>ML732157.1:172153-350318 GCA_009176345.1 Aspergillus leporis | reverse complement strand
AAAAAAAAAAAAAAAGAAAAGAAAAAGAAAAAAAAACATTGAAGACTGATGCAGTATCTTTTCACGGCGCTCTGCCACTACGTCATTGTCAATATGCTTCATACCGTACACGATGCAAAAAGGAAAAAGGCTCGAAGGGCATCAACCGCGTCCATGTGCGAAGAGGCCAGCGCTCTATCGACGAGTCTGGGAAGAAGAACCATCACCATTTGTTCTGTCCCGGCGTGGCTAGAGTGATGTGATGGGGAAGCCGCAGATGAAGCGGAGGTGATGGATGATAGGAGTCCAGAGGACTTGGACTGGACTGGACTGGACTGGACTGGAGTTACTGGACGGCACACCACTCTGGGGTTTGTTTTGGTACGCGATCTGGAACCTTTCCAAATTCAATCCCACCAGCTGAAACCGCTTATTTAGATTACTTACCTAACACTGGACTGACGATGGTCCCTGTTCTGTCACAGCCATGACATGAGACACGTTCGACTGCTGGTTTGTGGAGAACAAAAACCACCGAAGACTCCACCGGCCAAGGCAAGATGAGCAGTCATAAAAATCATAAACAAACCCCCAATCTGAGTAATAATCGGCGTCCCTGTTAGTTCCACCGTGGTCTCGTGAGTCGCAAGAGGAAGACCGCCACTAGCAAGCTCAAAGTTTTGCCATCTTTGTTATGATCGAATTAATTAAGTTAGTAGTAATTCTTCAGTAAGCAGTAAACAATAACTAATCTATTTTCATCAACAATTCTCATGCCAACCTCCTGCATTTGCATGCTCCTTTCCCGTACCATTTCAACTAGGGGAAACAAGAAGAAAAGAAAGGAACCAAATAATAATAAAAATAATGTTGTTCTCTCTTGTACGGAGGGACTATTAACAGATAAAATACCACCACACATTACATTAGTACATTCCACATTACCACCATATTCCCCCTTCTCCTTCCAAGGCCGATCCGTCGACGGGTCCAATAATCCATGCAGACGCCAACCAGAGAAGGGGACAAAGTGGGACAATAACCTGGACGCTATCCCGGGCGATGATTGGCCGGGAATGAGCAGATCGCTGCGACTAACGTGGGTCTGCCAAATTGGTAGAAAACCTGTCTAGGCCGAAACCAGTAATGAGCGGGCTACCTTCCGGCAGGTTATTGGTGCACAGTGGACCAGTTGACGCCTGGGTAGTCTGATAGCCTACGCAGCTTCCAGGGATTCCTCTGGAGTCCACTGCGAAGAGGGTGACTGGCACACAACTTCGCACCCTCCGTTCCAAAGTGCAGGTTTCAGAGGCACCACCCTAAAAAAAGAGAAAATTGATTTCATTCATACGCCACCTTTCTGACCGCCCCCGCCCGCTTTTGGGCCTTCTCGCAGGATCTTGAGACTCGGAAGGACCTTTCATGTTGCCTCCCTGTCCTTCCGCTGCGGCTGCATTGGTAAGTATTACGTATTTATTGTCGTTTGCATTCATTCATTGATTCATTGATTCTTGGATTCATTCATTCATTTCGAAAAGAGGGAGGAGGAGGGAGGAGGGGGAAAATAACCATTTTCATTCCCGTGCTAGTGAATATCCAAAAAGTACTACTTCTCAATAATAATACCTCCTCCGTACGGTGGATAATTATGATGGGCCATTTTTCTCTCTCGTACCGTATCATACCATCCGCTAAGTCAGTCTGAGTTAGCAAGAATAGGTATGACTTTCTTGGTGGCCAAAAAAACAAGAGCATATCCCACCCCCCGGTTGGTAAGTTTCCCGGGGCAATAATACCATTACCACCAAACCCGCTAATGGACTGAGATGAGACTTACGCTGCTTTGCTCTACTGCTAAATTACTGCTACCACTAAATTTCCCTAAGCCCCAAAGTGAGTGGTCGGCTGTTTCAACGCAACTCTTCGACTTTCTTCTCTTCCTCTCTCTTTCTCTTTTCTCTTTTTCAATTCCCTCCCCTATCTCTCTTTCTCCCACCTTGAACTTCAACTTGATCTTTTCCTTTTTTTCCGACTTATACTTCTCCCCTTCCTCCTACTCTGATCTTCCCTCTTTGGTCGCCTCTCCGTCCGTCTTCCGCAAGATACGCTCTTCTCCCGAGTAATCAAATCGTCTACCTACTCTTCTCTTTCCCACCCACTACTCGCTTCGTACTCCCGACTCGTTGGTCTAGGTGTCCTTCGCTCGCCGACTACTACTCTTACCACCACGACGACTACTTCCATTGCATTCCAAGAAGGGCCATTCCCAACGAATTGTTACCGTCTAGCGTGGTCGAGCACCAGCTTCCGCGCATACTTGCTGGTGTCGGACCACGAGTCTATCTTTCGCCACGGCCCCCGAAAATGACGAGCAGAACCCCCAGAAATCGAGTGCCACCGCTATGAGTGATGTTGATGCTGTCTCCTTGCCAGCTGCCCTGGATGCCGGACGCAGTGCTCTCGCGGTCAAGGTGAACCACCGATCTCCGTCAGGTCCACGGTCTCCTAAGAGGTCTTCTCCACGCCCTGTCTACAGAGGAGAAGGCGATCGCGTTAAAGAGGTTGTTCCTGTTACTGGGGTGGATGAAGGGCCACCAAGCCCCAAGGCTGACTCGGAGGCAGAAACCATAATCCAGTCGGGCCGCGAGTCTCTGTCGCCAGAAAAGAGGCGGAAGTACATACAGCATATACCGAAACGACGTGATGATTATGACCATGTTGATGCCGCGGAGAGTGATCTTCCTCCTAACGACCTGCAGGTGAGAAAGAGAAAGTTGATGGATAGCGATTCTTCCGATGGACGAGACCGTGATCCGCGTCCTCGGAGCCCGAGGAAACGGACTGGGTCTCCGCCGTCGATTGTTAAAGTTGAGAAGCCCGAGGATTTGCAGTTTCTTTCGAGTAGAACAGAGCTCTCGACTACCTCCGCACCTAGAACCTCGAGAAAGCGCAGTTTCAGCGAGACTATCGATGGTGAGGGGGACGCAGGTCGTCCTGCTCGCCAGCGAGATTCAGCAGTATCTCGTGACCGTGAGCGGAAGGATTTGAGCAAGGTAACATTTCCTCGACCCGTATCGACTGATCGATCAGCTTCGCCAGTCCGATCCGTGCACAAACGAGCTGCTTCTGGTCCTCAGCTTGGTGGTGATTTGCACCGGAAGAAGAAAGCACCAACACCGCTCATTACTGGATATTCACGGCAAAGCTCGGAAGACCGGCAGTCTGTGTCGTCATCGACTAGCGGATCCCCGTTACCTAGTGCTCATCTTCGGAAGCTCGGGTCAGTGGATGGTGCCTCAGCATCACCTGCTAGGCCAATGGGCCACAAGAAGCAGCGTGATCAGAATGGTCGGACACGCCTTGCACGTGCCTGTGCCGCGCAAGAATTGGAGACCGCTATGGCGAGACACGCTGAACGCCCGGAGGATTTGAATGTTGCCGACAACGCCGGTAATACCCCCTTGCAAATAGCATCTTTAGAAGGATGTGCGCCCATTGTGAAATTCCTTTTGGATGCTGGCTGTGAGATCGATACCAAGAACATTGACAAAGACACCCCTTTGATCGATGCCGTTGAAAACGGTCACTTGGACGTCGTGAAGCTTTTGTTGTCGGCCGGCGCCAATCCCCGCCTTGTTAATGCCGAAGGCGATGAGCCGTACGACTTGATCCCATCTGACAGCGAAGACTACGAGGAGATTCGGCGGGTGCTTGCAGACGCCAAATCTAACCCCAGGCCGAATCGTCGTTCTGAGGAGAGAGCTGGGTCCGAAAACAAAGAGCCATTGTCCCGACGGGTTTCAGCTGAAAGTGCGCGTGAATCCCCCCCAATAAACAGACAGCGTAGCCCGACTTTTGCTACTACGACAAAACGGAAAACTGTCCGAAGTGAAGCAACGCGAAACGACCTCTTGTGGACAACGGCCACCCCAGAAAATCTACAGGCGTTTGCTGCGAAAGGCGACATTGTCGGGGTTGCCAACATCCTGAATGTGGGACAGAAGGCTGATCCAGAGTCCATGATAGCCGCTGCTAAAGGCGGTCACGATGAGGTGATCTCGCTTTTGCTTGGTATGGGGGATGCACACCCCGATCCCGATCCTGTCCAAAGTGGCTCCCAAAAACCTGGTTACAACACACCGATGCTCGCTGCGATTGGACGAGGCAATCTTGCTGTCATCAGGATACTACTGAACCAGCCAGAGTTCAATCCTACTCGTCGCCTATATAGGGATCGAACCTATTTCGAGCTCTCTCGGGAACGCCGAGCGGAAAACTGGGAGGACGAGTACGACCTCCTTCGCGATGCGTACGACAACCACGTCCGAACCAAGAAGTCACGTAAGCAAGATATTTCATCCCCACGCAGGGCACGCGACAAGGACAAGGAGAACAAGCGTCCTGGACGCAGGGATTCCCCTTCCCCTACAGGCCGCCCTAGGAAAGCAAATGGAAGTCCAAGCTTCAGGGATTCCGCCACAAAGGATGCACATTCGACAAAAGAAAAGAGACGTGAAAATGTAGCTCACTTGAAGGAAAAGCCCGGACCTGTGCGTCCCAGACCTGCTCATAGCGCTGATTCTAACCCTGATGGCTCTCACTTGGACTTGAGATCAAAGCAGCCGCTTCCATCAAGAGACGGGGAGTCTAGCGCCGCCAGCCGTGGAGAGGAAGCCCCTAAACGGAGACGTTTGATTGCCGGACGACCTCCTCAAGACCGAAGGAGGCCAAGTTTACCCTTATCTGATTCCTTGTCGAGCCGAGATGAAAACACAACACGTGTTGATCATTTCGAACATCCTCCAAAGTCTGCACCGCCACCCTTGAAGCGTGGACGTAGCAGCGCAAGTCCCGATCGAGGTCGTGCTTTGGAGCCGGAGCGACAATCACGTGATGCACAGAAGAAACGGCGTGTTTTGTCAGAAGATGGAGCGCCGAATGTCACGAATGGCAGCCTCAAGAAGGATCAAGCAGTTGCGTCGGGGGATTCTAAGCCTCGGCGAAAGGACGATGGTGACCACCATTCAGAGTCTAAGCCAGATTCATTGCGACAGCCGGAAGGTGCGTCGCACAAGGCGGTTGAACGGAAGCCAGTTAAGGAAGAACAAGAGAAACAAGATACCAATGGCCTAGATGATATTCCCATGGATGTTGACACCGAACAAGCTGAGGCTGAGGCAGAAGCTCGTCGACAAAAGGAAGCTCGAAAGGCTAGACAAGAACGCCTAGCTGCTGAAGAAGCGCGCCTTGCCGCGGAAGCAGAAAAAGCTCGACTGGACAAGGAAGAGGAACGTGCTGCCCATGCAGCTCGCCTTGTCCAGGAAAAGGAAAAGGCTGCAGAGGAAGAGCGCAAACGCAAAGAGGCAGAACAACGGCGCATCAAACAAGCGGAAGATGAGCGCCTGAAGCGTCTTGAACAGGAAAGGATACGTCTTGCCAAGGCGCGCAGAGAGCAGGAAGAGCAAGAACAGCGACGCCGAGATGCACTACCAAGCCGGCTTCGTGCTGCAGCCAACCTGGTCGGGTCTAGCGACCCCCAGGCGAAGAACCATCTGTGGCTAAAGAAGTTTATGCCTGTCGTGACCGCGGAGACGCGGCAGCTCGACCCTACCTGTGCCGTGGACGTTGCGGACGAGAAATGGGTGCCCAATTACTTGGTTGCACCTTTATTGGCAACAAATGACCTTCAACTCTCACAGTATGCCGCTTGGGAGAAGCGTCATGCAACCCCGACACAACGGATGAATCTCTGGCGCGTAACACGGCGGATGCTAGTCCAAGCGGATGATGCAGATTTCATGAACTCGTCCTTTGGACAGATCATGCAGAAGGATAGCGAGACACGACCAAAATACTTTGACATGGAACATGTATTTTGGGTTAAGGTACGTTGTCCCTGGCTCCGTTGCGATGCAAGGCATAGTTGCTGACTTATAAACAGCTTTCCGACTTTATGGACCTTGTCCCCCACATCCCTCATCTGCATGGATTAGACATCCAATTTCTGAAGATGCATATTGATCAGGAACCTACGACGCCGCTCGCGTTCAACTTCCCGCAAGCCAACGGGCATATTTCCGGGCCTCCCCATGTTGAGGCTACAGCTGAGCTTCCCAATGGGGTGAAAGGCCTCACTAACGGCTATGGTCACCGACCAAGTACATACATCTAATGTCTCTTTTAGTATTCTAAGGGTCTTTGGCGGGGTTATGAGGACGGCCTGTACAGGTGGAAGTTTTCCTTGATGTATGACTATGATACCTTGTTGATGTGTGATGTCTGTCGATAGGTTTGGATAGACAATGCAATGAATGACCAGCGGGCATTGATTTTCACGTTTATGTAGCAATCCGATGGATGGCATTAATCTGATCGACTGAAATTACCCCTCATTGTAGGTTGGAGTAGACGCGGTCACGTGGACATATCACCGCCTACGTCTGTCATGTGATGCTATCGATAACGGGATGCTTATGTAAGGCGATGGTAGGGCACACGGTCCCATTTAGGCGAGAAACCTCATCGTCGCTTTCCACATTTCTTCCAGTACTCCATCACCACTACGATCTTACTCTTTGAGGAAAATCCGACAGAGAGAATAATACCAGACAAAATGGTACGTGAACCCTCTTTGATTACCAGTCTACACCACCAAACACTCGCAACACCCCGCCAAATTCCATAAAGGAAGAAAAAAAAATGGGAAGAGGATAAAACAATGTGCTACCGCCAACACCGCAGCACCATCAGCACCATCAGCACCACCACACCACCACCACACATCGGCACCCACCTTGAACCCAGAAATACCTTGAGAAAAAAATGTAAATCCAACAAGACTAACAACATGCAAAAAACAGTCGGACGGAGAAGAGACCATTTCCAACCCCCCCGTTGCCGCCGCCGATGAGGTCGAGGTCAGCGCCGACGCCGGCGCCGGCGGTCAGATGTCGGTCCTCGATGCCCTCAAGGGTGTTCTCCGCATCTCCCTGATCCACGACGGTCTTGCCCGTGGTCTCCGTGAGGCCGCCAAGGCCCTCGACCGTCGTCAGGCCCACATGTGTGTCCTGAACGAGGGCTGTGAGGAAGAGGCTTACAAGAAGCTTGTTATTGCCCTTTGCTCCGAGCACAAAATCCCTCTCATCAAGGTTCCTGATGGAAAGATGCTTGGTGAATGGGTTGGTCTTTGTATGTTGTCCCCCATTGTTTGCTCAGGTTTTTTTGTTTTTCGGGGGTTGAGTGCTAATTACTGGGGGATGTTTTAGGCCAGCTTGACCGTGAGGGTAACGCTCGCAAGGTTGTCAACTGCTCTTGCGTTGTTGTTAAGGATTGGGGTGAGGAGTCCCAGGAGCGCTCTGTTCTCCTTAACTACTTCCAGACTGAGCAGTAAATTACTCGCCGGTTGGAGTAGGGATTGTGGAGTCATTCTGGGTGGGATTTGATTGATGGGATGGTACTTTCTTTTTATATGGTAGAGGGTTTTATTTTTCCTTCGGAGAGGTTCGCCCTGTATCATAGTACTGTTCTGTTAATTGTGTCTGCCCACCGTGGTTTCGACCCTTTTTTTTACTTTCTAGTATAGGCCAATGGCATGTACGGTTGAAGGGAACTTTTGCTTCTTTTCTGTGGTATGTAAGGTTTCAATTGGTTCGTAGAATTGTTAGTCTATCAGGTACAGACGAGTGAGATACTCCTTGGAAGTGTAGGTGTATGCAGGAAAATGTACGGGGATGTGAGAGCTACCATGTTGAAGAAAGAAAATGACACCGCTATGCGAGTTGCTGAAGAGCCTGACCCTGACGCCGTAGAAAAGAAACAACGAAGATGGTTATCGAAAATTGTACGATGGTTGGACCATCTTTTTACTCTCCGGTTTTAATGATAGTTGCTGGTAGGGTGAACTTCCTGGGTCATAGTACAACCCTTCTATATGGCCGCTTTCGCGATTGAGGGAGATGTAATAGAACCCAGAGATCGTGAGTCCTTGCCGTGAGTCGGTGGGTGTGATGAAACAGCGTTCTAATTCTAGTGTTAGCAATGCTGTTAGAGGCTAGAAGGATATTAAAAGTAGGGACGTGCCTTTCCATCTCATCAAGATCCACCTCTTGGACAATTCTTCTGTTATCCATTTCCGACTCACAAGGTTTCTTGTCATCGCCTCGTCCGACAAGTGCTTAAACGGTTGTAGTTCACGCCAGTATGTACAGTCGATCTCGGCATCGGCTTTGAAATTCTTGGTTTCGAGTGTGTGCGCATTGAAATCAATAATCTCTCCTTCGAGGAAGGTAACTATATGCGCGTCATGGGACGGCGACGTCTTGTCCGGAATGTTGTATGCCTCCATGGTGCCGGACAAAGTCATCTCTTCCGGATTAATGTTATGGATGGTAACCTTCACCGGCCAGTTCTCATCTCTACCGGCACCCAAGTGATAGATATTGTTGGCCAAGTATCGCCGACCACCTGTCGTGTGCACGGGGATGCGACTGCCACCTTGTTCACTGCCGTTGACGATTAGAGGGTCGTGTGACGTTGGCGGACTCGGTCCTCGCTGCGTAGAGAACGAACTGGCACTAATGGCAGCCCTTTGGGAACCCGAGAAAACCATTCCTGGCCGGAGCCAGGAACTCACTGGCGGTGGCGCGATCGAGGCTGTGTCGAGAATGAAATCATCCTCATCCCATGGCATAAAATCCAACTGAGCGAATCCTCCAGCGGCCGCCGAAGTCAGACTCTCCTCGAAGGAATTTGAGTACCGTAGACGGTCAAGGTATTTGATAGTCTCCTTCAACCGGGGGCTAGGAGGATTGTCCATATGCAATTGCCGATGAGCGCTAATCCGGGCGCGGAGTTCATTTTGTGTAAGAGGTCGATGCGGTTCGCCACGGCTACTAGGAAGAAATCGATATGCCCGCGATGTAGATGCAGCACTAGATCGTTCTCTGCTCTCCTCCGAATCCTGACCGACTCTTTCACGGTCTAAAAGATAATTATGCAATGTCCGCGTGCGGGAAAACCGGGGTTGGCGTCGCACTGATTGTAACAGTGCCTCTGTCGTCGACAACGGAGAATAGTCGCTCAAACGTTGGGCGTTGTTTTCTGGGGGTGCTTCTAGGAAGGCGTGCGGATCTCGACCAGTGGGGATTCGGTGTATATGGCGCCTGGATGTGTTGCGATCAGACAGACGCCCAAACCACGAGGAGATGGTGTTGCTGTCCTGGAGTGGCCCATAAGCCAAATCGTGGTCATCCTCATCATCGTCGTCGGAAGCAGGCGCCCATCCATAGAGTGAACGAGAGTTGGAGCGACCTTCGTAGTTAGGCATATTGTTGCTATTACTGTTGTTGGAAGATTCGCGCTGACGGCGCACGATGGGAATGCGACGATTAGATTCGACCGCCATGCGCAAAGTTGCAGGGTCATCCACATCCATAGGGTCGACTTCGATCTCAGACATATGTTGTCGACGACGGCGTTGACGACTGAGAGAAGAGGAGGTATCAGGTGGGGAGCGCACACGAGATCGCAGAAAGCTCACGTTATCGTCATGGGCATCATCGGATACAGAAGTTGGGAGCGAGGAAACGGGGATGGCGACGGCGACGGCGCTAAGTTGTTGAAGCGAGGAAGCGGAAGGAGGAGAATGGGGGGTATTCTGCTGTGAAGATATGAGAGATCGAAAGGAGAGAGTGATGTAGTAGTATCAAGTTTCAAGTAGAGCACAGACAATCACGTTATCGGGAACCAGATATCCATCTCTCTATCTCCGCAGTATTCTTCCGTGTACCCTCCATGTCCAACAAAGAAATAAATGCGTAGAGTACCCGACACCGCCGAAGCGACAGACTAAGAGAGGGCAGAACTGAAAAAGAGAAAGAGAAACCTACCGAAGGCGAGTTGGCCGGCGGCATGTCTGTCCGAGGCGGTTGAGTGGCGGCGCAGTCCGCCGACGGCTCACTTCACGATGGGATGTCGAGGATCTGCAGTTGGAGGGAAAGGGGCAAACATGCGATCGAATGGTCGAGTGGCCACTCAGCGGGGGCTGAGGTCATAGGAAATTTTAAAGAAAGGGAGGGAAGGAAAACATATGATGAAGTTGGGAGGAATACCGCAAGCGTTGGAGGTCAAATGAATGTAGTTGGGAAGTTGGAAAAGCCGCCGAAACCCCGGAGTGGAAGTTCTATTGGATTGCCAATTCGGGTGAAATATCAGGAAACGTGATTCAATAACTATTGATTCAGTTATACATAAAACTCATGATTTATTGCCTAGACATAATTTACCTTATTTGCTGGTAAACTCTTCTCCTTGGACAGCCTATGCAACATTTTCTAGAATTCTAGAATCCTTCTCTTAGTGCTTGGGAATACATCATGCCATATGCGTATTCGACGTGCTGCGGGTTTCCCCACTATGCCTTCTACATGGAGAGATCCTCGCGTTAAGGGTCTACGCATGCATTTTACACGTTCATACCCCAGCTGAGATATCTATCAGGCAATGCTCCTGACCACTTAGCAAGGACTATTCGAATAACACCGTTATCTCCTTTTCTGATAGGAATGAGTGTATTCCACTTTGGTATACCGTGCCCAACCATACCTTTCGCATACCAGGATATCAGAGCCCCTCACGCTACCAACAATTGAAGATGTCCTACCGAGCAATACTTCATATGACCGGACTCCTCTTATATCCTACGAATGATGAAACACTCGGCACGCCGGGCTAAACGATGCGGAGAATCTCCGAGACGGTATCATAGTACCCCCCACGTGGGATAGCATTGAAAGACATTTTTCTGAATAATGCCATTTCTGTCCCTCCCCTCCCCATTCTTTTCTTTTTTTTTTCTGAATTCCTTCTCATCCCTTCTTCTCTTAGAAACAGTGGTATACGCTCTTTGGATCAATTTTGATCACTTATTGTGGTGTTGCCAAACACTTGAGTTCTCTAACCCCCCCATGTTACCTTCCCCAGCTTGCCCGCAATCAAAGAATCAGTCAGAATGGCCAAGATCAAGTCCATCGAATATTTCCGCGTCCTTCCCAGATGGCTCTTTGTCAAAGTAATAGATGAGGATGGAAACTACGGCTGGGGTGAAAGCACCTTGGAAGGGCACACAGAGGCCGTGGAAGGAACGCTCAATGCGCTGTGCAAGCGGTTCCAAGGATACGAAGCCGAGTACGTTAACCGCCAAATACACAGAGCCGAAACCCAGAGACTTACCGAGCAGTGATATCGAGCACATCTGGCAAATGGCCTGGCGTCTCGGCTTTTACCGCGGCGGCCCCGTCTTCATGTCCGCGCTCTCCGGTATCGACATAGCCCTGTGGGATCTCAAGGGCCGCAGACTCGGTGTCCCAATCCACCAGCTGATCGGAGGAAAGGTCCGCAGCAAGCTCTCCGTCTACGCCTGGATTGGGGGCGATCGACCCTCCGACGTCGAAGCAGCCGGTAAAGCACGCCTGGCGCAGGGGTTTAAAGCAATCAAGATGAATGCCACGGAGGACGTGCACTGGCTGGATTCACCGCGGGCGCTGGAGTCGAGCGTTGAGCGCTTGAAGGCCGTCAAGGCGCTGGGTCTGGATGCTGCGCTGGACTTCCATGGTCGTTTGCACAAGCCTATGGCAAAACAGTTGGCCAAACTGCTTGAACCACACCAGCCCCTTTTCCTTGAGGAGCCCTTGCTGTCTGAACATCCGGAGGGCATCAAGCAATTATCGGACCAGGTATCTTGCCCTATCGCCCTGGGTGAGCGGCTTTACAGTCGCTGGGACGTCAAGCGTTTCCTTGAGGACGCTAGCGTCGATGTTCTCCAGCCGGATATCAGTCATTGTGGGGGTATCTCCGAGCTCCGACGAATTGCCTCCATGGCTGAAACCTATGATGTTGCTATTGCGCCTCATTGTCCACTTGGCCCGATTGCCTTGGCTGCCTGTATGCAGGTTGACCTAGCCACGCCCAATTTTGTTATCCAGGAGATGAGTCTTGGAATTCATTATAACACTGAAGCTGGAGACTACGATATCACGAGCTATATCAATGATGCGAGTGTCTTCGACGTCAAGGATGGATATGTTGATGCGCTGAATGCGCCAGGACTGGGCATTGAAGTCAATGAGGAGGTTGTCCGGCGTGTGGCTCTGACGACCGAGCCCTGGCAGCCCAAGGAATTCTTTGGCCCAGATGGTGGTATTCGGGAATGGTAATCGATTCGCTGATTTCCCGTTGCACGTTCTGGTACTGTTATATAGCAGTTTTGTTGCATAGCGGTCTGATTATAGACGGTATGGGTACGACCGATGAATGGCATGCACATAATACGAAATCAATTGAGGCTTTATTGTTTCCATCATGAGTGCGAAGATAAACAATAGTTCCAGAAGTCTCTAATGATTTAGAACAGATAATCTAAATGACAGACAAATCATAAAAACACTAAATAAGCCAAAGCCTACTATCTATAGATCACGCCAACTTTCGTGCGGCATTGCAATCGTCCGCTCGTTTGAGGCAGTCAAGAATCATATTCCAAAATGCATCTAAATCCACTCCTCGAGGAATAGCAACCCCATTAGTGCCAGTGACAACCTTTGACCGGCCCAACTCCCCAACGAGCTCAACATCACTTCCATGAAGCCCATCGGTTACGACGCTAACATCAAATCGCTCTCCATTCCGATCGTCAAACTTCAAAGCTTGATCAGGATGCCGTTTCGCATACACTGGGTTGAGGGTCGACAGGATAGCCGCGACCGCAAGAGGATCGTGCAGGGGAGGCCCACCGGTCAGACCGAAAACACTTTCATAAGTCGATGCAAAGAATACGAGGAGGTCAAACAGCATCTGCCGGAGCACGGTTGGAGGCACAGATGGGTCGTCACCTCCATGCAAGACGCGGGACTGCACGGTGCGGGAGGCAAGAACTTGGTGTGTCAAGTCGAGAGTGATCAAAGTTGTCTTAGATGCGAGCTTTGGATTACTGAAGATGGACTGGGATGCTTCAGGATCACACTAGGGTGGTGTTAGGTCGATGATTAAACGGCAGGTTTGGACAGGAAGATAGTAGGATTGGATGCTCGTACGTAAATGTTGAACTCCGCCAAGGGGGTAACATTCCCAATCCTTAGCTCTTCACCATCAAGTCGACTCATAGGCGCATCTGTGAAGCCCTCGCCAACTCCACCACCCATAATATTCAAGCCTTGAATGTGTTCTACCACTTCAGGGAAAGTTGCAAAGAGCAATGCTACATTAGTCAAGGCCCCGGTTGCTACGACCCAAGGCGTCCCTTTCGGTTGGGCTAGAAGGGCATCGCGCATCGCTAGGATGGGGTTCTTATCTGTAACTGGAGGCGTTGTAGCCGTTGGGAGGAGCTCTGTGCCGTCAATGCCAGAA
Source organism: Aspergillus leporis (assembly GCA_009176345.1). Lineage (NCBI taxonomy): Eukaryota > Fungi > Ascomycota > Eurotiomycetes > Eurotiales > Aspergillaceae > Aspergillus > Aspergillus leporis. Next base: position 336,938 of record ML732157.1, on the reverse strand, counting down.
TCACCTAGAAGGAAAGTCATGAGAGATCATTCTCTACGTTGAAAGCGGCCGTAGTAGCTAAAAGGGACGAAGGCCTACCATGGATGTTGGGAGCATGAATTGCGGGCCGACAGAAGGGCTTCCTATGACCTGGATAAACAGGAATATCCGATCGTCCGATAGCTTCCAATATCCTTGTGGCATTGTTGGTAGTGTTCTCTAAGGAGGCATTGCCGTGGATTGTGGTGATGCCCATGAGATGTAACGAAGGATGATGGGCCGCGAGAAGAATAGCAAAAGTATCCTATATATGGCAGACATACAGCTCAATTTTCCGCTATAGTAAGAAATGGTGGATGTGTTTCATACTTACATCGTGGCCTAAAAGAGTGGTTAGCGTTCATTCTCAAGTAGATATACGAATTAGATGCAAAAGGGGTACAGACCAGGATCACAATCTAGCCAGAGGGGAATAGGGACATCTGGTGATGAGTGCATTGTGGTGTTCTCTATATAAACAGACATAGAATGGTTATTCAGGGGATGTTGGATGTACAGTATGGCCTTGCAATTGTCTGATCCATGGATAGCATGGCGGGGAATCACTGATAAGGCCCTATCGGCCAGTCAACGGCCCCGAGCCCTAAGCCCTACTAGATGCTCAAATAGGAGTCACCGCGTGGAGCAACAGCGTCATGCAGCTTCCCCGGAAACATCCCGAGATAACTTATTGTACTATTGAACTGTTGATAAACCCCTTGCCTTATCATTCGATTCCGGATGTGACATCCCACTTTCATTATATATCTAACGCGTCAACTTTTGGAATTTTATTAATCGGCTTTTTCACTGGAATGAAATGAGCGGCGAGCCTTCTCGTCCGGGGCTCCATCCGCTTTCGCATCTCAAAGCTGGGCCGACAACATCCAGCTCAAAATCAACTGCATCGGCAAATTTGCGGCCATCATCTCGAGCTTCAAATCGGCCTCGACTACAAAAGGATGCTAGTCGTGATAGCCAGGTTAATGCGACGAGCGACAAGGCCACTAACGCCCTAATCAGACGCGTCCTATGCCCCCAGCCGGGTAACTATGGAAGCGCATCAACACCACAGTCTCCGGAAGAACTGTTGCCTCCACTCACAAGCTCCAATGAAGTGGATCGTCAGCTGTACGCCTTGATTTCGGTCATCATCAAAGAATTTGTCTTCTCCTGGTATTCAAAAATTACATCGGATCAGATTCTCGTCAACGAGGTCGTCCAGGTGATTGCGCATTGCACACGGGCAGTGGAACAGAGACTGCGAGACACTGATGTTTCACAGCTAATCCTGGATGAGATACCGGCTTTAGTTGAAGCGCATATTATCTGTGAGACTGGAACTCAAATTCTTTCCGTTGCCCTCGGCCAGCCGACCCATATCTTTACTGACTAGTCTTCGAAACAGCGTCTAGACTAGCCAGAGAACAATCCCAACTGTCCGGTTTTTCCCCCTCTGTTCGCGAAATTTATCATACTCTGAACCCTCATCCGAGCCTTTCTCCGATCCCAGACCCATTAGATACCAACACCGTAATTCAGCAGGCCGAGAATGAAGCCAGGTATCGACAACTATTGGTACATGGGATGCTGGCTGTGCTCCTGCCAACGGAGGATCTAGAAAATGCCTGCTTGCGGACACTAGTTTGTGATATCTTGGCAGATCTGATCATCGGAAATCAAGTTAGTGGGAGAATGTGCGAGGGGTGGTTCTTGTGGGAGAGTGTCACAAAAATTCTTGACATAGTGAGAAGTCGTCAGAGTCATGAGGTTGATGCAACAACCGCGGTACCACATGAGCAGAGTCAGTTACAGAAGTTCGGGCTGCTATCACCCAAGGAAGAATTCGAGAGACATCATTCGTCGTCCAAAGGCCAACTACGAATACCCGATTGGGTGTGGGATACCCTCCAACTTGTCTATCTAGTCTACGTGACCTTACGTTTCATTTTGACGGGCATATTTCGCGTTGCATCTGTTCCAGTCAGCTCACCTTCGTCCTTTACGGCACTCACGAGCCACGCAAACGAGGCCCCCGCTTCATGCAACCCTCCTTGGAAGCGTCCCGTTCTCGACTATAGAATTTTTGGCATGCTTTCGCAACTACTAGACATTCCCCGGCGGATGCCATGGTTGGGAGGGCTACTAGCGCTCTTCCAATACCTGATCTTGGCAGGTCCAGGTCGGTTAGGCGACACTGATAGCGTCCTTGATAGGTAAGTCGCACATTTCAATTTGTACTGTACACCTACTTCCCGCGAAGTCCCCTGCGCTGTTTACCACTGGTTTATCAGATGAGACGGACGGAGAACTTTGGGCGTGTGGGAACTCTAGCTGTGGAGAAGCGGTACGGTTCGATATCCGAACTATGATCGACGCTGGTACTGGAAAGTACCCTTTCCTGTCAGGGCATCCGGGGCGAGTCATTGGAAGATGGTCGATAAGCCAGCGAGACATCAATGCAACTAATGCGTATTGCTCGCATGCTGCAACGATCACTTGATCTGGGTGTGGATGCACAGTCCATCCTTCGTTTTACCGGTTATTGACCTTGATTCGCCGCCATGGCCCATGCACAACCGTACTGTCATTACAAACCGTGACCGGCGCGTACGGTTAACTTACCGTGTCCGTATTGTTGTTACCGCCGAATTACTCCATGACGATGGGCCTATGATCAATTCTCATTATCATAGTGTGATGCTATTATTATATTATGATGATAGTCGTCATACTCTTCGCCCCTTTTTCGCTTGTCCTCACTACGGCCGGAAACTTTGGGGTTGACTGGTCAATTTCTGACCGGCATTGGCTGGTACTTCGGCCATTCCGAAGAACGTTCATGTCTCCCCTGTCAATCAACTCAGAATGGGCTGGCCCGTCCCTTTCCGTCCCGCTCGACTCCATTCTCCGTGCAACTCCGGCTTTCTGGAAAACATAATCGACCGAACAATGACACAAAAAGAGACGAAGAAGGAGAAAAAAAAATTTGGGACGATGAGCAGACAATTCAATAGCCTTCAGCGTGCCTGACAATGCCGTCATTGTTGTACTTCCCATTCCCAAAGGACAAGAGAAGACAAACTATCCTTATCCCAAAAAGTGGGCGCATTGTGTTCCTCGCTCGCAAACCAACGCTAAGGAAATGATACATGAAAATGAATCATGACGATCACCCTAGGATTGGTTGGGGAAACAGCCATGCGACTTTAAGGATTTGCATGGACAGGGCGAGAGCCCGCTTCCCTCCCTATTATTGAGCCAATCAGCGAAATACCTCGCGGAAGAGATTTTGAATTTGCTCCCGGCTGCGGTCACCGGTGCCCAGACGGCCTTATGAAGCCTATGATATGACTCGGAAGAATGCCTTCTCTGGATGATGCGCGAGATGACAAGTGGAAGTCTCGCGGCCTTTCCGCTTGTCGTCATCTTCAGCATTGGGCTCTTGTTAATCGCACCAATAGATGGTCCAAGCTCCTCATATTGGCCAAGCCGATCGCATTAGTTCTCCACTCACCCAGTCTTCCGGTCTTTGTTTGACTTTTTTTTCAATGAATTACCCTCCTTCTTTTCGTGTCACACAACTTCCTTTTCAGGAAAAGGACCTCGACACTCTGAACCGCTTCTCCACAGTCTGGGGTTCGACCGCCTACTATGCCGGACCTACCTCCGTCCGTCTGTGTTGCGCAATCTGACTGTTGCTTATTTCCTTATCTTTGGTTTGGAGCGTCTGGCTAACCCTGGTCAAAAAAACTTTCATGGTTGACTCCACTAGGTTCCTCCACGAGACCATTCAGGATCATGTTCTGACCCCCACTTTGTTGCCCAATCTGCTTCTCGCGTCCAGAGCGGCACTCTTCCCTTCGAATGCCCGTTCAACTCAGGCAGCCGGCGCGAATCGAGACTGCGCCCCGGCTCCGCATTTGCCCGTACACCCGCCAGCGTCCCCTACGGAAACGAACCCACCTAGCGATGCCGCTGGCGCAAGTAACGCCAGCAGTAGCGTCTCAACACCTAGTATTCCCGCGACTGCGCCATCCTTATCGCCGGAACAGCGCCCTTCCGCGGCCGAAATCGCTTCCATCAAGCGAAGGTGCGCGGTGAGTATCCTGTCACTGGTCCCTCGTCCCATTGCGCGGCGCTTCTTGGGTGTTCCAGCGAAGATTGCTAATGGGCACCCGCCCCCTGAGCGACAAGGACATCCAAATGCTCCAAATGAACAGAACTCTGCCATATCACCTGATCCATTATCGGACGGCGATTTGGAAGAATCGCTTCTTCTCGCGACAATTGAGACTGAGATTCTGGATCTATTCGCCGATGAGTATTGCAATAAACATCTAATCTACTCGATTATAGAAACTGCCCTCACAAAGCTTCTCCCCGAGTTATCGGAGCGCAGTGTGACGGAATTGATGGAAGACAGGGGCGTGTCTTTAGACAGTGATTGAGCCACTTATACCATACCGACAGACATAATATGAAACAGACAGCTATATTGTAAGGTCTTCTCACCGAGTAAATCAATAACTTAGTGGTACCCTGCCCCGTTGGGCAGAAGTATAGGAACAATAGATCAATAGCATTAGAGGCAGACACTACCTCGGCTAAATGTGAGTCGCCGTTCTGTGCAATAGGGCATGATATTTTTGGCAGGCCGATAACTTTATCAAACTTGGTCAGGGACTCAGACCTCCAGTCGGTATTCATGGATCATTCGGTTCATGCATTTCTGTTCCCTTCTCCTTCTTCGGGTCCAAAATGTGACCTGCAAAAGCCCTTCACGTCCCGTTACAGAGACAATATCAAGGATATGGGCACACCAATAATATGGGCTCAATGCTTCAGGGATCAATGGACGAAATAAACACGATATAATACGTTAGGAATTATTACAATGTAATCAACGGTACGCAGTAGGAATCAAGAAGAGGAGTAAAAAATGAAAAGAAAAAAGGGCCTGCAGAACAATCAAGAGGTGGCGTTGGCTCACGGCGGGGTTCGAGATGCAGGTGGGTGTAAGTGAGGCACCTCAGGCACGAAGGGTCCAATGAAAAGGATTCGATCGGTCAAATCATGCAAGCCCCATTTTTGTCGCCAGGGACAAGGCACAAAAAGCGTGAAATGGAAGAAATATACAAGGAATTAAATGAAGAAAAAATGACGCAGAAAATGCGGTGAGAATATAACAGTAATGGAACCTTGGAAGATAGAGATAAAAATACCATATAAAAGATAAAAGATAAATAGAAGAGAGAGAAAAAAAACCAGGAAAATGATAGCCCATAGTTTTGCCCGTATTCGTTCCGCTCCGTCCAAGAACCCTAAATGCTGATGAATGTAATGGTCCAATGCAGTTTCGCGTGAGCGATCCAGTGTAATAAATGTCTGTCCTGTTCGAAAATTATCAGGACAGGGGAATATAAAGGTAAATGAATGAATAGGAAACAAAAGGAAAGTTGAAAACTCTTTAGTCGATGCAACACACAAAAACTATACTCCACTAATGGACTGGGAGCCATGCTATACTGTCCTCTTAGATCAGTATCAGTGACCGAATACAATCGAGGTCGCCCTCTTCACATGTATACCATCCAATTTTTTTTCCACATGAACCTTCAAAACAGTTGCGTTGGTTTAATGAAACAGGGAATCATCGAGCATGGCGTACAAATGCAATAAGTCAAATTCAGAAGGCCACCCAAAGAAGAAACATGAGGCATCAAATAGAAAAGGGATGAGAAGAATCATAGCAAACGAAAAAGAAAGTATCAAAATCAGCTGCAGTTAGATGAAATGCCAGAACTGGGTTGTAAGACCAATCACAATTCGTGTGTTATCATGGATAGACTTAATAGAAATGTGGCTTGAGAAACGATATCAACCGAGACTGCGGATGCTTCGTTTTTTATGTAGATGGGGCCCATCTTCATGCTCGTCAATACGAGTAAGGCCTCCAGGGAGCGTTGCCTGTTGGGACTTTGCAAGTTCAAGCCTCTCCATCAACTTTCCAATAGTCACGTATTCTTGAGCCCCCAGCCCGGTAGGTTGATGCTCGAAGTAGTTCATCACTAATTCCAGCGCTCTCCGGGCTTCGTCCTGGGTTGGCGAACCAGGAGAGCTCACAGGCGAAACTGTTGTGGATTTCGGAAACAGCGGTGGATAAATGGATTTCGCCTTGATTTCTGGATTGCTGCGGTTGCGCTTGATTGTGCCCAAAGACGTATCGAGGCTGGGGATAGCTTTCGGATCGTAGTCGTCCGCAAGGGGGGATTCTTGCAGTGTGGCCTGCGGCAGGCATGTTTTAGGCGATAGTTGGTCAGAAGGCTCATCAGCCGATATCACGCTAGGGTCAACGCTGATAAGTGGAAAGGTCTGGCTTCGTGGTCTATTGGGATTGCAATCCGTAGATGAGTTACGTGATTGACTGGCGGGGGTAAAGGGACTGTCCGTCACCAACGTAGATGTTGGACTGGTCACACCCGCGGACATGGAAGACGTGGTGTCAATGGAGATAGTGCTTTTGGTGTGCGCGCTTTGATAGACTCCCAGGAGGTCAGATAGACTATCTGGCCTGAAGTTCTCCTGGCTTTGAGTGGGTGACAAAGGCGATGGTGTTGCAAATCCCGTAGGAGAAATTGGCGAAAGGACGCTAGGTGACTGGACAGCAGATGCTATCGCCGAATTGATGCTCAAACGTGTAGGACTTCCTGAATCACTCTTGGCGCTAAAAGAGCTCTTCCGGGATTTCATACCCAGCAGGTTATTTTTGTGCTTGAACTTTTCCAGCCAGCTTGTACTCAGCACCTTTTCTTTGCCATCAGGACTGCCGCAGGTGCTCGCAAAAAACAAAGCTTTTTCTCTGATCATCTCATCATTTAGAGGATAGCCATGACGCTGATAGTTCCTCACCCAGTTAGATAGAGCCTTTTCGATATCAGGCACTCTTCCCTTGGCTCGTTTAATTGGGGAGCGAGTCCCGTCGTCAGGGTTAAGATACTTCTCTTTTTGACGTAGCACTTTCGACACCGTACTTTAGCAGGCAAATAGCATGCGTTAGAATAAGGTCTTCTCGTGACATAGTTAAAAGGGAAATACGTGGAATTACCTTCGTTCCACACCGAATATCGCTATTCGTGACCTGTCAGTCGATTTGATCAATATAAGAAAGAGGAGTGTGAGGACTTACCTCCAATATCTGTTTGCTTGGCGGTTTTGTTCTCTTCATGATACTGACACATTCGTCGACGGTCCTCATCGGTGAGTGTCCTCCGTGGCGTCGAGCTACTAGTTGACGACTTGCGTGGCGGAGGCGGAGGCGGCGGCGGCGGCGGGTTATGTGTGACTGGTGATACAGCAGGTGGTATGGGTATAGGTGGCACACTTCCCTCTGGAAAAAGATGTTGAGAAGGATGAGTCGCGATCATACTGGGCCACGTATTCGATGGCAAAGTTAATGGGAGCGATGCATAAGGGGGTGGTACAGACACCCCGTATGCTGACTCCAAAGGCATCATGCCGTATCCAAACCCCTGGTACTCAAGTGGTGGTGATTGTTGGGCTGGGCTGAACCCACCCATATCCAACCAAGGTGACTGCGCATAGTCGTTGTCTTGCGCGTGAGTGCTCTCTGCATCCATAATGGGGGAAGCGAGGAATATCATGAGAGGACGATGCAAAGAGTCAGACAATGAGAGTATGGCACTATGGGAGTAGCTCCGCAGCACTGGCACGGACACTAACCAGACCCCGTCGATAGTTATAAAGGAAGTGACGAGGAAAGGTCGATCAATGGGCAGAGAAAAAGCAAGGCGAGCTATCAGAGAAAGAAGGACCCTTTCTAAAGCCAAAGAGAGTATAAACGAGGATGCATGTTCAACACAAAGAATATGCAATTACAAAAGCTGCCGTGCAGATAATAGTAGTTAAGTACCGAATTGAAGCAGCAACAATGCAGTTCCCGTCAGGGAGAAATTCTTTTGGCGCCTGTATGCCTGATAGCTAACCCGAGTTACTCACAACCGTATGTATGCACACAACAAGAAGCATGCAGGCTATATTTTCTCCTTTGTACAGGGAAGAGAGGAAGAACGGAGGGGCAATTGCGGGTGCGCAGCGTGTGGGTAAGGCAAAAAGACATAAAACGGAGTTTGGAAAAAAAAGAAAGGGTCAGACCGGAACACAAGCCCAGGGACGATCAGGGAAGAGTTAGCAAGTAGTAAATAAGGATCATGGAGGAGGAGGAGAATAGCGTAGGGAAGATGAGCGAGGTAGATGTATACTCCGTACTGGAGATGTATGGATTGGATGGATGGATGAATGGATGTACCTCATTTGGGCCTTGTGGTTGGCTGCAACTTCCTTTCTAGTCCAAGTAAGTGGTACCTGATTCGGTGCTCGACCGACCTGGTCTTGCATTCGACAGGCCATCTTTGGCACTGCCTATGGTGCCTGTCAAATAATTCAGAAAAAAATTCAAATTCAAGTAAACCAATAAATTATAATAATAATAAGGGTAATTATTTACAGACACGAAGAGCGAGGACGACGGAACAGGCCAGATAGCGTACCATAGAGAAAAAGACCTAATCCCGGTCGACGATTGGACAGTGCTCTAAAGTAAAAAAATGAAAATAATAATACACATTAAAAATGGTGGGGGAATTCACGCCTGATTGGTTACTGGCTAGATTAGAAGAACAGGGGTGTTGTTCGGACTCACAATACCACTAGTGGTAATCTCTCGTACGACACCCTGTCCGGATACTGTATGAAACGTGACGATGTTTCCGGCCAGATGGCTAACGCGCTTGGGAATAGTGGGAATCGTGCTCTATGTGAGCTTGACTTGATGTTCTGATAGATGGATTTCGCACTGTGGAAATTTTCAGAATGTTACACTAAAAATTTAGATAATTGAGGAAGAGTTCGGGTAACTTGGGTCAAGTGCCCATAAAAAGTATATACTCCTGGGACCAAGCAAGAATACCGCGGGAGGAATTGGGTACCCGATCCCCAGGTGGAGTAGAAATGCCAGAAGGGAAAAAAAATAAAATAAATAAAAAGCAACATCCAATCCAGGCAATAGGAAAGAGAGAGGGAGAATAAATGAATAATTAAAAATAAGTAAAAAATAATAATAAAAATAAAAAGCAGCATATGTCCTTTTTTTTTTTTTCCCTCATAGTTTTGCTTTTTCGTTCGCTTCTTCGGGGTTCCTGTCAATGATTCTCTCCGTTCCGTTAGACAAATTCTCTGGAGCTGGTTCCTGTAGCACCTCACAAGAGAAACCTCAGTGGGTAATCCGCGACTTCTTCGACGAGAAGATCGTCTTCAGACGAAAATCATATAGGAAAGTAAGGGTTCCCCTTCAGCAGCCAAGATTATACTGACGGACGGGGAACGGATCGATAAACCGCTGAACCTAAATGCCCGCATGACATACCTTATAGATAAAGCGAAGATTTCCGACTAGACTGGCTACAGACAATCATCTGTGAAAGGCCCAACGGCTTTTTTCTCCTTTTCATCATAAGCTCCGTAGCGAGAGATAGATATCTTCATTGTTCGGTACCGAGATCCCCCCCGTCTCGATGGTTCCTATAGTGTCGGCCACACTTGAGAACGTGGATCATAGTGATGAAAGGGGAAAATTAATAAAAAAAATAATAGTAATAACTAATAATGATGATGATATTAAAAAGGAAGAAAGAGAGGAAGGAGCCAAGTGACCCACGAGACTGACATTACAAGCTAGTTGGCGAGATTGGCGATGAGAAAAAGATGTAGATCTTTTGTCCAAAATCCGCGATGATTAAAGCCTCATTTGGCTGATCTTTTAAACACAAATCATCAAAGCAATGTCGGGGGCCACTTTGCTGCTTCGGGAATGCTTTACCTCGCAATAGCAAGAAACTAACGAAAGCAAGAAAGACTTGATGAGAGCAGTGCTGTTCATTAGAGCCAAGTACCAGGACCTCACTAATCCGAATAATCAACCAGTGGTAGAAGCGCAAGGCCGATCTGCATAGTACTTTGTCACGCAAAAAAACGTCAGGAGATGTTCGCCGACCAATGATGGGCCGGGGTTTGATTTCAATTTATTTTTCTGTTACATGGGCTGAGCATAGGCTGAAGGGGATGTTCGTCCTATCATCGTCAGCAGCCGCAGCATGGTTCGGGGCATCGGTTGCTTTAGCACTAAACTTACCTTGCCACGGTACACTTGGAGCATGAAAGCATGAGGTCGAGGAGCTAGGACCCCACGGGGCCCGCAGCGGTCCACTCCGGGCCGGCAACCTAAGCAATGCAAATCTTGGGTCTGAAAGAATTCGATCAAAATTTGACGGACCAAGGACGGAAGGAGAAGGAGTGGAGAGTGAGGAATTACTCTTATGGACACTCCGCCAACAGAAGTTAGTCGATACCAAGTTGAGTGAAGGGCTTAATTAATTGTCATATATGTGAAAAGGTTAGCTCGAGATATGCAGATAATGATCGAACGTTATTGAGTCGGGGGTAAAACTTACCATAAATTATAACAGTTTAGCAAGCCCTTGGTTCAACCAAGTTCAATCACTGACTCGCCAGGCCGCGACTACACCGGTATACGAGTGCTTCTATCAGCTGCCACAAGGCCTAAGAGCTACCTTCTTGGAACGTACTGCATCCCAAATTGGCCTGACTGGTTGCTTTCTGGCGGTAAGTAGACGCATCATTGCAGTGCAAGGTTAGTATGTACACTGAGAGTGTGACCCGGGTATACTGGACGGGATGCGACGTGTGTTACTGCATTGTACAGCCTTACCAGGGCTTTCCATTCGAGGGAGATCCCCTTCGTATGTACAATGTATGTTAGTATGTATGTACTATAAGGCCGTAGTTGCCCTGTCTCAGTTACCTAGACTAAGTAGTTGAGAGTACGGGACGGGGAGTGCGGGAAACGTGATCGGTGCAGCACTAATTCATCCCATCTCCAATTTATCCGCCCCGCTTGTTCGGAAATCCACGAGGACTGTCAGGACTAAGTTATTGTATGTAATACTTGTGTCAAACTAGCAGCTCAGGCCAGTGCATACTGATTTCTCTAAAGATTTCTGACCTTCCTTCTAGATCCAAACCCATCATTATAGGTCTTTGCAATCGAACATTGAACATCGATCATAGAGATAGAGTTAGGAGAGGAGTGTGTTACCCGCTCCTGGTGTTTAGTGTATTCAAAGTGGAACTGATCTTTTTTTTTAAAAAAAAAAATAAAATCGGAAAGAATAAGAAAAGATTTCAAATAGAGATTCGAAGGGAAAACCCATGATTTGAGTCACCATCCAGGGTTGTCGCAGTCTTCCAATCGGCCTGCCGCTTCTTCTTGCTGAGAAGTTGGGGAGGCAAGTGGCCAACAGAAAATCACTACCCTACGCAGGAAATAGTTAGTATGGGAAGTCGAGACCATGGGTTGGGGTCAACACCATTGCTTCTAGTGTAAGCAAAAAAATTGCCCCTCTTTTTTTCCTTTCCTTTTTTTCTTTTTCCTTTCGAAGAGGAATTTGGATCAATCAAAAATAGCCTTGGAAGAGTTTGGAACATAGATTAAAAATTGGTAACTAAACAGAAACTATTGCTAGCGAACCAGCAACAATCTAGTCGAGAACGACTTGAAACTCGTCCGGGCGAAGGCCAAAAAGGCCGAGTGGTGCGACGTCAGACACCGATCAAGCCCTAATCCAAGAGGTGGTGGTGTCATGATAGCCTTACCGTTTTATGAATGCCAATTATAGATATCTGTCAGGTACGAAGAGTGCAGATGTCTGATTACTCGTGTTAATATCAGCAGTGGACAGGTCATTTCAAAGGTACTTCCAAGTATGTATGTACCTCAAGTACACTATACCCAAATGCATCATACTTCAGCTGTTTGTACAGTGGTACATGGTATGCGACCCTACCGCGCATGAAAGATGGGGGATAGACACCGGCATGGTCCTTGTCGGAAGATGTCCGAGTTCAGATTGGTATAAACCCAAGAGTTTATGACATCAAGGAAAATTGACCTAGTCAGACCAAATATCGTATCAATAGCCTGGGCGATATCCACTTGGATAGTGCAATATGTCCGGCCGGAGACAAGATCTAAAAGGTGTGGGGATGGAGTCGTCTTCCTGGACCCCTATGTATGTAGGAGGGCTTGGTATGGAATGTACTCTGTACACGGACCTATACTTCGTAATTATGACCATGGTCTCTTGGAGCAAAGCAATTGGACTTCCAAATCCAGTATCCCTATGAATCAGTGAATATCGGTCTCTGGGAGCGTTCTTTGTCTGTCGCCGTTACAACTGATTGACCACAGTGGTGGCTGTCATGTGGCCGCATTGAAGGATCCGCGATACCCATGCTAAAAATGATACAAGAAGGCAAGACGAAAGAAAAGAAAAAAAAGCAAAAATAAGAGAGGGCGAGTGAGTGAAAAGAAGATCCCCAGCCACTAAACCGTCACCGACAGTTTGGAATATGAGGGCCAGCAGAAGGAAGGGAGAAAGGAAGAGACGTATGCAGCCTCCACTTCCTCGCATAGTCACTAGACAATGTGGTGGTAAAAGCACGCATCTTCAGTCATCTGACAAGCAGATTTTCATTCAACTCCTTCTTCCAAGACAAACAGTGGCACCTGAAGGCAGAAGATAATTTTTTTATGTCAAGTAGTTATTCGGCCTATCCGCTGAGGCTGTGCATTAGTAGCATTGGAGAGCATCAGATCTCAGGGCAAAAGCCGAGTCTTGCTACCAATTACAAGGGCCTATCAGGACCTCGGAGCAACTGACTGCTCGACAAGACCATCGTTGCAGGCATTTTTTATCTTTGCTGATCATCGTTGCCTGTGTACTGGCTTCTACATGGTCATTGCTGTTTTGATTCGACACTAGTTAATTTTCATCAATATTATTTTCTTCGTTCGTCTTATAATGCTAACATGATAGTTTTTAGTGAACATTCTCTACCCCTCGCTACCAAGCTCAGCACTCAAGAAATCCCCGCAGTGTTTAAATAGCGCACCGCAAGTATAGCCTAGCCCAAGTGTATCTAGAGCCAGCCTCTCAATTACCATGAATCAGTGCTACTGTGCTAACACAGCCTTGTACGACATAGAAACCATCGAATGCATCAATCAAGGCCAAAGGGGGAATTTCCCCAAAGCAGTATAGTTCAGCAAGGTCCCCGAACAATATCGTAGAGCGATTGTATATAATCCAGTGGCAAGAGCTTCAAGTTCTCGGGCAGACCGCTTGTCACTGACAGTTAACTAAGGATAGGGTATATCCGTTAAGTATACTATACTCCGAGGCAACAGGTCCCAGCGTGCATTATCAATTTCGGCAGGTGGTAAAGATAATTGGTTGTGTCTGTGATGAAATCTTTTTTTATTCTTTTTCCACAACTCCCCTTTTTTATTTAGTGTTCTTACTTGATTTTGTGTTTTTTAATATTTCTATTATTTATTTATTTAATATTTATTATTATTTTTCGTCGTAAAAAGAAACCCCCCCCCCCAAAAAAAAAAAAAAAAAAAAAAAAAAAATCATTAGACTGAATTAGTATTATACGACCTTGGTACTAAGTATCTGTCAGCCGAACCTGCAGAGTAACCATGAAACCTAATTCTAGGAAAAGGTAGCAGGCAGGTTTATGCGACCATTGATTATTCGTGCTCCCGTATATATAAGTCAAGTGCCGAGTACGACCAAGAGAGAAAAGGAAAGGACAACCAAAATCGAAAGCCCAAAGCTAAGACCTGACCACAACTTCTGCAAATCTGACGGTGACCAGTAGGCACGCATACACACACAGTCGTACGTACTAGCAGGGGGGAGGGCTCATGTAAGACCAGAAAAAAAAATAAAAACAAGTTAGGTATGGAATTTATGGTTACCCCTCCTGCGCCGTGACCCGTCAATACCTGTATTAATATAGTGGATCGAATCAGATAATTGGGGACAAAAAAATGATGCATAATCCGCCCGCGAGCAGAAAGCATTGGAACCCCGGACCCTGCACCTGCAGGCGCATGATTAGTCGCAGCGATATAGACTGAACACTCGGACCTATGCTCTTCATGGCGGCACTTCATTGCCGATTGATTGCGTAGGTTTACTTCAGCCCAGCTTCTTATTCAAATCAATAAAGGGCTGGATGGCAACTCTTTGTGTCTTTCTTTCTTTTCCTTTATTTCCGGTGGCAATTACCTTGAACACCCCCGGTTTATAGACAATCGAGGGTCTGTTCTTACTTCTACAGAATGCTACTCGAGGGCTCTCGCAGCCAACAGGATTGCTACCATGCTCGCCATTCATAGAAGTATGAGAGGGAGGTGTCTAAGCTTGATATGAGTGAGTCAAGTTCACCTAGGTAAGGTAGCAGCAATATATCGGCCATATCATCGGCCGCTCAATGCTCCAGATACGCAGTCAGGTGACATCATATGTTTCTACTGACCCTTAAGGGCTCACAGGGGGTCCATCGAAGGTGCCTCCTATGGCAAAGGGAAAAAATAGTACTTTCTTTTCGCTTGGGATGACCGCGTAGACCAGAGGACAGTGCTACAGTCGGATTCTTGTCAGCAAAAGAACCGGACGGAGCTTTCTCAACTCTGACAATAGTTCTAATTTTGTTTTGTTGCTACTAACTTTCAGTAGTCTAAGCCATAAGTTCTAGACCAACCATCGGGAGAAACGCATGTAAGTGGTCGCTTTCGAAAAGAGAAAAAACACAAAATGGAAAAGGAGAAAGGAGAAATCGTTCGTACTGCGGAACCAAAAACCCTATTCCAGATTCTCAGCTTCAGCTTTTATCTCCGCCCATACCTCCTCGTCCCCCTTAAACAGGATTGCAAAACGACCGTGCATCTCACCGAGTAGCAGCGCCGAACATACTATCTCATGATTCAGTCATCTATCCCAAACGAGTGATCGTGCAAATCCAGGCGGTAGTCGGCAGAGCACTGTCCGCGCGCGAACAATCCTATCCCCCAATCAAACGTTTTATGGCATCTCGCGGAAAGCTGTCCCAAGGGCTGGGCTCTTGGACATGGATACTTAGCGAAACACTTCTAACACAACCCGTTTCTCTGCTCGTGACAATTCGCCACTGATTTCTCCGCTCTTACGCGGTCTTAGGAACCTAGATTGATTAAAGCCGTTTACCGCTTGATAATCGTCACTGTAGTCGCAGAGTTAGCTTTAGGGTGCCTTTCAATGCTCAGGGGTCCGGGGGAGCTACGGACCAATATCCTCATCTGCGAGCTCATGCGAAAGACCCACACGCTGCGGTTGGTGCTTAACGGAGCGACCATAGACAATAGCCTGCTTGAACTGGTCCTTGATCGTCCGGTGAATCGCGTTACACTAAGTACGAGTCAGAAAACTATTTGCGTTCTCGCGATGAGACAAGAGATACATACGAAATCCTCGACAGTGCATGCATTGGCTCTCAACACAACTGGAGCAGTGTAATCGGGTGCCTTGCCCTTTGGCTTAGTGTAGATTCGCTTGAGGCTGAGTTTATCCCACATCATCTCCAACAGTTCGTCAACGTTCCAACCATGCTCGGAACTGATGGGGCAGGCGTTGGGTATCCGGTACAGCAAGTCTAGCTCCTCAATTGTGATGGCGTCAATCTTGTTCAAAGCATAGACGACGGGGATATAGGCCCGACTCTTTGCCTCAAGGACATCAATAATGTCGTCGATTGTCGCGTCGCATCTAATAGAGATATCTGCAGAAGAAATCCTGTACTCGCTCATGACAGCTTTGATCTCCTAGAAATTGTGGCAGGTGGCACAAGTCAGCTATGATAATTCCTTTTAGAACCTTGAATACGGCGAGCACCCACGTCGTGATCAATATGCGTCAATGGAACTGTGCTAGTAATCGCAATGCCACCCTTGTCCTTCTTTTTGAAAACGATATTAGGAGGCGACTTGTTGATCCTAATACCGAAACCTTCCAATTCATTTTCGATGACCTTCTTATCGACAAGCGGCTTGTTGACGTCGAGCACGATGAAAATGAGGTTACAAGTCTTCGCCACGGCAATAACCTGTCGACCACGACCTTTACCGTCTTTGGCACCTTGAATGATTCCGGGAAGATCGAGAATCTGAATCTTAGCACCGTTGTATAGCACCTGTCCAGGCACGGTCGTCAGGGTTGTGAACTCGTAGGCCGCAGCTGTGACAAAGATAAAAAGGAGATCATCAGTACCTATCACTACTGCACGAATATCCACCCGGACCTACCTTCGGAGTGTTGGCCCGTCAATTTGCTCATCAAAGTACTCTTTCCGACGGAAGGGAAGCCAATGAAACCACTATCCCGAGTCAATATCAACGTCGTTCTTGTAGGTTCGTCTTAACACATACACACTGGCGACACCGGTACGAGCAACATCGAAACCAGCTAGAAGTACTCGAGTTAGCTGAATGCTTCAATTCAAGTCATCAGAAAAGTTGAAAGCACTTACCACCACCGCCACCACCACCACCGCCGGTGGGGGTCAACAGTTCACGTTTTAGCTTCGCAAGCTTAGCCTTTAACTGTCCTGCGCAGTCCGTCAGTCACACCAATTCGATACCACCCAGCGTTCTTTCTATGCGCATACCAACATGGTAGGACGTGGCCTTGTTCTTCTGCGTCCGTGCCATCTGAAAGATCGGTCAGTCCGGAGTCCTGGTGGCGAGTGCGCAATCTTCAACACGAACCTCATCTTCGATTTGCTTGATCTACAGTGACGCAACAGTCAGTATAAAAATTCTGCCATTATCCAGAAAACAGTGCTAATGATTTTTTTGTTTAACAAAACAGACTATGGGCGGGATCCAACCTTCTCAACTGTGGTCGACATTTTGGCGGTTTTGATACGAGATTCACCCCTTGCACAACAATATATATCCAATACAATAGAATAAATGACAAAAGGTCTGTGTTCCAATACACGTTTCTAGCTTCTACCTCACACCGGCCGCGCTGTGGTGAAGCCCCAAATGAATGAATGATTGTTTGTTTTGCGCTGGTGTTTTGCGGAGTCTCAATCTTTGAAAATGTGGCCGCCACTTCATTTGCCCGTTAGTCAGGCGGAGAAGAACGAGAGGCGATCAGTGATCACATGGCGGGGCCTGTGGCCTCAGGCAGAAATGTGGCATCCACGCTTATCGGCGGGTGGCAAGAGCATCTCTCCCATTGGATCTGGTCTGAGTATTGAATGAATGGAATGAGTGAATGGATATTCATACTCATTCTCTCCCTACCTAGTATTGAAAGAAGTTACCTACCTTTTTCGTCCCTTGCATTGGTTATATATACCATTATCAAATAACCCTTTTCCCTCATTTTGTCTCCCCAATCGATTGCTTGTAAAAAAGCATTCTTTATAAACTTGATTCCTTCCTACTTATACTTGCATATCAACTGCTCCCTAAGGACAATTGCTTCCAATCCTTATTCGGGTTAAGAAAAGAAAGAAAGAAAATAATGCCATACCTCCAATCCGGATCGATGTCATCCTCCGACATAGAGAACCAGCCAAGCAATGCATTCGAAGAACTAGTCCAGGACCTTAGTGCAGCCTTAGGCCCGAGCTCGGGTCTGGACTCCGATGATGTCGTCCCGCTTGATATCCAGCGTCTAATGGAGCACTATACCTCCAATCCAGAAGAATGGCAGCCGTTTGCTTTGGGTAATTCCAACAAGACTTACACGAGAAATCTTATCGATGAAGGGAACGGGAAAAGCAACCTGGTAAGTGGTATTCGTCTTTTCCTTCTTTGTAGATTCTATACGGAAACGCTACATAGATTCCATGCGAACTACTTTGTATATACATGAAAGTACTACCAGGGGAACTATTCACGTACTGATGACATTCATCTAGCTTATCCTTGTATGGAGTCCAGGCAAAGGAAGTGCGATTCAT
The DNA here is from genome assembly GCA_009176345.1 of Aspergillus leporis. Taxonomy (NCBI): domain Eukaryota; kingdom Fungi; phylum Ascomycota; class Eurotiomycetes; order Eurotiales; family Aspergillaceae; genus Aspergillus; species Aspergillus leporis. Next base: position 318,959 of record ML732157.1, on the reverse strand, counting down.
GATCATGCGAAAGCGCACTGTGTTATGAAGGTAGTCCTTGCTTTGGATACTGGGAGCGTGCGACGCCAAACTAACTCAGTTACCTTCTTTGTAGGTCCTGAAGGGCTCCCTTAAAGAAACGTTGTACTCATGGCCCGATCAAACCAAAGTCGAGCACGGCCAGCTATCTCCGCCGCAGATTACAAGGGAAACTATATACAGCGAGGATCAGGTCACATACATGTCTGACCAGGTTTGTCCATCTACAATTCTACCGTTTCGAAGACATTAGGTGCTAATAGCGTTAAGCTGGGTCTTCATAAGATATCCAACCCGGACCCGAGCAATGCTGCCGTTTCCTTGCATCGTACGTGTTCATCTCCTTGTCTTGCAAGCAAGTGCTGTAAGAACCCCTACTGATTGTGCTCACTTAGTGTACACGCCGCCGAATGCTGCAACACATGGGTTTTCCATATTCGATGAGAAAACAGGCAAGGCGTGCCACATTAAACAGTCTCATTTTTATTCTATCAGAGGGAAGCCATGCTCGATTTTACAGGCGCAGTAATATGATGCGGATGGTGTTCTTTGTGTTGAATTACTCCTATTATTCTTAATGGTGTAGAGTGTAGGCAAGTCTGTACATACTGCTTGGCTTTTTCTTTTCAGGGGCCTTTATTCTTTACCTTCTACGACGCTGGTTCTAGATTATGCGACTCAATGACAATGAGGCTTTTATCTACTGTTATGGAGATGAGGTGTACAGTATTCTTGCTAGGCTAAAAATGGACTATCGCTGGCTAACATGCCCTTGCTTACCCAAAAAGAAACATGGTAGTGAACAGATAAACCGACAACTGGCTCTCCATGCACGCTGCGCAACAGGACAATGCATACGCTTAACATACTGCACAATTCGGAAATACAGTGGAGAGAAAAAGAAAAAAGAAAGGGTAAGAGAAAGAGCGAAAATCAGGTGAACTGCATCGTTCCTCATAAGGCCCTACGCCCTCGCTCTTCGGCTGCTTTCTCGATTCGCTCGAGAAGCAAGTCCGGGTTGTCCAGAACTTCAGATTGACGCCGCCGAAGTTCCTCGAGGCGTATTGACGGGTTCTGTGAATTTCCAGTATAAGTATGCCACTTGAAGGAGATGCAAAAACACATCAGCCGTGACACCCACCCATTCCTCCTGGTTTGGCACCCCTTTAGCGATGGGTAGCTCCTCCGAAGGAGATACCTCGCTTAGGCCGCTAAAATACGATAATCTCCTAATGGGGGCTGGAGTAACGGGAAGACTGGGTCGTTCTAGTTCGCTAGGGAAGTCTGTTAGTAGGATCCTGGATCCTGGGCCAGGCGTTGATTGGTTCGAAGCATCATTCCCTCCACTGATTACCTGGACTTTGGCCCTGCGGGGTTTCTGGATTGATTGAATATATTTCTGTATCTCTGGAACATCGTCCCAGGCATTTGACCTAGAGTAGCTTTCAAATGATTCAGATGGCTTCTCAGAGGCCCAAGAAGGTATGTAACCCATGGACCGCATGGATGACATAGACGTCATGGACGTCGTAGGCGTTTCTTCCGTAAACTCTGTAGTGGCCCCGGGGCTTGGGAAAGGAATTGGATTTTGCTCATCATCTGCGAAAACACGAGTTGGCTGGGGGGCGTGGCTTTCCCAAGGGAATAATTGGCTGAGCTTTTCTGGTTCCGGCCTGGTGCTGGGTACCTCATAATACATATTCTTTGGAGCTTCCGGGTAAGACGGAGGTGGTTTGAAAAGCTCTTTGTCATCTGACATAGTATATGTCTTGGTCTCCAGAGCAATTCCTTCCGGCTTTGTATTTAGAGGCGGGGGTTCCCTAAAAAGAGTAAGCTTCGGCGATCGCTTATACATCGAAAGCCAACATAACTCACCGAGCTGGATCCCACTGCGTCTGGGGTGCTTCAAATGTCTGGATTTCAGGACTGGGTGGAGGTTTAGGCGGCTCTTCACTCGTCTCAAATACGGGGTCCACCGGCTGTTGATGAACTTGAGAGTAAAGAGGGTCCGAAGGCGCTAAAGGAGCCATTGGGAAGCTGCTTTGCACTTCAGAAGGTTGTTCTATAGGCAAGCTAGCCGGCGCTTCATTCGGATGTGGCTGTATGTAAGTTGATACATGCTCTTCTCCACGGACATACTGGGGAACAGCACTCAGAACTGGTACTTGCGCACTTCTGTTATCATAGTGTTCCTCCTGGCGGCGCTGTGCTGCCGCAACTGGCATCGCTACAGGTTCAGGGACAATTTGCGTCCCCTCAAAATCTTGCACTTGAGAAGCCTCGTGTGCCCCTGGCTCGTCACTCCCAGATGCAATCTGTGTAAGGGGTTGTTTGGATGCAATTTGTGTGTGTGTTTCAAACGGTCGCTCATGAAAGGCTTCTGGTAGCTGTTCTTGTGTATTGGGGTGAGACAATTGCGTAGGCAATGGCACATCTGTAATGTGATCCACTTGATAGCCTTGGAAGTCAGGCTGCCGACTGACAGACGCATCGGTTCGCTGAATTTTTGGTATCTGGGAATGTTGTCAGTCTCATGGCTGTTCAGAGTCAAAAGTTCTTGGGATAAAAGGAAGCTTACAGTCGCGACAGGGCGATAGTGTCTATCGTAGATGGCCCACCATCTCCCCAACGACTGATTGTATGGTGATTCAGCGGGGGAACCCTGTCTTGACATATTCCACGGCTTCTGAGCTCCAATGAAATGAACCAAATTGATTGTACTCTGGAAGTGTTTGTAGGCGGGAATGTATTGATAATTCGCACTGGGTGTGCAATTATACGTGAAACTCAGCCTATGCCAGTTTTGAAAATGCATATTTAGCAACCCTTGATCTGCGCCATCAAAACTAATGCCCCTCTCAGCAAGCGCCTTAAGAGCAAAGTAATCTTGCATATTGGGCCGAAGGACCATTACACCACTGTTAAAGCAATCCGGCCAGCCGACATCGGGAGCTGCTGCGAAGTCTACCTCTAGAGTCAAGAGCTCATCAGGGGCCCTGACAGCCACGACATCACAGTCGATATACACTATACGCTTGAATTGCGTTTGCTTCCAGAGCTCGATCTTGGTGAAGGTAGATATGAGGTCTGGGCGCTCCATAAGCCAGAGATTCGCCGGCGTTTGATTCGTTGTTGGATGGACTGGTATGAGCTCATCGTATACAGTCTAGATAGTTATAGTCAGTGCGCAGGCGGCGGATAACCAAAGGTCCATACCTGAAGTTCCCGAATTGTGGCTGGTTGTAAACTGTCAGGCGTATAGAGGACGACTAGCCTGGCTTTCGTCCCATTGTCGCGTAAAGAGTGAGCGAGAACGACAGCGCCTGGGGTCAATTAACTAATTAGACCGGCCATATTGACAGTAATCGAGATACTAAGATTTTACCAGGAAGATAGTGATCGCTCAACAGAAGCTGCGATACAATTGTTATTTGCGATAGTTTCCCGGGTATAAGAAGAGTAACGTACAGTGCAATAAACCGCGCCCTCTTCGATGGCCATTGTGTCGATAATTGGGCCCGGCCCACGGCGAAACGAAGACGATAAATAATTCAAATGAAGAAGAGTGAAAAAAAAATAAAATAAAATAAAAAGAATCCGATCGAGTCGGGGTCTTAATCTATGCTTAGGCAGGTGACGTTAGGGGGTCGGTCACTAACCCCGCCCATTTAAATACGACAACAGGACCTTATGATTATTATGGATCGTATTAATGTTGCTTTCTGCAGGAACCGCATCTCGTCCAGGAGAGATTACAATTGATGCATTGCAACCAGTGGAAGTGAACGCAGAGTTTGTTGAGAGTCAGATAAAGGAAGGAAGTAGATAAGAGGGAAGGGTAAGGTGGTAAGGTAGTAAGTACACTGAAAGCTGTAGAACTGGTAGGGAGCTGCTAAAATGAATGAAATTGGATGATGAGGGAAAGCGGAGAAGCTTCAGAATAATCGGAGGCTGAACTGAGCGACAACCCGTGCCACGGGCGCTCAGATCCCGTGTTTTGATTACCTTACAGATGTAGGTCAGAGTACTACTACAGGGCATATCCTTTCAACAAGAACAAACTCTCGGTATCTCCAGAATAGGCCCTCATTATTTATTTGCTACCCGCCAGGAACCAGGTCACACAAAGTGAAAAACCAAGGGGGCAAACACAAGACAAACATCAAATGTCGACTTCGCCACTAGTAAGTACCCTTGTCCTCAGCCAAGGGATAGTAGGTTCGTTTCACTTTCGGACGGTTACTACAGCATCCGGATAATCTCTCTGGATGACAGCTCCGATATCCTCTTTTTCACCCGCAGCCGTCCATTCAACCGTTTTCGTCAATGCAACGCAACTCTCACGTTCCACTGGAGTGAAATGCCCAGACCGTGGAAGCTCAACGACCTGGCTGTTACGGACTAGATAATCCGAAAATCCATTCAGGCACATCTGTGGATCCAAAGCGATATCTGCTTTCCCCCAGATAATGGTCGAACTAGCTTTCAAGACGCCGGTCGGGCCATCATCAAACAGGCCGGCCCCGCTACTAGCTCGATGTAGCTCATTTCCTCCCGCGATGCTGTGTAAATCGGCGATTGTCTCGATAGATTTCTGCCAGCGCGAAGTAGCCGCCTTTTCCCGATAGTAGCGGGCCATGTGCTGAAAGTTGGAAAGCGCGCGGTCCTTTGCTACTGAATCAGGGTATCCCTCACCATCAAATGTGCGCGTTTTGCACTCTTCCACGGACGGACCCAGGCTGCTTGCCATACACTCACTAGCGTCTTCGACGGTGAATTTTGGGTTTTCTCCATAAGATTTCTTGTGGGTTAGTTTCAAGAAAGAATAGTTGCCACCCGTACCAAGGTACTCAACTAAGACCATGGGAAGTTGCATGGTAAAGATATATCCCGAAAGGCCCAACTGACGCAAGACCGGCCTTAATGAATTGAATGCCTTGAAAAGGGTGGAGCGAGATTTGATTGGAGAACGCAGGGACGTTTTGATCATCTTAAGCGACGAAGATAGCGATCGACGAATATTGGAAGCAACCATGCTAGGCTGCAGATCAAGTTAGTCCAACTGTAAGAGACATTGTCCCTCATCGAATACACATACCAATGGTCCATTACTCAAGATAAATCTGTCTGCTAGCTGAGGAGCTTCAGCCGCAAGACGCATGGAGAGGACGCAACCCCAATCATGTCCGACAATAACCGTCCTTCGTTGATGTGCACCAGCATCGCCATCAATTCCGTACTTTGCCCTGACGGCTATGATAAATCTTGCCAGGTTCTCCAACACGTTCATTGCCGAATATTCCTCGAGGCTATCACTACCACCGTAACCAGGCAAGTCGACAGCAATCAAGGTCGCCGTCCTTTGCAGAGTCTTCGAGCTTAAGAGATGGCGCCAGATTGCCCAGCTATCAGGGAATCCATGAATGAAAATTATCAATGGCTTATCGGTAGAGGCGCCAGGAAAGTCATTGCAGACGTAGTGGAACTTGAATCCGTTTGGTAGAGTGATAAACTGGTGCAAGAGGTCGGACCAAGGCTTCGAAAGGTTCCAGAAGCGATCGCGAGCTAGAATAGAAGTTCACGAGTTAGCTGAAGAAAACAGAAAGAAATTAAACTGGGAGAACAACCGTGCATACATACCCAGCTGCAGCTCCAGGTTCTCTTTCTCGGTCGAGTTCCTAAAGAAAAAACCTGTTTGTATAGCCTTCAATCCATAAATGCACAAGGTAAAAAGCCCATAAGCAAAGAACACAGCAGATTTCAAAATACCGAGCAATGCCTTATTCATCTCGTGTAGGTTCAGGGACGTGTCCCCGTTACACAATAGCAGGAATCAGATGATGCTTAAGGTCAAGAAGACAAGTGCAGGAAGAATAAAGGACAAATTTCAACTACGATTGACAAAAGCAAGTGGTCTTTAGGTAAGTAGTCTTCAATAGAAGTTATCAGTGCATTTTGAACCTCCGAGTAGTTTGAAAAAGGAGGAGTAATAATCCGCCACAGCTCTCTATATATTAGCTTTGTGGCTGCGGGCGGGAGGTTAAGATGACTTCAGTCGGGTGGAACCTGCGCATGTGATTCTGTGGAGTCCAAGTCACTTGCCTGAGTAGTCAGGCAAGTAGGCTTGTTACTCAGATTACACAGCTGGTGTACTCTTTACGTTGTCTCTCGCTCACTCCATGAGTGGGGTAAAAGCTGTGCTCACTGCTCACTGGCAGTTCTTTGGTCATAGATACTGGTTTTGTGTCTAGATCATCGACTCATACTTTGTACCATATTTTTTTACCTTTCATCCACAGACATGTCAGATTCCGTACTACTATTAAATTGCTTATATATGGTATAGCTACACACTTACGTGCTTGTTGAATAGCTCTGAGAGCTATCTGAAGATCCCTACATGTGCAGCATGTTCTCCTGTTGCCATGACAACTGATATACACTGGGAAAGAATAGATGCCTTCATCTAATTTAGAAATACAGAAACGCCAATTCCCCTTCCATGTAAATGCATCCAGACACTCCAAGCATCATGTTTGTACGGGTATTGTACAAAGCGTGAAATAGTAGGAGTCGTCAGAAACATAATTTTTTTTTAAAAAAAAAAAAAAATTTGAAAATGACAACCCATTGTAAGAAACCCATGAATGCATACTTCGTGATATGCATGATGAACGAAAATGGTAGAGATTATATTTAGAGAGAGAATCCTAGATTTTCTCGATTGTCATCAACTAGACGACCGTATCTATCGAGCCAAGGTTAGAAATAATCTAGTCGCGCGGACTGAATCACTCACTCTAGTAATAACCTGAAGAACCAAACCTCCAGATCTTCATTGCGTAGGGAACCTTTTGCCCAATTCCGACTCTGTTGAGCCAGGCGTGGTGCTGCAGTCTTTCCCTCATCCTCTGATTCAAAGTACCTCATGGTCTCCACGTATTCATCGCCTGTCAAACTGAAAGGAATATAGTGGGCCCATGGTTTGAGCCATTCATCATGCCATTCCCGGAAGACTGCAATTTTGAAGACCAAGCTATTGCTGCGCAGAAAGGCGTAGAACCGGCCACTGAAGGCATTCCCATCGATATCTGCTAGGTATTTATAAGCCCAAGCATCCTGCTGACCGGCTGGGCTTTCTATAGTAAAATACTCTTTCTGAGCGGCACAGTCGTTTGGGTCACATTGGCCAACGTGTGTGAATTTGACGTCAAAGAGGTCTTGATATGGGCTAGGGCTGACTTCCTTCGGCTCCCAATCGCCATTAATGTTCTTGAAAAAAACCTTGGCTGTGCTCTTATTATTGATGTTGCTGACGAATATTTGTCGATGTTGCCGCCGCCAACCGCCTGCCCGAGAAAAGCCACCAGTGGTTGAGCCCCTCCAGTATAGTTTGTCCTCCTTCGCGTCCCATTTTTGGTCCTTTGACTCCTCATATGGCACCTTATCAGCCCAATACCAGGGGCTAGGGTAGAGGATGTCTTGAAAGCTCGAGATCTTGCTTTGAGAAAAGACTGGGAATAGGTCATGAACAACATCAAATGCGTTGGGTCGGTCGAAAAACCCGTATTTATACCGAAGCGAAGGCGTATTACAAATGTCCGAGAAAGCAGTCGTATTGTAGATGAACCCCAACTCGCCATGCGCGTAGGCATCACGTTTATCTGGCTCACTTTCGTCAAGAGAGCGCGTAGGACTATCTACTGGACAGGAAGCTCGAGAATTTGTCCAAGTAGGTTGATGTGCAAATCGATTGAATCGAGTGGTGCGCACTTCATCGATCCTATCACCCTTGTTCAGGTCGGCAGGTCTATCTGACCATTTGTCCACCGGTGACTGTTTCTGGAAAGCCTTCGGAATTGCTTGATCTTTGGCAAAGGTAACCATCCTCTGAAGGTCGTCGCTGGGAACAACAACCCGAGGCTCATCGTAGAGGTTAAAGACTAAGTCCATGTCGGGCAAGTATTGGACAAAGTTTTTGATCATGTCAGCAGTCGCCTCTCGCTGCCATTGATGTCCTTCGTCACCCCCTTCCGTGAGTGTAACTTTGCCGTCTCTGATGAGAACTCCGAGTACAGCGTTGTTAAATCCTAGAGTCTCATGGGCTCTCTTCCGGATTGTTTTTGGTTTCAGAGCCCAGAACGGCAAAAGAGAATGATAGATCGTATCATACTCGTCAATCATCTGGACTCCCTTTGCTTGCGCAAGTTGGAACCATTTGTCAAAATGTGGAGGAGGATGCATGTTATATCGACGACGATATTCATTTACTGCATCTGCCAGGGTCTTTGACTGTCGTGACCGCAACTGGTCAAAATTCTGCTCAGCATCTTGAATCAGGCTAGTCACCGGGTGTACATCTTTCGAATAGTGTCCTCCGCGGCCGTTGGAGTGCTCATATTGTGGGAAGGGGTTTTGCAAAGCAGGCGAAGGAGAAGGTGATTGAGGGGACGGTGCAGGGCTCGCCTCTAAGGGCACATTTTTGGTGGTATTGGAGAGTTTGGAGAGGTGGGTGTCTCTGAGTAAGATAAGGGAGATGCACACAAAGACGACCGTTGCCAACGAGACTATAAGGCGTGGGTGTCGCATCCTGCCACCAAGAGTCTTCTATGCATGGAAGGAAACTGCGGGTAGCATTGACACAGTTTGCTTTAAAGGAGCGACAAGGTCAATGCCTGCATGCCTGCGCTAAATAAGAAAAAAGCGAGCGATGGCCCTGAGGGGAGAGAGAAGGGGGTTTCAAGGTTATCCCAAGAGTGGTTCACATTACGCCCTGTATGTACCCTTAGTCAACAAACATTCGTCCCAGAGCAGAAACCCCACATGCGACGGCCGCCAAGAGCAGCTCGCTCTCTATTGCCGTAAGGTCTAGATTCGATAAAATAAAATGGAAGTACCTTAAACCTCCATATGTGAGCTCTATCCACTCTCTTAAGAATTATCAAATAATCATTCCTTTGAAAAATCAACCGAATCTCTCCTTTCCCCAAAATTCTTATTTCTCTTCTTTCGGTATTATTCTCGCAGTCTCCTCCCTTGAGCTAGAACTGGTATGCGGAAGTGGGGAACTAACGCGGCCTGGAAGTCTGAAAATACGCATTCGGGTAATCTATAACTCAGGCGTCATTCATTGATCTGAATATGGCGCTAGCGGGCGCCCCTACTCAATCAGGTTTTCTTTTTTGTTTCCCTTTGCTTGGCTAGTCTTTCCACACAGGCATAGAGCTACTCACTTATCTATTGAAATAAGGTCTTATGATCATTACAATACAGAGCATCCGTGTTCATTAATACCAACTGGAACTGGAAATAATTAATATCCTGAACCCACGCAGATTACGTAAGTAAGGACGGGAAAATGTAACTAGTTCAACTGTGTACTCGTTAAACTCCAGCCGTTCATAGGGAAATTTCAGATTGGAACACTTGCCTGGTTTCTAAATCAAGCTATGTGTTAAGCAATTTCCCAGTATCTAACCAAAATGGGCAAGGTGGCTATAGAAGAATCTTTAATATTCTAATCAAATGACAGCATTGCTGTCATTGATGACCGTACTTCTAGGGTAAGGCCAAGAAAGATCTACACAGGGTATCCGATTGGTGGACCATAAGACAAATCTGTCCGAAAAAAAAACGTGAGCAGCCAGCAGACTGGCATAAAGTCCAATAACTCAAAGCTCTCTAACTCATTGCATCACTGAATCATCATGTACGTACTGTAGTAGATTGCCGCCCGCTAATTAGTGCTCAATAAACAGGAAGGTGCACCAAATATCATGAATAACTTCAACTATCGATGCTAGGGCACACCTCTTCTGCGGCCGAAGAGAGACTCTTATCAAGATATAGGACGATGGCTACTCGCCTCACCCCAGCCCTGACTTGGATCTATCCCACCGAGCCCCAAAAGACCAGCTACCCACTAGCAACTCAAGTCTCCTTATTCTCCCGATCATCGCTGAACAAACCCCGTTCAAAGTATCTTTAACAAACCTAAGTGGGACAGACACAGTGTGCATTTATAACGTTACAGCTGCATCTCCAACCATCAATGCAGAAACAAAGTCCATTAATGCACCGCCCGACGCACATTGCCTAAAGCAGGTATTGTGAGTACTTGAATCAGACCCGTCGAAAAATAGAGGATCAAGGAGTGAAAAAATTACCGGTGCCAGCTGGAGGGCATCATGTCGGTCAGAGGGACTAATTTCATTCTCGGGAAGCGCAGGGGTAGAAGCAACAGGTTCACCGGAAGTCACGAGGGCAGCGGCTAGTGCAGTCTGGATGTATAGACTGAACATGGCAAAGAGAGCAAAGACGATTTTGAAGGACAACATTCTGACTAGGGAACTGATAGGTCGGTTTGTGTATGTCTGTGGATTAGCCCTTTCAAAGTATGGAAGGCGTTGATGGGGAGAGATAGATAGGTAAGAAGAAATTTGGCGATTGATGAGGAATTATGACCATCGTAATTCACCAAGTGTGTTTACATCAATATTAACTTATAAACTATCCCAAGACAAAATTCAAGTAGCCTTGTGTTCACCGTGACTGCAAGGTAATACTGGCTTGTGGTTAATTCTCTGGCAAGGGAATATCGATATATGGCTTTCTTCTTCCCATATGCTCTGCTAAACCAAGGTCAATGGCCCTACAAAGTAGTATGGCTGGGCCATGCAATGGAGTATCCCAGAATGTCTACCTAGTTGACTTCAAACATGATCATTCCCTTACAGAGATGTAAGCCCATTTATTCCCTTTGATATTTGGAATGTCCATACAATTTTACAATACTTTTTGGAAGGACAGTCAATACTAAACAACGCAGAGTTTAAAAACGTCGCTCATGCTCAAACAGGGGGTTGTCTCCGATACTGCTTGATCGTACATCTATCTAAACACATATCACTCAGGCCCAGACACATATTCATTCTTGAATGAATGAATAATTACTTTTAAGGCATGAGGATGGTGAAGAGAAACTTCAAAAGGAGCTATGGACAATCTAGACAGAGTTGCTGCCGTTACTATATGCGCCAACATTAATTATTTTTTGTCAGACACAACCTCTCTATCATAGTTTAGTTCTAAGCCAAGAACTTAAAATTAACATAATAAACCCTAGACTAATCCTCCTAAATCAAGCATTTCAGAACACTCCCCTCAAACCAAACACTATCCTTCTTCCACCCCTTCACACAACGTCCATCGCAGCTCGATTCACAACTTCGGTCTGCGCTAGATTCCCCCTCGAATATTTTCACAGAACTTGCCTGAAAGAGCAGTAGATTGGATGCATGCCCACATGAATAGCGGTCCGGTAGGCCATCTCTAAATCCTTAACTATTCTATAGAGCATAATCATCACCTTTAGGTATTCTCGTTCATAGACACCTGCAATCATTTGGCTGAGGTTATCGATTTGTGGCCTAGATACTATAGGGGCCCTAAAAGTACAAGAGATCCCCCCATCCAGTCAAGAAAGGGAATTGCTAAATAAGGGGCAGGTGAAGTAGATAGGAGTGGGGTGATATATTCTGATATATTCTGATATATAGAGATATACATAGTTGAGGAAGTAGGAGAGGAATATGAAAAGTCTTGAGCTTATGCCAGTGATTCACCTTCTTATGTGCACAGAGATAGGTCTCGAACGATTTAGACGTAGTATAATCCCACATGCTTTATCCCAACTTCCAACAACATACGGAATTAATCGTAGAAGCCACCAAAGCTTCGATAACAAAGATCCGCGCCTGAGGAACATGGCAATACGCAGCAATACACAATGCAGCCACCAACACGACATGGACATAATAGAACACCTGCCGTCTAGTTTTAATAGAAGATGCCGGCCAAGCTTGCACCCAAAAGGCAGTACGCAAGGGCCGGACAAACAATAGAATTAAGATTACCAAGGTCAACCCGCCAAGTCCCCACTGGACATCCGAATCCTGAATACGTTTTGCGAGCAGGGAACTAAAATCCGGATGGCCGGACTGTGCAAAGAAGTTCAGATAAAACACGGCGTGCCCAATTAGCAATGGTGACAAAACTAATCGGCCGAAAAGGCGGTGGTACGGTGTCAATGCTGGTTGCGAGATAGTTGTCAGGAAAGACATCGTGGATGGCGACATCGGCTTTGTGGTGAGATAGAAAGTAGGTGACATGAGAACCTGGAATGGTAGCTGAGAAAGGGCTACGTGGCCCAGAGCTTTGGTGAGATGAAGATAATCTGTTTGGGAGGTTGATTAGCTTGATACTACTTTTTACCCGGCCTAGAGTTGATATGCTACGAGCTACCGTATCCGGGCGAGGGCAAATAAACGAAGACAAGATTGTTCCAGGTGAATGGCAGTTTCAAATCATAGCATGAATGACTTACCGTTGCCGGAATTCCATATCGAAAGGCCTAACAGGAATACTAGCCATGTGGTACAGACAGTATACTGCCTACGTGTCTCTATCCAGTTTTCAAAGAGCGGCAGATCCCACCATGATTTCTGCCTACAGCGAGAGCGGGAATCTCTTGGTTGCTCAACAGCTCCAAAATAGCTGTTGTATAACCGGATGGTACCGATAACAAGTAAGAATATGCATTGTGCATAATGTCCGCGGAGATCTAGAAGCTCTTGTCGTCGCTGCTTTTCAGTTGGAGAGACAGTCACAAAATGCCAAGGCCATGATAGCGACATTGGAGCTTCTCAGAACTTTTATCGCCTAAAAGAAGGAAGTGGTGGCAAGTTCAAATGGCACTGAGAATGAAAGCAAGAAATGATGTGTATAAGGGGACAGGGAGACTGGTAACTATGTGATCCCCAGAATTAACTAGTTATTGAGTGCTTACCAATGGTCAATGTCAAATCACATGACGACGACAGGCTGACTTCCTCGGAATGGACAGTTTGATCCATGCTGTCTCATCAGTACTTCATATCGGCTAACTTTGCAGGATCTAAAGAGTAAGTAAGTGGCGTTATTGGAATTTTTGTACGACCATTGACAGCGGACGAAAGAGTCTACATTTAATACGCCATGAAGCATTTCATCCCAGTCAGATGATCTGACCATTTCTAGATTAACAAAATTGACAGTCCCCCCAAAATAGTGTGAGTGCCGTTGTATCATTTCCCACTCACACTGAAAGGCCCTCTTACAGCGTGCGTGCATCTATCTACGCCGACCCATATTAACAGCCTATGGTGAAGTCTGCATGACCTCGTCCTGACCGCCCGGGGCAGTTGTTGCAAAGTACCTGACATCCACATCTTCATCCGCTTGAAGCTTCTCCAAGCTGGGGATGATTCTTTGCTGGATAAGGTCTTGGCTCCGCGGTGATGGCGTTTCGGTCTTCCCGTCCTTGTCCAAATTAGCCAAAGTTCCCTCCGCTGGCAGGCGTCGCAGGGTCTCAATCAGCACAGCATAGGACTTGGCAACATTGAAACGGATATTTGGGATCTCGTCTGTGACCAGTCTGTCGAGAATGGGAAGAATGGAGTTCTCAATGATATCTAGAGAGACGACAGGTGCAAGTGTCTAGAGAGAATTAGCTCAACTTATACTACCCGTGGGGTACATTCCTCACTTACAGAGATAGCGAAGCAGGTTGTCATTCTGTACAGGTAATTAGGGTGCTGTCCCATGGCCATGACCTTGGGAATAATAGAGCCCTTGGCCCAGTCAACTCCAAATACCTCTGTGAGCTTTCTCAAATTTTGAGTGGCGGCTTCTCTGATAGAGAAGACAGTATCACCAAGCCAGCTCATACAGAGATCGCTGAGTTGCTCGTCGAAAAATTTGACTCCCAACTGGCTTGCGAGAAGAGGGATATATTCTATAATAGCGAGGCGAACCCGCCATTGCTTGTCTTCTGCCAATTGCACGATAGCGGGGAGAAGCGATTGAGATAGGAGGTCAATGCCGATGACTGTAATGCGTTAATGATATGACCATGTCTCCTGGATTCTGCGCTTACCTTTGTTGACCAGCTCTAGCTTCGAGATGATGTGCAGGCGGACGTCAGGGAACTCGTCTTTAAGCATCTGAAGGAACATGGGAAGAAGATGTGCGATAGTCCTAAGGAGAAATATGAGCGTCAGTGGTTCACTACATCCAGAACAGAGGCGGTACTAACTCTTCCTTTCCAAGAATCGGAGCAAGTCCGCTAATCTGAGTGCCCAAAGCCGCACGCACGTGCTGGGATGGATCCGAAACAAGATCTTCCACACTAGTCATAATTTCATTAAGCAGTGTCTCCCGGTCAATCAAGCTGCAGAAGCCTTTCTCCAAGTTAGCTCAGTGACAGTATTTAGTAAGCTGTAGGAAATTACCTGGGATCTGGCCAGCAATCGCAGTACGGACTTCAGCCTCTGTATCCTTCAAGAGTTTAACAAATGAGGGTACCATGTCCCGGGTGACGACCTCTTCGTGAACAGCTTTAGCGATCTATCAAAAATAATTAGAACAGCTCATGCAGAAATGGTGAAACAATAGTCAGAATAATACCTTTTCGTATCTGTCCGCAACCATGTACCTGACTCTCCAGCTCTTATCCTCAAAGAGACTCCGTAAGGAAGTCAGCAGAACACCGTGGCTGGGCTGTTGCTCTTTGGGAATCTCCTCGGCAATCGAAATGAGAATATCCACTGTAAGCAAGCGTACACTATCCTGGTCGTCGCTGGCCAGGTATTGGAATAGGGGTATCATTTCTTCAATGACGACTTGAGTCTTCATTTCTTTGACAAATTTCGCCAGATTGTTGGCCGCTTGTCTTCTCACCATAGGTGTGTCATCATGTACGAGACCGCCGAAATATTGCCGGAGACTTTGCTGCTGTGCCTGACCGGACTTCCTGTATGGGATGCAATAAAGGCCGGTTGCGGAGACTTTTGAGGTAAACCAGTCGGCTTTTGACAGACGTAGGACCATAGGGATGAAGTATTCTTCAATCTGCTTCTCGGACAGCTGCTCGCCGATCTTGTTGAGGGATTCAACAGCCTGGTGACCTGTTAGTACGAGATTAAAATGTGTCTCGTTTGATGCATTCTACCTTTTCTCTGACCAAAGGTTCTTCAATAGCGGCCAGGTTTTCGAGAGGGGAAAGAAGAACATGTCCAAACTCCGGACCGCCAACATATTCTACGAAGTTACCCAGTTCTTCGCTTAGTGCAGTCAAAACTTCATCTTCATCCTCGACAGAGTCTGTATTGGTAGGAGTTAGGTGTGTACTGTCTTCGTAGTCGTTTCACTGGTGTTGACATAAAACTAACCGTCAAGGAATGGAATGAGTTCCTCCCGGGTCCTCTCAGCTCCTAAGGCCAAAGCAATGGTGGAAACACGGTGAATAGCATTGAGGCGGATGATAACATCGTCATGCTAGAATAGCCAGGCATTAGACCCGTCAACGGTCATTTGTAAGGCGCGCGGCGCCATGGGGACGGGTTGACGTACCTTCAACTCGTCAATAAGAACGGCGATAGGGTAGAGCTCGTCGTTTTCACCCTGACCCTCCATCGCGAATTTATTGTATATACTTGTTATGCAATCGGATAAAAGAGACGATTAGGGAGGCGAGGACGAGACAGGTCCGAGTCCTCACTCAGAGCGCTGTTCAATTCGGTATCACGCGAACACGGCGAATATTTATTGGGGGGGTGGGATTCTAATAACGGTGGGTTGTCATATAAGGTGACGACAATGTGTAGAGCCTGCTCAAATGCGGATTAGCTTGAGTTGTCGGGGAAAGTAGCGGTGGTATAGGAAGGGTAAGTGGTTTGCAAGAACCCCGGGGCGAGAGGTTTCGTGGGGTTTGGGCCGCCGCAGGACAGACAAGTGAGCAATAATAGCAGCAGTACTAGTAGCATACCTCGACAATTGGACTGGGACCGAACAACGTCAGAGGTTAATGGATCATAAAATATTAAATTGTTCTGGAAGCAAAACAATGAGGAAGGGCGGGAATAATTTAAGTGGAGGGGAAGCTTTTGTTCTGGAGGAATCTTGTGAAGGTGTCGGACGTTCTGCTGGTCACGGTTGACTTGGAAAGCATGGACTTGTGGCTGGTGAGGAGAGCGCAAGACGTAGTCGCAGTATGCCGTAACCGCAGTCAGGGAGGGGTGAAATCGGTGGCGGTGCAGGAAATGTGGCTTGTACTGTTCCCGCCTTGAGGGTCAAGCCCCAAATTCAAAACGGGGAACAAAAGTGCTACGGACTTTATGACTCCTCCACCGGTGGCATAGACGCAGCGCAAGTACTGAACCCGGCACACGGAACCCTCGCCGTTGAACTTCTGGGCAGATTCACAAAGTTAACTTTTGTGCGTGGGAGGCTTGCTGAATCTTTTTTCAGTCCGGAATTCTTGACCCTTCAATTGCGAATACCCAACCCCTCACTATGCCCACTATTTCGGTCGACAAGGCCGCGCTCTTCAAGGAGCTCGGTCGAGAGTAAGGAAAGACCTTTCCGATCTGTTAGTTCATTCACTGATGGTCTTCACTTTTTTCTAGGTACACCACCGAGGAATTTGATGAGCTGTGCTTCGAATTCGGTATGTCGGAATTATAAAAGTGGTTTTTTAGCGTGGCTCACGCTGACTAGTTTGAACAGGTATTGAGCTCGATGAAGACGTAACACTCCTTCTTTTCTACCATCCGTCGCAATATGAATCGCTAAGCCAAGCCTTACAATAGACAACAAATTCGGAACGGCCAATCGTGGATGGAAAGCAGGAGCCTCCTCAGCTCAAGATCGAAATCCCCGCCAACCGGTACGTACCCACCGAGTCCCAGGTGGATAGCGTATGGCTTATATTCTGAGACATCTGTAGATACGATATGCTGTGCTTCGAGGGAATTGCCCTTATGCTCAATATCTTCCTGGGCCGGAAATCCTTGCCCAACTACAGACTGGTCAAACCGGCAAACGGTGAGCTGCAGAAGATCATTGTCAAGGAGGATGTAAGTTGCTCAAAATGTACCTTCATGGCGTACTCAAGCTGAAGGTATTTGAAAAGACCACGAAAATTCGACCATTGGTGTCTGGCGCTATCCTACGGAATATCAAGTTCGATCAAGCTCGCTATGAATCCTTCATCGCTCTGCAAGATAAGCTTCACCAGAATCTTGCAAGGCAAAGAACGCTCGTTTCGATCGGTACTCATGACTTGGATACGATACAAGGACCTTTCACCTACGAAGCCTTGCCTCCCAAAGATATCAAATTTGTTCCTTTGAACCAGACCCAGGAGATGAACGGAGAGGAATTGATGGCCTTCTACGAGGTATAGCTAATACATAGCTGGTGGGCTGTGCTGGATGCTAATTTTTATAACAGAAAGATAAGCACTTGGGTAAATTCCTTCACATCATTCGCGACTCGCCTGTTTACCCCGTTATCTATGATTCGAAGCGGACGGTTTGCTCCCTGCCCCCAATTATTAACGGTGATCACTCCAAGATCACTCTGGACACCAAGAACGTTTTCATCGAGATTACTGCACTCGATAAGACGAAGGTCGAGATTGTTAATAGGATGATGGTCGCGATGTTCTCTCAGTATACTTCAGAGCCCTTCACGTAAGACTCGTCACGTCTCCATCTGCAAGTTGCGTTATCTAATTCGCTCCCAAACAGGATCGAGCCAGTCCAGATTGTCTCTGACCACAACGGCGAGACCAGAATTACGCCGGATATCTCTCCTCGCAAAACTCAGGCTGAAATCTCCTATCTTAACCAGTGCTGCGGCTTGGACCTTTCAGCAGAGGAAATCTCGAAGATTCTGACGAAGATGGCCTATAACGCTAAACCCTCAACATCTCCTGATCTGATTGACGTGGAAATCCCTCTTACCCGCGCTGACGTCCTCCACCAGGCAGACATCATGGAGGATGTTGCCATTGCCTACGGTTTCAACAATCTCCCTCGTTCTTTCCCAAGCAAGTCCGGTACCATTGCCCAGCCCCTACCAATCAACAAACTCACCGACATTGTCCGAACGGAAACCGCGATGGCAGGCTGGTCTGAGGTTTTGCCGCTGATCCTGTGCTCCCATGACGAGAACTTCGCCTGGCTCAACCGCAAGGACGACGGTAACACCGCAATCAAGCTGGCCAACCCCAAGACACTAGAATTCCAGGTCGTCCGTACGAGTCTGCTGCCTGGTCTTCTGAAGACTATCCGTGAAAACAAGCACCACACCGTCCCTATGAAGATCTTCGAGGTCAGCGACGTAGCATTCAAGGATGTGTCGTTGGAGCGCAAGAGCCGGAACGAGAGGCACTTTGCCGCCGCCTGGTACGGCAAGAACAGCGGCTTTGAAGTAGTCCACGGTCTTCTGGACCGCGTCATGGCCATGCTCAAGAGCGCATTCATCACCGGCGAGGAAGGTCTCGAGAACTCCGGCATGAATGACTCCCAGTACTGGATTGAGGAGCTTGACGGTAAGATTGAGCTACGGCCACCACCCCTGTGTTCATACATTCATTCTCTAACGTAATTTTCAGAAGCGACTTACTTCCCCGGTCACGCTGCCTCCGTCCATGTGCGCATCGGCGGCAAGGAGCACGTCGTTGGCTCCTTCGGTATCCTGCACCCTACGGTCTTGGAGAAATATGAATTGAAATACCCCGTCAGCACGCTGGAGCTCAACATTGAGGCTTTCCTATAAGCAACAATAATGGACGCCAGAGAAATCGTGCGTAGATCATAGATGTTTCATGGTCAAAGGTATATGTTTAGAAAGATAGTTGATGTCATGAATGATATTAAGAAACAAAAGAAAAGTGAAATTGAAATGAATACTATATTACGACTACTACATTATAGTATTTATGCTCATTGCCGAATATAAATAATGGATAGTCACACGCTAAGGACGATCGATACCAGAACGATGCCGTCATTTTTACTGGTCTACATATGAGAAATAAACCTACATGGACGGTCGTACGTGCATTCAGTTTGTTTTCATCTGCTATTGGCCTTGTTTCTTCTCCGGCGTAAATCGTAAAATGCTTTTTTATTTGCCCCCTAGTTTCGTATCGGACATTATCCTTTCCTACCTAGATCTTTCACTAGATTCAGGAACAGAGCTGTTGGGATCGGGAAGACGCCCTTCCTAGCACGCTAGCAGAGGAAGAATAACCAAATGGAAGATCATGTAGTTGTTTATTTTGCGTCAGGTAATGATATAAGGTAGGACGACAGGAACGAAGAAAAAAGAGCAGGGCCTAAGAAAATGAAACCAATTATTCCTGCGCGAAAGTCTCCGCACCAGCACCCTCCTGGCCTTCGGCGGCCTGCTGCTCAGCAAGGCGCTGCTGCTCGGCAGCTTGCTGGGCGGCGACGGCCTTAGCACCGTAGTCCTGGGACATGGGCTGGAGAACGGGCTCCTCCTCCTTGGGCTCGATGATGGTGACGGAGTCGGGGAGGGTCTTCTGGGGGCCGGCCTTGCCCTCGGGGTCGGAACCGCGCATGATCTTGACCTTGATACCAAGGACACCCTGGCGGAGGAGGACGTGACGAGTGGCGCTGTCGATGAACTCCTTGGCGGGCTGACCGGAGTGGATCATGAATCCGTCCTATATATCGGGCATTTGTCAGTGATGCCGTTGATTTGATTTTCTTCTCCTTTGCTGAACTTTATTTCCCGACCAAGCATCTATCCACCATTTTTATGGTCCACAGCGACCTTCTTCGTCTATGAAAACACGATTCGATGGAATGTGCGAAAGAACGTACAGTGAACTTCATGGACTTGGCACGGGCAGCACGAAGCTTTCCGGAAACGACAACCTCGCAACCCTTGGCACCACTCTCCATGATGAAACGGAGAACACCGTAGCAGGCACGACGAACGGCAAGGCCGTTGAGGAGCTTGTAGCGGAGGGACTCGCACTGAGCGACGGCGGAGAGACCGCGGTTCTGGACCTTGGCGGCATAGAGGGAAACGGAGTTCTCGGGGAACTTGAAACGCTTCTGGATGAGGGAGGTGAGCTCGCGGATGCGGCGGCCCTGCTCACCGAGAACCTCCTGGGTGTGGGTGGCACGGATGACTGCAGAAAAAAAAAAGAGCATCCGTTAGCACTCGAATATGTTCCTTTCCGTCAAATTTGAACCGGTAATTCTCCAATTCATTCCGCCTCTTTTCTTCGCCTTTCTCTGTATCGCTCAATCCTTTCCTAGCCACCCAAAAAGAAAAAGAAATTTCAAAAAAAGAAGTAATGGAAATATCAATCGGGCGACGTACTGATGTCGGTGACGGTGGGAGTGACACGGACTTCAACACCGGAGTAGCCCTCCTCAGCCAGCTCGCGCTGGAAGAACTCGTTCAACTCAGCATAGAAGACACCGTCGGCGACGAACTTGCGGCGCTTCGAGATAGCTCCCTGGACAGCAGCCATGTTTGCGTTTCTGTTGGGTGAATTAGATTGTCGAAGAAACGGCCGAGGAGGTGATTGCGGAGCACCAAAGTTGGGAAGTCGTTCGTAGGCGAAATGGTCGGCTGCCGTCAATTCAGTTTTGAACACACGGCCTTTAGTGGGGTTTCTGGCCCATTAGGGTTTCTCCTTTCCCAATACCGTGATAGGGTTAACCCTGGCCCGTCGCTTGTGCCCTTCCCTTTTTGAACCTAGTCTGCCAAGATCGTTGGCCTCAGGCAACGGTCACGGTTCCTCTCAGAGCTAACTGCCTTGGGCAAGGAGCTCTCTTCGGGTTTCCTGTTGGATTCTCCCCTGAGCTAGCTTTTCGTAGTAGTTTATGTCAGTGGACCACTTCCCAAGTCCACCGCTATATCGCTTTTCCAATAATACATAGCTGGTGATACTCATCCGCCTTCCTGTAACCCTACGCACACAGATAAAGTCTTTAAAAGAGCACAAAGATAAGGAGAGAAATAAACCACACTTAAGTATAACGCAAGAGACGTTTATGCCCATGACATCCAGACCGACGCCCCGGTCGGTTGCCCGTGGATACTTCCATTCACAATTATGCCTTGATATCAAACATTTTGTTCTTTCACTGCATTTCAACTTCCAGCTGACCCACTCCTTTTGGGTCCTGTCCATTCTCCTTTGACTTGGAGAAAGCTAGATTGGAGATCCCCGACGTAACAGCTGCCATTCCGGCTGAGGCAGTATTCTGTGTCCCTCTGGTACCTGGACTACTGGTGGCAGATTGTTGAGCTATTTCAATACCTGTCAACACTGGTGATCGTTCGGTGTCAATATTTTCACGGTGTGTAGAGGGAGTAGAGCCAGTCGAACGAGCACCATTCATTTCCGAATCAGTTCGACCGAATGCTTCGGCCCACCACCGGACTTCATTGACTCGGGGGAAAATGAGGCGTTCTTTCCCACGCTTATGGTCATCAATGTAAGGGTCGTATTTCGGGTTTAGAAATTGTTCCTTCCGAGCGAGGAAATAGTCCCACACGCTCCGAGTGCGTTCCTTCGCCTTCGCTTCCACGCGCTCTTTCTCACTGTTATAAAGAAATGTGCCGAACTGACATGAGTAGAGATGGTAGAGTAGCCGACGTAGGAACCTCTCATTGAACTCAAACCGTGTTGGGTGTTGATACAACAGTTGATAGGTTGCGTCGAGGAATTGATGGAACACCGGACTAGTTTCTTTCACCTTCGTCACCTCCCTTTCAGAGACGGCCGATCGGGGAGCGGTGCTAGGCTTCTTCGTTCCAGGAGTGTCAGAGTCGTAGCTTTGCATTTCGCCGTCGGACTCAGGAAGAGAGTCACGGCTTGTGTTATCTCTGTTGAAAAACCCTTTGGCACTAAGGAATGCGTTTTCGATGGCTTTGCCTGCACCACCGCCCTCTCCAAAACCACGCGTAGACTCACCCCCAATCCTTTCGTTTTCTATCTGAAACCATTTTTCACTGTTCAGATGACCAGATCGATGTCGGAACATGTGCCCAAAGGATAGCCAATCCTTTTCCACGAGTACCATAAAGCCCTCCATAGTTCGAAAATAGGGATCAAGGCATATCTGACTTAAGGCACTAAGCTGACCGGTACGATCCCATCCATCCGAACAATGTATCAATACGTGCGAGTGCTGGAGCCCAACCTGACGGGCAATCAGGCCCGCGCCGTCTAGAATGCCAGATATATGCTTTAGCCACCCACTCCGTGCAAGCTGGTCTCTATTTGGTTTTAGCGGTGTGACATCTGAGTCCTTTAATGTATCAACAATCTTATTCAGAGAGTCCCTCATAACGTGAATGTTGTCAATCCCGAGATACGCCTTGGTCGCAAATTTATAGTTGTCCATGTTCTCCGAGCCGAGGCCAACAGCCTGCATCGCAAATGCATTGACCGTTGGCCGTGCATCCACGATCAAGTTGTGTTGTTGGGCACCATATATCTGGTGTTTTCCATCGAAGTCCCCTTGGAAGGATGTTAACATTTCATCCTCCAATTCTTCCGTGGCCGTCAGCTCAGTCACAGCCTGGGTATCTGCATCACCTTGTGTCGAACTAGAAGATTCCAGATCTAAAGGTGGCGGACTGAAGTTTGCTAGCGGTCTTTCTGTACGGGAGGTGGAGAAGATGGCGGCTAGTAATTTTTCATCCTGAATGCTTCGGTTTTGGCGTACACCCACCAGGGGCTGTGAACTTCTGGTAATCGAGCAGTTGTTAACAGGGTGAAGATACGTCAACACGGGCACCCTTGCCCTAGACCGGTATCGACCAGCATAGTTAAGCGTGTTGTCGGAAATGGCATGCGGAATTGGTAGAAGGGCCGGATACGTTGGGGAGAACTAGAAGATTCGAGTTAGTCACATTATCGAATGCACCCCCTTAGCAGGTATTTACCGTATAGTCCGTATTGATCCGAGAGATACGCCAATTATGATTATCCCGGTCCACCCCCTGTCTCGCCCATTCTTTGATCGGGTCATATAACTCCCAACCGTTGAACTCCCGCTCGGGAGGCGGCGGTTGATAAGTAAAAGCGTAGAGTTTATCGATCCGTCCAATTTTGCATGTCCACTGCTTTATGCTTTCATACACATCGCGAGCTTTAGTCTCGTTGGCGAAATAGAAGCAAACGAACGCGAAATCACGGCAACGCAAACGAATTGACGATAGTTGACGGGACGCAGCCGGAGCTGGACGGAAAGTACAGAAGGAGACGATAGGATAGGTTATCCAAAGCTCCTTCGGTCTGATAGGAGAGGCAGAGGGTTGCGCATTGTCCGGCAGCTGGGGTATATGGGAGAAGATGATATGATGAGGGGTGAGGTGGAGGGTGCCAACAACTTGTTCACCACGACGCGCCAAGGTCACATCGTCAACCTGCGATCATGGGTAAGGGGAATGTCAGGAGATCTCGAAACTGAAGCATAAGCGGCGGTCGGCAAACCTTAGCAACCCGTGTTCTCTCCATGCCTTCGTCGTTGCTATGTCCGCATAAGCTTCATGACTGGGCGTCGAGGGAACAAATTGGCACTAATGCTGTACAGGAGAAAGCGCCTGCAGCGAGACTGATAGAGTTGTGATGTGAAGAAATGAGGTCAGTAAAGAGAATAGACCAAGGTAATATAGAATTTGGACGAGGTTTCGGACCCTTGGGAGAGTAATCTGGTGGCCGACGATTTGGCAAAAGGAATGGATTGGGACTCGAAAATGCGGAGCCCCTCGCTAGCTGTCTTACGTCAAGGCCTAAACTTCTAATTAACCCCCGTCAGTCTCTACTACTATTTATATAGATCTTCCAAACACACCATTTCCACGATGATTCAACAGTTGATACTTATCCCGCAGTAGATACTACCCAACGCATCCTTTTGTTATTTGCACTGAAAGTGTTGCCTTTTTTTCTTCTTATTAGCGACCGGTATGGTACATATGGACAGCTTTGTGATCGGCTAGAGCATGACACACAATCCAAGTATTTGCCCGTACTAGTCTACAGCAACAATGTAGAACTGCCTTGCCACCGCCCAGCGATATCCCAATACTGCTTGAAGAGTGCAGTACTCCACTCACACGCAGTACCCACGCCCGGTAATTCGGTAGCGCTCAAGGGTACATCTTCTAGCATCGGTTGGTCCGCAGCTGCAATCAACTCTCTTGTTTGAATCTCTGCCATGAAGGAGGTATACTCCTGGTCATTAGATCTCAAGCTAGGTCACTGACTATACCCAGCATTGGTTGCTCGTTGAGTGACCGGGGGCGAGCCTCTGTGAGATACGTCTGCCGCTGCAGGACCAGGATCTTCAGTTATTGCTTGTAATCTTGTGGCTTAGCCAGTAATGTTCGAGGAGTAGTTCGCATCCTGTCTCGTACAGTCAAAGCCTGAGACCGGAGCTCTTCTATATGCGTCCAGCGACGATCTCGATGGGTATCAGGATCATTCTTCCAGTGGTGATAGGCCTCGTCGACAGTTTTCCACACCGCGCTGGATGACCCTCCCGACGGGGCTATACAGCGATCGAGCTGGAGATAAGCCAGTGCATCCCGTTTGACATAGGTCTGAAACAGCCAGAGCCATCTTTTTCCCTTCTCGTATTGCCGTAGTGCGTGGGCCTGCTGGAGAACTTCCTCACAAACCTTCTGATAAGCTGCTTGCATGTGTATTCCCTGGTTATAATCATTTCGTGGCTTGCATACTGCCAGTTTCTTTTCCGCCAGGATCAGACAAGTGGAGGCAGCGGTAATAAAGTCAATCGGAACTCCTATGTCGCAGTATGAAAAGTAGCTCTTCTCCATACGCTCTTTGAACTGGTCTATCGCCTTGCCTCGTTTAGTAGAGGGCAGGAGTTGTTGCAGCAATACCTATCTAAAAACATCACTCTCCGCACGAAATAGCTCACCCCAAACCGGATCAGACTGAAAATCATTTCAATCCTACCCGAATGGATTTGAGGCAGCTCACTCATGCTAGTGTCCAGACTGGCATCGTTTATATTAAAGGGTAATTCGATATTGAAGGCTGAATCGAGGATGCTCGGTTCACAGCCATGATCCTCCACTGTTCGAACATCTAAAGTGCAAATCTGCCACCAGAGCCAGTGCCGCATTTCCTCGTCGAAAGGGAAGACCCCAGGTTAGCTCTGTCACAATGGAAGCCGAGTTTCATGGCGGTCCCAATGGGAAGGCCGATCAGCTTGCGTACGTCGGGTCCATTCTCATCCCGTCTGCCACAGATCTGGAGTAACTTGTCACTTTTTGAATCGGTTACTTCATCAAGTTGCTATATAGATACCAAATAGAGAACAAATGCCTGCAGGACTTTCATGCCCAGGGACTAAAGAAAGTTTGCCCGTGAAAGAGCATACTCGACTCCTGTCCGTTATCTTGATCGTTCAGCGATGGTGACTTCCATAAAAGAAAAACAAAAACAATACATACCGCTTCAATAGTACGGTTTTACCCTCATGGAACTCACTGTGGCACTCAACCGCCGACATTGTCGCCACAGCGGAGTAATACATTGCAAACATCAAGCATTCTGTGGGAGCGTCGAGGCTCGATCGGGCGAATGACCCCACGATCTGTCTTTACACGGTTGGAGCATGAAAGAGCTTTAGCACAGGATCTACCACAGTCAGGTAAGTCTGCCAGATGACGGATATCACGGCGGGCGGAAGATATAGTAGCCCTAGCGCTGGTGAGAGGCCGGGATTGAAGGGGAAAGATTGTGGCAATTGTCAATCTTTGGATCGAGTAGGATGAGAAGATCTGGGCCAGCTAGAGCTGTGTAGGTCATGTCCGACTTCCTGATCTTGTATTAGTATCTTACGTACTGACTATGATGTTTCATATTGTTTAATATGGATAGTAAATGTTGACCTTACAGGGCTAGACTGATATCCATGCTCCTGGTCGCTGGCCAATAGAGGGCTCGCATGTAGGAGTTGTCTGATCTGCGTGAGACTCTGCTCCAGTGATTTAATGCGTTCAATTCTTTCCACACGAGCCAAAAGGTCACTGTCCTCGAAGTGATCGGTAGTTCGGTCTGCTTTGGGTGTCAGATATGTGCATTGGATAAGGGCCTGGACACAATATGCACAGAGCAAGACTCGGTCGCATCTGATCTTCCGCCGACGGCACTCAAGACAGGACGGTCCCGACGTAATCAAGCGGCGCGGCATAGGCTGCTGCTGTTAATCGGAATTAAGCTGGTGTTGGTAATCGAAAGAGACGGAGGAGGCGGAGGGAAAACGATTGCGCAAGGCTGAGAGGAGCAACTCCGATGGGCGGCAGCGGAGGCACGCAGGACAAGTCCGCATATATGCATCACGTTCATTCGCCGTCGCAAAACTATAGGTACTAATCAGCTAGTTATTGGTAATCTGGATACCAGTGGAATAGACCGAATCTAGCACACGCTGAAATAAACATCTCACCAAGATGCTTCTTCTGACACTCCTCCCTCGCATATATAAATATGGCTTTCTGGTCACTTCGTCGACTGTCCTTCAAGCACAAAGCAACCAAAACTGTCTATTAATCCCTTTGCATGCAAGTTGCAACCGTTGAACTACCTTAGAGCTTGATCTCTTCTCGACTATCCATAATGGCTGTGTATAAGAATATTGCCCTCGTTGGTGTATGTACATACACCCCAAACTTCACATTCATCCCTAGCTCAACCCTCTATCTTAGGCCAGCAAAAACATCGGCAAGTTCATCCCCAATGGCTTTATTGCGTCATCTAGCTTTTAATTCACCGTCCTATCTCACAAGGAAAGCGAGGCTACTTTCCCTGCCGGTGTCACAGCGCGCAAGACCGACTTCAAGGATGTCATCATCTCAGCCCTAGGAGCTACGGCAGTTAGTGAACAGAAAAGACTTGTCGATGCTGCTATTCGGTCCGGTGTTCAGCGCTTCATTCCCTCCGAATCCTCCGCCAGTAGCTAGAACAAGGCTGTCCTGTAGCTGCTGCCCCTGTTTAGATAGAAGATGGAACTTATCGAGTAGCTAAATACTAGGGAATCCGATGGCTTTTCGTGGACTGGTATCGTCGCTGCGTTGTTGTTCGACTGGGTAGGTAGTCGATCTGCGCTGGCCCTCCCGGTTGATGAATCTTACTAGTTCTTGTTGACAGGGTCTTGTAAATGGCTTCCTTGTATTTGACACTCCAAATCGTACCGCAACTATCTGTGATGGTGGTGATAAGTGCTTTACTTACCAATAAGAAGACGCTCAGCTAGGCGTTATCCCAGTGTTGCAAACCCCCAAGAGACTAGTAACCCGATATATATATATATTGCCTTTGTCGAGCCCAGCCTAAATGAGATCCCGAGTGCGTTGGAGGAAGAGATTGGTGGTAAATGGGCTGTGAAAGTGACTACCACTGGGGAAAAAGTTGTTGAAGCTGTCAAGAAAACTTGGTGCTGGAGACTTCAGCGGTGCCTTTGCCCTGGTTCGTGCTACTAGTTACGGTAAAAACCCCGGCCTGCGTGCCAACTATGCCCAAGACGGGCTCTTGCCAATGATGTGTTGGGATTGAAGTTGGACACAGTGAAAGACACTGTCAAGTGTTGTTACAGAGTAGGCTAAGCCCCACGCTGAGAGTTGCATTTCTATACATAGGTTGCCGCTTGACTGTGGTGAGAACAATGACGTCAACTTCTTGTTTATATGCAAGATGTGATGATAACACCATCACTTTTTCTTCTTTCCAAAGTTTCCACATTGATGGTTTCCAAGTATTATCAGTCGTTCGATGGAACGTCTAAAGATTTGACGGTGCTTCGACACTTAGGATCAAGATCCTGATGCACCTTTCCATACTCCCAAGATATATACTAGCGTAGGCCGGCGAGTTTAGATATGAAAGCTAAAGTTCTACGAAGAGTGGAAATGTTGTAGCAGACAAAGTTAAAGTCATGGCCCAGGTGGTATGAATTTATACTTGAAGTAATGTAAAGTATGATGGCTAAAGCCTAACACTTCGAAAGGTTATATAAACCCTACATATGTAATTGTTGATCAAAAGAAACCAGTGAAACATGGGTGATCGTGTATATATCATAAAAAGCTCGTCATGATTAGAGCCCATACTCCCTTTCAATGCGTACTATCGGTGCTAATTCCCACCAAGCCATAGAAGTCGCTAATGCCTTTTCTGAAACCACACTCCCAATCCGCAGCATAATCCTCATTTAGCTGCTCTGTATCAGCTATTCTTTTTCTGACCCATAATTCCATTGCTCCAATCTTTTCTCCTCCATCCCAGCCACCTGGTATGACGTCCCGTGCTAATGCACCAAAGAAGCTTAATGCATCACTAAATCCAAGGTCCCAGCCGAGTCTGTATTGATGATACTTCTGTGTATCTGGTGAGCTTGAGTATTGCGATAAAGTAGTTTCTCGAGACGGTGATCGGTGAATCTCTGCTTGACCGATTTTACTGAGAACTTGCGCTCGAGGAACTGTTAGCCACAACGGAGGCGGTATAGCACCAGTACTGACTTGTCGCTGAAAACTCCACTCGTCGCCAGTCATCCGGTGTAATTTATAGCCCACGAAAGCAGATCCGCAAGTCTTGGATGCCCACTGCCTGCTCTGCGCCTGACCAAAAGCTTGTACCAAGGTAGGTCTCTTAGACGGGTCCACACAGTCCCAGGTTTGTGTATCCATTGCGCAACTGTATTGGCCGATATAAGCATCGACAGCAGTCCTTTGAGAACTAACCATCCCTTGCCGGGTTGGAAGTTCAGCAAGTGTATTGTGAACCCTGGAAATGATAGCCTCAGGGTCCATTTGCCGATATGTTCCCGTGGTGTAATACATGTGAGTATCCACGACAATCGGACTTCTGCCCATAGGAACTTGAAGTCGATTCTTTAGCATGGCATAGTCCAAGGCTTCGGCAAAGTTACTGCCGTCACTGATATAGATTGGCAGGGGTGGGTTGACACAGCTCGTGATCTCGAGAACTTCATCATACCATTTCCGAAGGTCGCAAGTATTCCAGTCCGTTTCGCAAGATATCTGAACACCGATTACCCCAGACATTGCATGAAAGGTGACTTCCTGGACAATGAAAGCGACACAGTCAGTAGCCATCGCCCAGTTGCGCTCACTTGCACAAAAATCAGCGTTCCCGAAATCGCTGCGACTATTCTGGTCTATACTCCCTGGAATGGTTTGAAAGTCTATGAGGACTCCGATTCCATGACGGTAACATTTCTCAATGAGACGTTTCAGGATATTCCAGCAGTTGACATACACCTCAGATGGTTCTCCTCCAAAATCTGTGCCAGCACAGAAGACCGGCCCAAGGGTAAAAAAACCTATTGGTATACGTATTGAGTTGCATCGTGCAGTGTCTTTGAGCCAAAGAAGGTCATCATCAGTCAATGCAGTCCGCCAGTGTGCTTCCCATTCCGAACGAGTTTCCTCCAACCCTCGGGCTCTGAGTGACCTGCATGTATAAGACAACGTCAGCAGAGACGACCTCAAACGTAAGAAGAGCTACAGTCTCTTCTAGGCACACGGACCTTTGTACTTCTTCAAGCTCCTTAAAAGTACCCGAGTCGTTTTTGGATGCGTCATGATTCAGCCATGGTCCATGAATAAACATAGAGCCTATGTTAGTTCCATGTTGATATCGGTAACGAAATATATCCTCCACAGTGGGTGGCGTGCATGTTTGTTTAGTCATAGTCACACAAGGGTTCAACAGGCCGATGTTTGGCTACTACAACGATTTGATGTTGACTAGATCCTTTCAAGGCTGCAGATACACGAGGACAAAGCCAAAGAAGCATAGATTCGGTAAGCATGGGAAGCCAAACCAATGCTGGCCAGATTGAAACTACCTGCGAGTGACGCTGGTCTTCAATGACAGCAAAGAGTGCGTAAACTTGAACCGTAGTGATTATTGAAAAGGGTCTCAAATCCCAGGTGAATTGCCAGTCCTTGCACAGTGACTTCAAGTAGCTGGTTCTGTAGCTAGTCATTGGCTGCCAAACAGGGCAATTGCTTGACGGTAAGGTCAGTCATGCAGGGACAGATTTGGAAGGTATGTATATCAGTGATGTCATAATTGTCGATTTGTTGGTTCTAGTCTTTATGTAGCTTAGTAATCTATACATCGCACATTGCCAGTTCAAAAGAAACCCGAGGCAACAGCTATCGTTGCTTTGACGTAAATAGGTTGACTCGAATGCCGCTTGAGGCTATAGGTATTCAGACATGACATTATGATAAAATACCACTTGAACAGAAATGAGTGAAGAGAGGGTATATCCATATTTACATTATCCAAAATTTTATGTGAACAAGACCAGGAATGCCACCGGCAGAAAAGAAAATCTCCTAAGTAATATACAAGTTTATATAGCAATTGCCTTCATTCACTTCATGCCGCATGCCCAGCTCTATCCAAGTCAAATGCGAAAGAGCATGCCGCACTATAGAATGAGTTGAATTTCTGCTCGATAGGCTCCTGGGAGTCACCATTATCAGACGTAGGCGATCCAGCCTCATGAACCTTGTCCATATCCAGGAAGACATCTGTCGTGTGGTAGGGTCTGAAAGGTCCGCTCTCATAGAATGAGTACTTGAGTTTGTGGCCCTGGAAGTTATATTGATGAACGCGCGTACCGCGGATATCGCTGACTGGAAGATACATGTATTCCCCGGTAGTGTACCCATATGGGTCGCGCTCTTGACCGGCTTCACCCAAGAGATGATTTGGGAGTGAGAGTTGAGAGAAGACCGGAAGTGGGATCTCGCCCTGTTTCATCACCGATTTGGAGAAGAGATCTTGCAAGGAACCCTGGAGGATCTCCAGAGGTGTATCCTCGAGTAAATCATGGGTCAGTTTTCGCGTAAACCGGAGATCGAAGCCACATTCTGGGAGCAGGTAGTCAACGTTGCTCTCGGCGAGAATTGCCTTGGCGCTTTGCATGCTGACATCGACGTTGGGGCCCGTCAATGATACCCCAACCTCTATTTCAAGCTGTGGGAAGATGTTTGCGTGTATTGCTGATGGGACTAGGCAGATACGGTGGGGTTGTACATGTTCTTCGGGCGAATATGGTGTTAATTGGTGTAGAAATGGCATCACTCGAGGGATATCAGTGATGAAGGTCCGCGGAGGAGACATCTTGCCGAGTTGTGAAGCGCTGATGGTCTTGTCTTCGAAGAATGGCTTGCGCAAGAAAAGACACCGTCCAATTGCTGCTGTTATACTTTCGTGGGACTCGGCGGTGCCGATTTGCAAAGAAGATGTTGCTCTAAGTAGTTTAAGAAGTTCAACCGATAGGCGTGTTTCATGTTTATCGAAGTAAGATGTATTTGATACTCGTGACGCGGCGGTTTGCGCTGATGGCACAGCCCATCGGAACCATGGCTTCTGCCGATCTAGCAATGGCACATTGAGTTCAGGGTCGAAGTTGTAGACATCTATAGGCTCAGATGCTGGTAAATAAGTGCCAAATGGTATCGGGGGTTGTGTCGTATCGTAGATTGCTAAGTTCAATGTTCTCCGAGCACTGTCCGCATTGTGTTTGTTTTCGACAAGGTAGAAAATCTTATTTGGGCAGTTGGAGCCGTGTTGAAATGCCACACCGTAAGTCTCGCTGACCCATGACAAGAATTCAGGGCTAAAAACACGGTTTTTGCTTTTTGAGCTACTGTTCTCGGGTGGGCACAGTTCAAATTCTTCCTCGCGTATCCTAGCCGTGGCATCGTATACTATCTCCCGGATAGATTCGCAAGGGTGCTGCTTCCCGGTAATGCGGACAAGGCCAAGCGAGTGCGTTACATCAATTTTCGCCTCGTGAAGGCTGGCCAACTCCTCGAAAGAAAAGTGCTCGGAGTAGAGAAGTAACGATAGCGAGTGAGAGGGAAGGCGAATGTCCAGCTGGCCAACTTCGTTAACGATCCCAAGGTGCCAGCAATCGCGAAGTATCCGCTCAGCAAGTAGCTGCTTGCCTTTTAGGGCTTGTGTAGTCGCGACTCTATCAGCAACTCCCTTCTGGGAACCCAATCCAGTTTCAAAGAACACCGAAGTTCCCGGCTTCCATTCCGCAGTATTAAGTCCTCCGTATATCGATTGTTCCTCCTCTGGCCCTAGTCCATCGCTTTTGAATTCTGAGACGTAGTCCGACAGTTGCTGGAAGGTGAATGATAATTGAAGATCTGATCGGAGATTGTCCCAGTCATTCAGAGCCAACTTATCTCTCGGTTGATAATGCGCGCGGAAAGTTTCAATTCGTTCTTTGATGACAGTGCTATCGAGGAGTGTATCGTCATTTTCCAATTCATTTAACATAAACGGAAGTGCTTCTTTAGTGGTCTCGTCTGCATCATCTCTCGGGCCTGTGGTGTTGGGGATTGCGCGGCGACGCTTTGGGTGCGGTACGACAACAACTTCTCCCATGTTCCCCAAGGAAGATACACCAATTGGCACTTTTTTGAATTTATCTTTTCTTCGTCTAGCTCGATGCTTTGGTTTCCAATTATACCGAGAGGTGTCAGATTCAGGGCTCTCATCTTCCGGCTCGCCGTCAGTATGCTGGAAGCGGACCAAAACGTCGCGTAGTCGAAGTGTTGAAGGCGACGACCATGTTCGGCAAGAAGAGGTTATTTGGCAGCTTGAAAGCCCCGTGACGCCTTTTGAAGATCGTGAAAGCATCTGGAACGAAATGTGAGGATGCGAACTTCGTAAATTCTGCGGCGACCAAATGCAGAAGCTTAAGTTCTATATTGCACTAGTCTATAAGCGGAATAGCTTCTATATAGGCTATTGCCTAATCAGTACTAGACTTCCTCTGGAGGTCAATCTAGACGCTTACTTACTATCAGGCAGTGTGAAGATGATACAGGAATTGAATTCGAAAATTGAAGTATGGGTATTATTTACAAAAAACAGAATTAAATACAATACATTTTTGAAGTGAGACCACCGTCACTCCTTGACACCAATTTCCCAGCTCTTCAAATCTTCACGAACATCGAACTCAGATAATTCGTGATCACTATTACGATGCTTCCAAGCATTGCCCTTAACAGAGCCATAAAGCTGATGCTCGATGCTCCCACTCTTCCTGATATGACCAAGCCTTGGATTGAAATCGGACAACTTGCCGTCATTGCGAAATTGATTGCTTGAAGAGCTTTTAGGCCGTCCCCGTCTTTCAAAGCTGGGTGAAAGTCTATTCGCCGAAATGTTTTTGGTACCTTTACTAGTGGTTGGAAAAAGTCCACTTTCAGCCGTCGTACTCGTTTGAGGGTCATGAACCTCGCTAGTCCAGCTAATACTTCCTGCGAAAAGGTCCTCAACTAACTTATCCGCAGGTATGTCGTCCGTGCGACAGTTCCAAGAAGCAGCCAAAGTCCGGCGGTACATATCCTGCATGTCAGCAGCTTCCCTGCTTTGGGTGTTAATAGATGGTAATGGGCCTAATTCGTCAGGTTCGGTCTGTTCAGAAGAGACGACGCCTGCGATTCCACCGAAGACCATGGCCGATTTCAAAGGAGGCCTAGTGCACATTAGCAATGTAGCTAAGTCAGCAAGAAAGACTGTATGAACGCACGTCGTAAAATTCCTATCGCCTTCCACTTGACGTATGGCTAGCCCAATCTTGAGCGTGCTGTTCACTTTGCTATCCTGCATCAAGTATCTTCTCACGATACCATCGTCGTCATCGCTCTTATCCACATATTCGGCGAGGTTGAGCCTGATCCTTCCGAGGAAATTCTTAGTATCGCCGATCCCAGCTTCAAATTCCTGTATAATCTCGAAGTGGATTTCGCATTCGTGTAAGCTTTGGTTCCGGTCGATAGTAAGTCGAACCTGCAATGTCTTCTCGTAGTTCCAGTAGGCTCGGTGATCAATGATCACCGCTTTATCCGTGTGCCCATGATGTTCTGTGCTACTTGACGAAGGTAAGCGCCATTTAACAAACGCTGTACCGTTTACTAAGGGAACATTATTTAAATCGATTATCTTCATCCGGCCGTGATATTAGTCTTGGGTTAGTTATTCAAGATCAGGACATTCGAGAAGCCTACTCTTAAGCCGAGTTCAAACCTAGGCTAAGAACTAAGTCAGTCAATGACTTGAGCAGTCTGAGCACGCAACTAACTCACCCTCCGGTTCTTCGGAACTAGGAAATAGGATAGGTTAGCATCAGGGTCTAATGAGGTCATGATGTCCGGACTGATAGGGGTACGAGCAGTACACCACTAACAGGACCCATCACGTATAGAATAGGCGTACCAAATGCCTGCATAGTCGGCAAGGCTCACACCAGCGAGCACTAATTGAACATAGATTCCTCTTAATCAAATAAATTCTGCCCTCTCTGCAGATGACAGTTCGATGCTCCTGGCTTCCCCACACTCCGGCTAAGGCGGGCGATATTAGAATATGTCCCACAGAAACTGACCGCCTTGAGCGACTCTCCTCGGCGCTGCGGAGTTAAAATCCACCAAGCACAAGACTACAGCCTCGACTGGAATTGACGAACATTAACTCGGTTTCACTGGGACAAGGCCCGATCGCGAGAGCACAATGAACCAGGCACCTCTATCTCCGCCTTCAGAACCTACAATCTCACCCATGACCAATCCAATTCCATTGGATTCACCTCTCCGTACGACACCAATCCATCCTCTACTTCCCGAAGTCCGCGTCCCGGGAGAGCCTTTACCATCGCACAGATATCACCCAGTAACCTGTACCCCGATCGAATCAGAAGCGATAGGCGCCCGAATCGAGCAACTAAGTCAGGAATTTCCATCGCGAGAAGCCGCTTTAAAGGCGCAAGAGCAGGCTGCCAAAGAAGTAAAGCAGAAATTGGAGGACGCTGAGAGGAAACGTGAAGATGTCCAGAAAGCGATGGACAAGAAGATCAAAGAAAGAAACACGGAGATGAAAGTGTTGTCGAAGTACCAGGAAGTCAAAGCTTCGGACATCCCAGCTTGAGAATAGGAAGGTCTCAAGATTAAACATTCAAGGAACTGGATGAGGACCTTTGCGCAGTAGCTGTGGTGGACGAGTGTGGCATTATTGGCCAACTCAGGATGAAACCAGATACTTAAGGTGCTGGCTTTTTGTGCAGATTCGATCTGCCGATTATTTCTTTGGAGAAGGCAAACCCGCGGGTTGTGAATCCCGACTATCTCAGCTCACTTTTCACCGGTTTAGTCGCTCAATCCGGACCGCCTTATCCAAACGTTTGCAAGAAAGCTACCTAGTAACGAATTCTGGGACTGATACTGCGCCGAGACAAAGGCTCTTGTGGGAAGGAAAGGAGAAGGTACAATACGCCGATTGTCTTTCGGTAATTATAGACATCGACCTTACACGAGTTATGTTTACTTCAGAGCCATGTGTTTTCGTCGGAGCACTACCGCAAGCGGACTGGACCAGGACCATTTCATAGACACGGATCAAAATTTGGGCTATGGGCGGATTCTTAGTAAACATCACACATCACTTCAACCGGGCCTTATATATACAGGCATCCGGAAACATCAAACATGAATCTCATCGACATAAGAACACGTGATATTATCCTTGCATTATTAAAAGTAAAATCGTTGTCCGTTATTCATAAGCCTTTGCATTGCGGCTTAGGTCCTTTACAACGTACCCAAGATCTTCACCACGACAGGGAGCAACTAAAGAAGTTAGTTCAAACTCGCAAAACCATAATCCGAAGTAAACTCACCTCGGAAGCGTCTTCGATCAAAATTTGTGTTTCGTTGACGAATTTCTTAGTCAACAAGTTGTTGGCGTTGCCGAGAAGACCACCAACTTGGCCGAGTAGCTCTGGAGTGATGACGGGCGAAACGTCGTCAATTAGATCTCTCGTCTCGTTGACGAATTTAGGTGTCAGCAAGGACGATGCGTTGCCGAGCAGATAACCGACCTCCTCCAGCAGGTCATGGTTAATGGCAGGTGCCACAGTACTGATCAGTCCCTTCGTTTCATCAATGAATTCGCTTGTTAGGAGCTTGTCGGCGTTATTGAGGAGTCCACCAACTTGCAACAGCAAGTCAGGTGTGAGGACAGGCGAGATGCCATCAATCAAGCCCTTAGTCTCGTTGACAAACTTTGGTGTCAAGAGAGAGTTAGCGTTCGCAAGGAGTCCACCAACGAGGCCGAGAAGCTCGGGCGTGATGACTGGCGCAAGCCCGCCAATCAGGCTGTTGGTTTCCTTAACGAACTCGGGTGTCAACAACTTGTTGGCGTTGCCAATCAGGTCGTTGGTTTCGTCAACGAATCCATCTGTCAGCAACTTATTGGCATTACCGATCAGGTCATTAGTTTCGTTTACAAAGCCATCTGTCAGCAACTTATTGGCGTTGCCAATCAATGTGTTGGTCTCGTCAACAAATCCATCTGTCAGCAACTTGCCGGCACTGTTCAGCAGACCGCCGACCTTCATAAGCAGATCCGGTGTCACTATAGGAGCAATAGAGTCAATCAGGCCAGTGGTCTCCTTGACAAACTCTGGAGTCAACAGGTTGTTGGCATTGCCCAGTAGTGAGCTGATCTGCTTGAACAGTTCGGGCTTAAGCAGAGGACCGACCGAGTTGACCAAGTTATTGATCTCATTGACGAAGTTAGGCGTCAACAGGTTATTGGCGTTATCCAGGAGCGAGCTGATCTCCTTAAACATCTCGGGCTTCAGGAGAGGACCAAGCGAGTTAATCAAGCTCTTAGTCTCGTCAACGAAGTTAGGCGTCAACAGGTTATTGGCGTTGCCCAGGAGTCCACCAACAAGACCCAGAAGCTCGGGTGTCACAATTGGTGCCACTGTAGTAATCAGGCCCTTAGTCTCCTTGACGAATTCAGCAGTCAACAAGTTATTGGCATTGTTCAGGAGACCACTGATCTCCTTGAAGAGCTCAGGAGACAAGAGAGGACCGACAGCTTCGATAAGTTGTCGTAGCTCCTTCACGGTTTCAGGGGTCAGTAAGTTGTTGGCATTACCGATTAAACCGTTGACCTCCTTCACGAACTCAGCGGTCAAAAGCTCGTTTCCGTTGTCCAACAATGTGGAGATCTTCTTAAACAGATCAGGTGTAAGAAGGGGGCCAAGACCACCAATCAATTTCTGAATCTCGTCAACAAAGTCGGATGTCAACAGCTTATTGGCGTTGCTCAGAAGAGAAGACACCTCCTTGATCAAGTCTTGAGTAAGAAGGCCGTATCCGGTATCAATCAAAGACTTGGTCTGGCCAGTGGTTTTGTCGTCAAACAGGTACGCGAAATGATGGAAAAATGATTCGACGTCTTTGAGGAATGTTGGAGATAAAAGACCTAAGATACCTGAGAGACCATTACCCAAGTCTGTCCCAGGGTTTCCCGTAACCCCATCTGGGATAAGGCTCTCCCATGGACTACCTCCCGACGCTGTTGATGAAGCGGCGGTCTGGGTAGAAGATCCCTGGGTTTTCGACTGGGCGGTAGGCAAAGGAGTGGCCTGACTGGAACCGGCATTACCCTCGGTCTCCGCTGGCGAAGGAGTTGGGGCAGGCACACTACTGTCCTGTTGAGAGGAAGAACCCGCAGCACCAGTAGGGATCAGATGCGATAGCAAGCCACCGTCCGTTTCTTGATTGGCATTTGGGCTTGATGACGGCTCTGGCGCAGGGTTTGATTGCGGTGCGGAGTTGGCAGTCGGTTGCTGGTTGTCGTCGGCACTCTGCTGCTGTTGCTGCTGTTGCGGGTTGACATTGGCCGTGGGCTGCTGGTTCACATTGGCCGTGGGTTGGTCCACAGGGGTACTTGGGCCCTGATTGACATTGATATTCGGCTCTGGATTAGCATTATCACTCGGTTGAACGGCGGGTGTTGCCTCCGGTGCTGCAGCCGGTGTCTGAGCTATAGACTGCTCCACTGGAGTCCCCTGTGATGAGGCATTGCCCAGCGCTGAGGAAACTTGGGCTGGCGTTGCCAGCGAGGTGCTAGAAAGCAAAAGGGCGGAAAATACTGTTGAGAAACGCATGCTGGGTGTATGCTCTCCACAGGGGATGGCCAGCAATCGACGACTGAATAGCCCATTTCCGAAGCACGGGGGCTGCACGACTCCTTTTTATGTCTGCAGACGTGCGGGTATCTTCTCCGTACTTTCCAGTGTCCACAGATCCATTAATGGCAATTACAGGAATAGACCGAGGGCTAATCAATGATCCCCACATGTGAAGCAAACTTGGTCGCGTTGGTTCTTCTATAGCGCTGATGTCAGTGGCAGACGTTTCGGACCCATCTACGGAGTTAATGCCCTTTCAGTGTGCGCTTGAATACGACATGCTGATCGCTTGCTCCCCTCCGCTGCCGCAAGGTATGATTATCGACGGTCAGCGGAGAAGGTGGTGCGATCTGGAGTAACTATGCTTGTCGGAGTGAGCCGTGGACCCCCAGGGTGCATTAGGGATACTCGGTCTTGCGGGGAGCAAATGAGAAAAGTGAGAAATTGCGATTTTCTGTGAGAGTCTCTGTTCGTCCCCCAGATAATGCCTCTCAGTTTCCGCTCTACCTCGGTGATCGACAAATGCTCAGTAGTTTTCCTGAACCAAGCGAGCACTTGACCATTGGCTATACCTATGCGGGCATACCACAATTGACTTGCTGATCTACGCTTAAAGAGGCTTCTCTGATTGGATGTATGGAGCAGTAGTAACAGTTAGTCCCTGGCTAGAGTGCATGCCATTGAGGTACGGTCCTGAATAGAGCCTGAGCCGAGCAGTGGTGAATTGTGGTTAACCCACACGGCCCGTAATTATTACTATCGCTGTGTTAGCCCATACCCCCTTGGCTAGTAATCACCTCATACGGGGCTATTTGCTATCCTAACTATTTCGAAAGATGATTTTCAGGCGCTCTCCTTGCGGGGAACGGAGCATTGCCCCTGAGAGGAAACTATCGGGGAAGAGAACGATCTCCAGTTGTGGGGGTCGCTTTTCACCCACAATTGTTGACTTGGCATGGGGAAGTCTGTTATCTGAACTTGACAGAGACCGTACACGGGACAAAACAAAATAACAATGCAAGGAAAACCCACTTCCTTCCTGCAGTTGTCTTTGCTCGGAGATTGAGCTCGGTAGCATGTGATATCAACTAGCATCGTGAGTGAAATAAGCGCACGAGCAGTTGGAAAAAGTTGCACCTCTGCGGCTTCCATGTCGGGTTTAATTTGCTTTTAGCTTGATGATCGACAGTGCCCATTTAAGCGGGGTTTGCGCCTTGGTTCCTTTTTTTCGACCACCAAAAAGTCTTGTATTTCTTGGAAATAGCAAGGGCTCAAATCGACCGAGCCATTGTCCGGCTATGATCCATTTCTCTAATATCTGTATATTGCAGGATTGATATTCCACCAGCATACGCGGAGGGATCCACTCGGGGTTTCATTGTAGTACATGGCTCCATATCGGAAGTACGTACCAACGAAAGACTTTTCCCCCTCTGCTTTCCCTTTTCCTTTTTATAAAAAAGGAAGCTGTAGTTCCAGATCTTGCTTTCCGAAGTTCTGGAGTGTAGTACATAAGTACGCACATGCAGGGCGAACTTGGCCTGCATACAGTAGTGCCCGCCAATATAGTCTTTATCGCACTGCTTACCCACAATAGAAAGATGCCTCTGCTTTGCATCTGAGGTTCACCTTGTTCGATACGATTAATTAATATATTTAGCTGTGTACTGAAGGGCTGGGTATACCTCATTGGCATCTCTAACAACACAATCAGAGCGTTTCTCGGCTGGCCAGTGGCACGGATCGCAAACACTCATCCAGCCTTCGGGCACCAACAGATACGGTTATGTCATTTCTACTATGGTAACATTCAAGATATTGAGATCCGCACAAGTGACCAAGGTTCAAGGCCCAAGAACTTTGTCCTCTGAGACACGCAAGCGGGGAATGAACTGGGACCCTCGGTACCTGATAAAAGTGGAGGGGAAAGCCGGAAGGTTCCTGACTTCCCTTTGTTACAATAGTATCATTGTTACTATTTTTTGATGGAGTCAATTTTGTTGACTAAGCCAGTCAGGAGGAAGGAAAGTTACTTGACAGGGATTCGGCCTAAGGTTTTCCTTCCCCCCCGCTTCGTCCCTACATTAGTAGGACCCTAATTTGTTTTATTTTCCATGATTCGAGTCAGACGCTGGAAGCCTCGAACGCCATATGTATTACTATCGACAGGGTAAAGGAACGCCACTAGAAAGCTTCGACACTGCCAAAGTCTGCCTCACGGGATACTTCAATGCCTTTGATGGACTCAAAAATGGGGCAAAACACGGCTTGAGACTGAGGATCCATTAGCTCCATTCAGCAAACATAGACTAATTAGCATTATTAAGTTACTTATCCTTAAGAAGGGGCCTGAATAAAAAGAACAAAAATTCGCCTCCCCCAATCTGACGGGAGATCCTTTCCTATGCATGTACGAAAGTACGGTGTACGATAACGGAGATTATTGCGCCTGCAAGACATCCTAGACACATATCAATGCATTGCAGCCACGACGCTCTTGTCGGCTGAATCATGAGGTTACATCAGCTCCTATGAATCTAGGTGGATATTCATGCAAAAACCCCGAGATGGAAGACGTGGTATTACTCCTATACTAAGAAGTATGGTACCCTACCATACCCACTCTACTTCCATTTTTTTTAAGCATTAAGGCGTCTCTCTGTGTTGGTAGTAAGAACATCTCTTGGAGTTGGTTTCATCAGATGGCTAAAGATCGGATGTACCTTGAGGTGTGAAAAATTTGAAGTGCGAGTTTTCGAGTTATTCGACACGTTGATCTTGTCGCGCAAACAATGTGCAGAACTTACACCATAAAGTCCAATCGAACAACAGGCCTACTATGCCTGCTATCTGGAAGAGGCAGGGCTATAATCATGAGTACTATGAGCCAAAGCCCTCAATGATAGGCATGATCATCTCTATTTATACCCCTGCAGAACAGCAACAGTAATCCTTAGAGAGATTATACTTATAATCGCTGATTGCACTAGGAAAATTCTCTGATTGGCCAAGTCAGCCAAATATGGGCTATTAAACTGCACTAGTGCTATTTGGCATCGACGTTTCATGATGATTCCTAGTTTAACCTAATAACGCGGACACAAACATAGTATTCGGGCGCTCTTTCCATCATTCTATATTCTTGGACATGATTGTGCTTATTACAGGGACCCTAGGTGGGTATGCATTAACAAGGTCGAATGGTATAGTATGTCATACGATGCCTTGGAGAACAGTCTAGATCCTAGATGGTTGTAGAGAGGATACATG
Organism: Aspergillus leporis; assembly: GCA_009176345.1. Taxonomy (NCBI): domain Eukaryota; kingdom Fungi; phylum Ascomycota; class Eurotiomycetes; order Eurotiales; family Aspergillaceae; genus Aspergillus; species Aspergillus leporis. The sequence continues at coordinate 277,704 of ML732157.1, read as the reverse complement.
TCGGACTTTTGAGATGCAAGGAGTACATAGTGCGCTTGACATCTGCAGGGAAGACATTTCCTTGCTCAATCTAAAGAGGTGGTTTCTTACTTATACAAGTCACTATACTATTCCCCAAAATTTTATACCTACGTATATTCCTATAGTTCTCTTATTGGTATTGAAAGACCATGGTATTCTACCGCTAACTACTGATTAGATGGATGACAAAAACTGGTTATAGAAGTACCTAGGTAGCAAGAGCCTAGACTGGAGTTCAATGGTAACATCTTCTCTTCTCCATCGCTGTTTCGCTTGTAGAATGGCCCTCAGTATCTCATACATATACATAAGTTGGAAAGTAGATTATCCTATTTGTAGATATCGTATGTCTTGTTGGAATCAATCCATGGCAGACTTAGAGCACCAGTTACCTCATGTAGTACTATCACTACCGCTATAAAGCCTGTTAGTAAGGAAGCTAGTCAAACCTCCGTTGTATACATAGTACTTACGTTCAGTAAATACCCTTAGGGTAGACGGAGAAGATTGGTTTATCTTGCAAAGACGTCGGATCATGAACTGATCATCAGCCAATCTTTGGTAAACGTACTGCTGGCAATGACCTATCTCAATTCCCACTCCACTGAGGTCATTAGTTATCACTCTTGGAAAAAAAAAAAAATGGCTATAGCAAAGTTGCTATCCATACCCTTGTTCAGCGCTCAGGTATTCGTTGTTTATCCCAACTAAGACATAAATCCAAGTCCAGTATTGTTGCGTATTTCGCGCCGCCAGGCTCAACGCATTCAGCAGTCAACACTGATGTTTTCGGTGGAAAAGTAAGTGGCAATGGCCGGGATACGGGCGATGCGCGTGCTACATGTCGATCAATGGCTTGTATCTTGATTTCCGAACATCGATTGTGAAATTTTTCTGTTGCGAACTTGGCTAGATATTTGTCTGCCATAGGTATGCCTTCACCAGCAGCCAAAGCTGATAGGCACCAAACAATCCTGCAGGATCTCAGTCGGGGTATATATGACTAGTTGTTACATTATCTGGCTGTATAATGCAGTATATCAAACCGATTAGCTCTTCCTCATGGGTTCCTTGAATTTTGATACTTAGAAATGAAAGCAGTCCATTTTCTTTGCCAAGCCGGACTGGGGCGCTGGAAACGAGTTTAGAAAGCGGTCACACTTAGACATATGCTATAGAATGAAATGGGGCAAGCGGAAGAATTTCAGGGGGCAATGCGAACACAAAGAGACTCCATAGTGCTGAAAGACAGCAGGCAGTTTAGACGGCAGTATAGTATGAGGGATACCACTTTTCCTTAGTAGAGTATAAGCACGTCTTCCAATAATTGTGGCTAGTAGTCCATCTTCTCAAATCATTTTCTTGGGACTAATTAGCCTTATGAATACATTAGTACTTTCATAAGGTACTACATCGTCGTGTGGTGTAACCTTTAGGTCCTTTGGCCTTTTTGAGTCCCTTAAATCTGGCCCATCCCTAAGCAACTTGCTAAAGACAAGCTCGTATCCTAGGTATAGTCACAGCCAACAGTCCTAGGTCATCGACGTGGCTTACCATTGGTGCCCATCCAACAGGAGCCAATGCCATTGTTGCCAATAGCGTGCCCGAGATAGTCCAAATTAGATGCAAGTTCAAATTGTTAACCCCCGAGAACGCGCTTGGGCTTTCGAAAGACCGTAGAAAGAGAGACAATAAGTGCAGCTCGAGATGTGCCAGTTGTATATATCTTCCGTGAGTTATTAGATTGGTTTATGTGAGGAAAAGTAAAGTAAAGCGTCACAGATGCCATGGCTGACAGAACATGTTATCCGCCACAAAAGTGAAGTCCACATGCTGATTTATACGTATACACACAGAGAGACAGGCAGGTTCACAACTATACCTGAATACAGCTCCCCTACATGGCTTTTACCGGGTCGCTGACGGCCGAACTACTAGTAGTAATACGACTAATCAGCTCTCATTAACAATGTCAATCGTAGAAACGGAGATGTCAGGATATTGGAGATACTTGAGGCTTATAAGGAAAGCAGCAATGGGTTTCATATTGCTCACAGCCGCCGCAATATAATTACTGTTGAGCTATATATAACTATCTACCCAATCTCTATTGAAATAGTACCTCTGGGTAGAGAGGAGGTATAGTATACGGACATTGCCAAGAGAAGGACACCAAAACGGCATTTAAAGAGCAAACAGAGTGTATGGAAATAAACCGAACAATCTACTCTCTAGCCAAGCTAAAGCCGAGTTCTGATATGGGATTCATATTGTCCGATCGAGCCCAGTAGCATATGGGATGCCTGCCATGCAGCCGCTCACTCGGCCACTCCGGCCATGTTGAAACATAACATACCGTGGGTACCCTTGCGAACACAGCATCAACTGTCCAGGTCCCAGTGCGCTTTGCTGTAAAAGATTGTCAATATCCTCTGCTGTTACCGACGAGCAGTTGATGTGGATTCATACCTGCTGCCACATGTTTCAGAACAGTTTCTAAGAAATTCGTAAATTTGGAACCTCTTAAATATCAAGTTGTACAGAGGTTTTAAAAAAAAAAATGGTAGAAGCTTTAAGCAGAAAGGACACCACAAAGGCGGGCATCAAAGGGTGGTAACAAGCCATTGAGTTTAGGTTAGATCGTATCCAAAACCACAGCATACACTATAGATATAGCAAAATGCACATATGATTTGCAATTTTTCCAGCCCCAAAGCTACGTCAGATTTTAGAGGTATAACCTACGTTGACCTGACCCCACGGAGGCATGCAAGAAGAGGTAAAGCTTGGCGAAATAACATTATATCCCAAAGCTTTTACCTTGAATTGTGGACATGAACACTGGGTTGGCGTTGTCCACCTATTCAGCACGAAGACTGTCCAAGGTAATGCTGAATCATCACACCTGTAAAGTTCTAACTCCAAAGTAACCATTCATCAGCAGGACCAAAAGTGTCATACACTTTGGTATAAATATTCCAGCATAAGATTTAACTCATCAGTTATACATCATCGCCAATAGCTTGGTGGCAATCTAGAAAATCCCATGCGTTTTTCACAGCCACGCACACTCTACTTATAGACCACCTGCCATACTATATCAATATATGGTCATTACAGGCATAGACTACACAGTATATTCCCGTACATAAATAATACTTCTATCATCTTGGATAGCTTTAGAAAAGCTTCTGTACAGTTGCAATATGTACTTATCCATACAGCCATTCCAACCGAGGATCAAGATAGATTACTAGACTAGAACACTAATATAAAGAGCCTTAATACCCTCAAAAATATTCCTCTTCAAGAGCCCTAGTGTCGTACCGTAGGAGAGGAGTTCCTTTTGACGCACTTCAAAGTCCAAAGTGGTCAAATGGAGATCATGTATTGCGCAGTCAGCCGATGTCAGATGTGAACCTCTCTGAATCCTTCCAATGCTGCAGCATGCTAGGTTCGGGGAAAGAAAGCGAGTTGGTCGGTTCTAATACCATCTGCTGATTCCTGTCTGACGACACCGTATATCTTGAGCAAATCTTGCTAGTTCAAGGCAATAACGCAGATGTGCCCCTGCATTCATTTTCAAGATAACAAATTTCATTAACTATCCGCACTTGTACATGAAACTCATTGCTAATTATCTTCATCAACAAGAACTCAGCTGCTAATGACCCTTCATTCTCCAATGTTGCTCAGCTTTCCCTTGTGACATCAGATGAGCCACATCTCGCAGTTGGTCCAATCGCGGTTTTTAGCTTCTGTATTCTCTGCTTTACATTTTGCTTTCATCTAACACACACAGGACGTAAGAATGAACATGGCGCCACTGGGTAGCTTGAGCATACTGGCACCGTATCTGCCTCTAGTAGCATATACATACTACGTTGAACTGCGCAAGGAGGTTACTATTCTTGCATCAAATGCATGGGTGGTTAGACGTCACTCGTGTGCCAATTTGCCCAGATTGTCGCGAAAGTCACAACTAGCTATTTTGATACCTGAGATAACACCCTTTCTATACCTTTTAGTCACGATACGTACGGAAGTAGTTTTCATTCGGCTGATATTAGGGGGTTGGGGTTTTTAAAAATCCCGCAGACGACGGACTGGCGAGCCCGAGAGTGACTGCGCCTGCCTTCTTGAGTTCTAGATTGAAGAGACTCTGACTTCTTTGAAGGAGAGAGGCTCTACCAAATTTGTTTTGAAACTTGTTCTGTTTATACTGCTACATCAGAGTACGTACTTTAACCGTTGTAGCTTATCAATCATTCATCATTGAAAAGGGCTCCAACTTTCAAAGATTTTAACAACCTATTGTTGTTCGCCATGAGAGCAGGCTAGTGTGAGTAGAACGATATGCGTGATAGTCACTTAGTTGATCAAGGTTTTCTAGATCATAGGCTTTCTACATGCTTTGATAATGCACTTTTAAATCCTGTCTGGGCTGGATATGGCGCGGGTGCTATTACTAGTGTTTGTGTGGGTTAAGTATCCAAGCATTTGCCCGACAGGCAATGCCTGCGCCTGTGAATGTTGTTCGCTCATTCTTAAGCATAGCCCAGCTGGTTGGATGGCATTTGGTTAGACTTGGGACAATAACGAGATGTAGGGCCTGCAGTTGTTGATGAGAGGAGATCCTGGAAAAATTCTATTAGAGTCAAATGTCTATTGTCACTTTGTACTAAGAGATCAGGGAAGAAAACTATAATATCGAAAAGATAATGATACTAGTACGATTGTTGCTAAGGAAAGTGAGTCTTCTAAGTATTGGTATAACAATCTACTCGAGTGCTCCTCTATCGCTATGTACTGTTGATACTAGTAATGAAACGTCAGTCTATGCCAATCTAGAAAATAGCTGTCGGCTCCGACTCATGGCTGAGATATGGACCCTAACTTCCCTACATACAAGTAACAAGTCGTACAGAATCTGAGGGGAAAGAACTCTCACGGCCAGTTTTCGTCAGTGAATAGCACCCAGGCCTATACTGTATTTACATAAATGATTGTATACCGAAAGAAGTTTAATGTCTAGGTCTACCTCTAAGTACTATGCTACGCTCGCTTCTGGTGAGTTAAAAGGAGTCACACTAAAATGGCCCAAGTAGTTGGTGAATATAGTCAGCAATCTCGATACACCGAATTCAGCTAAGCAACAATGTCTAATAAGTAGAGTATTGATATAAAGGGAACTTGGGAAACTCATTATGAACTTGCAACTCTATCAAATCAAATCGAAAGGAGCCTAAATGTGTCTGTCCAGCATAGCTCTATTGCTCAGGCTAGATAATAAGTCATAAAAACACATCTATAGCGCTACCTTATTTGCAGAGAAGAGTTCACGGAGATACTTCTACGTAGCCTTTTTTCTTCGTTTCTTCTTTTGGGACGGGATCATTTCACATCTGATATGCCAGGATACTTACTCCGTACAGTAGAGTGGGGCTTGTCATAGTGCTAGCTAAGAGTCTGACCCATGCCACACGATATCGGGTACTAAAAGACCTTAGTCATGCATCTCTCGTAAGATCCCTGCCTAATAATCTATTTATGATATTCTTTTTCTTGTTGTCATACTTCCGCTGCAGAAACTCCGCCACACTCTAGTGTGGCTGATGTGGCAACGTGACGGAGGCGCAGCAATCGGACATCTCCGAAATAGGGATATCTTAGGTTGTTACCATTATCATCGGTGGTGCTTGTACACAACTTACGGATATGATCCGTCTTCCATCGGAGGCAAAATTCTCCCTAGTCATAGTCAAACAACTTCATTGGCACTACGCCATACTATGTCATGGGGGGAAACAAATAACAGTCAAGCGTATATGCCAATGTGTCGCAAATAAATCTGGTCCAAGCTGACGACACTGATTGTCCTGCTGCACAAAAGAAGATTGTCTCCTGTGCTGTTCCTGACGCCGACTCCAACCGACAATGCGAAAAAGTCAATCAGCTTTTCGCCACAGCTCGTGAGTGCTCAACATGTATCAAACCCACCACTACTAGGCGCGTGCTGATACCGTAACAGCATCTTTGACTATCTGATCTCAACCACTGCCATCCATGTGCAATGTTTCTGCCTGCCCTGTCGGGTCGTCTGTGGGGTACTGTGTGACAGGCCGATGGGATGATTTGATGGCAAATCTCACAATTTTTCTCCCAACCCTATTGAGCCTGACCCGGTGTAGCCTGGTCTCAGTTGTCCCCAAGAGACGCTTCCGCGTCCGCGTGCAGCAGATCATGGGGTCTGTTGACTGAAAAGAGTGTCGTCTCCAGGATACATCCTTCTTTAATTATACACAGCCCGGGCCCTAGCTCTCCGCATATTGCGGGCGGATGGGCTAGCAGATGAGCCCTACTCAATAGGTACGTAGTGCAGACTCCAGGGCAACGCGACAAATGCATGGGTGCAGATCGGAAAAAGAGTATCCATGGAAGTCAACCGGACAACCCCCTTATTTGTGTGCTCGTAACGATAGAATGCCAGTCTTACAAGCCCTGACGGTTGTCTGAATGACTTCCGGTTCTGGTAAAGTCTAAGCATCACCATCATCGAAGCTCAGTCCAATGGTAGATCGTAACAGGGATCTCAGGTGCAGCCCAGTGAGCCGGACTCTGTGACCATCAGCGAATCTAAGGCCTCAGCAGGCTCCTTCCCAACTTCCCAAGACCTGTTGGCCCCTTAGCTCGCCCCACGATAAGTCGACCCGCGATTCATCACCTGAGATACCTAATAATTTTTTTTGTCCTTTTTTTGTTTTATATTTTATTCTCTCCTAATACCATTTCCCCCCTTTACTTTCTCCGTTTGCCTACTTCGTCGTATGTGGGACTTAAATGTCGGAATATTGGAAAGTGGGAAGGACAAAGGAAAAGGACAAGGGACTGTTTTACCCGATCGTATATGAGAGGGCTCATGCGATAAGTAGTACAGATAGACATATCATTTCATTCATTATTGCCTTGGAATTAGGTTGGCGGGCAGGTGATTGGATTCGTCTAGAACCACGGACGGTACACGAGTCTCCCATGGTTGAGCTGCATTCGAGTCGCAGTAAGCAAAGTCTGTCCAGGATATTGCAGACTGCAAGGTATATAGTGCTCACAGAAGAGTTGATGCATGTACAGTAAGTACTCAGGGCATGCATTAACTATATTCTAGGGCCAACATTATTCTTTTACCAGAAAAGTAAGGAGTTGTGCGTCCTGGTCAAAGCTTTGTGGAGTCCCTTTTGGTGCCTTTTGTCCGGGCACGACGTCACTGATTTCTGTTGTAGTAGACTTAGACTATTCATTCAATGAGATTATATGCGACATAATGCTTTGAGCAAGGCAGGGTAAGAAAATAAACCCTAATGCACGCCTGTAACAAGTTGCAGATAGACTTTTCGGCGAATTTCTCCGTTCCTTTTCCCCTCCCCTTCAGTCATACATATGCTAAGCGTCTGCGCTTCGTCTACTATTAATTTTGAAGAAAAGAATAATGGAAGGAAAAAAATTAAGTTAAATTAAAAAACAACCAAAAGGGCCTTTCTCCTTGTTGCAGCTGTACAAATAATATGCTTCAGCAAAACTCAACACTTTCCATCGCATGGATTAGGTTTGAATTTCAGCAGATGGGTTATACTTGGAAGTGAGCATTCCAGGTGAACGTAAGCGACTAAATTCGCACTTGTATCCACCGGTGGCGGAGACTGCCCACCCAAACGAGTATCGGATGATCTTCACACTCAAGATGGAAGTGGGGGTGGTCAGAGTCAGTGTGCTCTTTGGAAATGCCGGGCGTCATTCCTGGAATTTAGAAGTGTAGGGGATAAGTGGATAAAGGTCACTCTATGGTGGTAGAATCATGTGTTTCTACAGGATTAACCCCTACCCTACCAGTAATAAATGAAGAAACAATATAATTATATTATATTAAGATATTTCTATCTGATTGACCCAAGACCGTTACTTAGTCAGATCTGAACAAATATGCATTTCACCGAAAAAGTGGGTCTACATTGGGGCTTAGCCAAACCTCTTGCCATTGGTATGGATACTTTACCGCACTCAGGTCTTCGTTTCAATGCTACCTTAGGTGCATACATACATACCCTAACCAACATACGATACTGTACCTACCCAAAAGTGATATGCAGCTACCTAACCACTACCAAATGTATGTGCAGCCCAGGCCCTGAATGTTACAATATCATTCTCTACATTGTCTTTCAGGACAAAATATTCAGAGCATATCTGATGTTGTGTCCGTGACACCTCCTGTATCGGGCGAGAAGCAATAAATCCATAAATTTATGGCTCATAGATGGAGTTCCAATCATACAAAACTTACGTCCATACAATCATCCATCCGGCCCTGATGCATACATTTCGGATACTGGTCTGACTGGTCCACGGTTCTTATATCATTCGCCGGCCGTATAATCGATTCCCGTAAAAAGTTAGGTGGAAACTAAATGCGATCTCCAATCGCCTGACAGACTCGTGAACCATCCGAAACTCCCCAAATCATGTTACAGTCGCCCCAGCCACTACCTTACGGCGCTTCGGCCCAAGTAGATGGGTAGTCCCTGGAGGGGCCCCTTGGGCGTTGTTGATGCCGATGATACCTATATCGTATTGAAGATTTACATATTGTACTATGCATGTATGTGTGGTATGTACTATCGGGGAAGGTAAATTTGGGAGAGACATCGTTCCGGGTTAATCCATCCATCAACTGTTCAACTGCCAGGCTCCACTTTCTGTGACAATTCTGGACACATGCATGCTACTAACGCCCTAAACTCCAGTGCGAAGGAGGGTACACAGCTGAGATCGGACGCTGAATCCGGAGAGTGGCTACATTCTGTGCTTCTGTGTGTGTATGTATGGACTCGTTCCATACGATCGGGATTTCACTTGCAAGAAGAAAGTCGCCGGACATCGCCTGCCCATCCTTTAGTATCTATGCGCCGCCCAGAGCAGGTTGCAGTCCGATGCAGAAAAAAAAAAAAGTTAAAAAAAAAAAAATTCCTGAATTCATAGGGAAAGCATATCACAACTACCAAATAGTTCTGATCAATAATAGTTCTATTGCCTTTTGTGTTGAACATTTCTAAAAGTTTCAGAAACAGGTTATTATTATTCTATTTTTCTTTTTTTTTATCTCTATTTTATTTTTCACTTTCTTGCTTTTTGCCTCAGTGAGACCTTTGTATAATAAGTTTAGCCAACACCATTAATACAGCCAGCACTTTTTTCTTTTCTTTTTTTTTTTTTAAAAAAAAAACTCTTGTCTCTCTTGTGCTCAGAATTATAACTGACAGTTTCCCTTTCGGGCCAACCCTCTCCCGCCCCTCTTCGACTGTTCTCTTTCGCGCTCTCTCTTGTTCCTCTGCGTCTCGCTTTTCTCCCCCCTCAGCTCTCACTTCTACCGTTCTAAAACTTTCTTTCTTTCCATTCACGTTCCTTATTCTTTCTCATTTTGCGCGTTCGCCCACACAGTAATCTGGACCTTTACATTCCATATCTTCCCACTCCACTCCACTGTGGCCAGTATTGTGGGTTTTCTTACTATATATCTTTACATACGGTCCCCATTTGTCCGATCAGGTGCTACTCCGACTTTTCGTCTATCAACCCTAGAGCACTTGTGGCCCGGTCTCCCCGCGGGTATCATCTATCGGCATCGGATATCCACTTCTTGTGGGCGAATGTCGCCTTTATGATCTTTGTGCCTTCTTTTCCTCTTTCTTTATGACTGTTCCTTTTTCTTCGCTCCTTCCTTTCAAATATAGTATCATCATCGCAGAGTCGTAATGCCAACAGTCCTGCTACCGTCATCGGCCGCTGCCTTTGCGCCGCGGTCTTCACCGAATGTGGTGTTGAACACCAGGATCGAACCATGGCTGACCGCGACCTTAAAACGAGTCAGCCGAGTCAAGCGACCTCTGAACAACGTGACGCAACATACTAGATGTCTTACGGAAACCTTATCCTCACCTAATGCCATCTGGACCCTGTGCTCCATGATGTTCCCGAAGGCCCCGGACGCGGAGCTCAGAAAGGACGAGAACCCCCTAATGGAGGCCCTTTTCAACTACCAGATGATCCATATCGAGGCATACGTGGTGCACGTTGACATGGTATCACGGAACGAAGTCGCCTTCAAGTTGACTCCCGAAACGATTGAAGCTTTGGTCGACTTTCACAAGGATATTTACTCCGTCGACACTGCCGCTACTACCTGGGACTGGTCTGAGAAGGAGACCCAGTTAAAGAAGTTGCAGGAGGAGTTTGTCCAGGCTGCCAACAAGTTCGTCTATCGCACCAGCGCCCAAGCCCTCGAAGGGCTCGAGGAAGACGGTGCTGGTGAACTGCTTGGTGGCCGAAGTGAGGAAGCAAAGGCCGCAATTTCTGGTCTTTTCGTCCCTCTGCTTCCCCCGCCTCCACGGGTGGTCGACGTCCTTCGCTCGACACCTGTTCTCCCCAGTTCCACTGGTGCGGGGACATGGTGGCATGACCCGATGCAGCAGCCTGTGTCGATGGACTCGTGGAAAGCACTGCCATCCAGCCCAGCAGCGGCCAGTACAGGGGATTCTAACCAGAATCTATGGACCAGCCTGAACAACTTGAATGAGTACTCGTATACTTCGCCCACGCCAACTTATAGTCAGCCGTACACCACCTCGCCTTACAACACGACGCAATATTATAGCACCGCTACGACGTCCGCCCCACTTGCCGCGCTCCCATTGCCAAGCATGTTGGTACAGCCCTGCAGCACTGCGGCGAATATGATCGGATTTGGGTGGGGGGATCGATATCAAGACTTCGCACTACCTTACGGGACAACAATGTAACACGCCCATGGAACTAAACACTTGACGTTGACGGTCTCCCTGACTTCGCGTATCTTTGGATTAGATCCCTGGGTCCGTATCGACAACCCGAATCTAGCTCCTATGTCCCCTCCGAGCCCGAGATACACCCACGAGAACAACAGGGAACCATATCCCCCAGATACAGACAACAGACTAATTGGCATCAGTGACGGCGTTACCATTCACGATTCTGCAACCATGATACTCCACTTCGTTTGCATTTTAACTGAGAACATAATATCTTCTCTCTTTGCAATTGTCTTTCTGTTTTTCTTGCCTGAGAGCCAGCGTTAGCGTTTTGATCGTTCTTTTATTTTTCTTCTCGGTTTTTGTCCTCTTGCATGAAGAAGCGGCGGGTCGGCTATCTGTTTAATTTTTTGATGAGAATATCCCATTGTTCAATCCCGTTTTATATGTCATGAAAGACCTGGTTAGCCTCGCGGCTTGGGATATGATGTGGATGAGGAATGCTCGTTATTGTTTCATTTCGTCGTTGAGTCCGTCCAGGATGGTTTGATCGATAGTGCTATGTCTGGCACTAGCACTTTCTTTCTCTATTCTGGATGTTTCCTCTCTGGTACTGGTGACCAGACTAGTCACCCGCTAGGTCGGATTGAAGGAAAATGATTGCGGCGCTGCGAGTTACGTGGTTCCTACGTTCGCAGGTTTCTTTGACGACACAGGCTACGTCGACGTCAATAAGAACAAGGGCATTGCATTACTCATTGGGCTCGGGAAGTATGTCCGTGGCAGGCACTCGGCATTGTTGAGAACTGTCTGGTCTGTGACCTTGGCGGGACTCAGCCATTGAGCAAAGCAATATCCTTAGTCTGATTGCGCGAAGGTGGGCTGTGCTCGTCTCATAGGTTCATCTCCTATCGTCCAGGCTGGGTTTCGATTACCTGGATAAGCTCGTTCCATTGCCTCTCATAGAGTGGGAGGTGAATGGCGAGAATCGGATGCTGGCACAGTCTTGCACTCGCTGGGGGCTGGTCCCTCGTTCTGTTCGTTTGTCCTTGACATCTCATACTCTCGTTATTGTTGTATGCATTGATCCTTAAGCATGATGTATCTAGTCTGGGTAACTTTAATTTGAAGACTCTGCAGGACTAGCATAGTCTTTCTCTACAATTATGATTGTAGTATGAATGCCAACTAGACTAGACCAGTTGGAGTATAGTTCCTTTAGCACCTACTAAGGTATAGGGCAAGAATGAAAATATGGGGTTAGCGGGCGGAGATCAAACAAATGCCGATGAACATGACGTCAGTAACTCCAAACGGAATCCTGCCTTTTTGTTCAACTGCTGCCTGATGATGCTATACATCATCTACTACTCGGTCGAAAGTCGAAAATTATTAGCCCCACTATCAAAAACCACATCCATCTCGCATTTATGTATATCAACTAATCTAATTGCATTAGACTCGTTGGTTAAATTAGCCCAACGACTTGGCAGCGATCGATTAGCAGCGCTCTATCCGCGGAAGAGAGAACACCATTCTCATCATTTGAAAACCCCCAAATCACCCTTGACAAAATCCCAAAAACAACCACCCATCTAATGGCCGCCCTCCAAGAAGCTCTCGATTGTCTCTCCCCAATAACCTGGGAAGAAGTCCCCACGGACCCCGAGAGCCTCCGCGCCTACATAAACGACCTCTCCAAGAAAGCCCACCTTATCGTCAACTCAGTCCCCGAGCAACCACCCCCAACAACCCACCACCACAACACGGATCGCACATCGCCCTCCTCCCGCATAAAACCCTCCTCAATCCGCCTAAACACAACAGTCCCAACCCTCCAGTCCCTCCAAAAAGAATGGAGCAAACCCGTCAAAGTCTCCGGCGCAAGAGATAACCCCCTCGAAATCCTCATCCACAAACTCCCCGGCAGCGATGGCAAGGGCCACTGGTTCGGGCGCCGCAGCGTGCACGAGGGTCTACCGTTTTCCAAGTGGCAGGAAGCTCTCTCGGCGGAGATGCTGGAGACGTTGAAGGCGAATCAGGAGCGCATGAAGCATGGCCAGACGCCTGATAAATCTGTTCGGGGGATTGGGGCTGAGAAGCAGGTTGAGACGATTGAGGTGCGCGATGAGGCGGGGGAAAGGGTGGTGGCTCATGTGAATGTTTTTCATGTTTCGGCGCAGTTTCCGAAGCCGACTACACCAAGGGATTTTGTTTCGTTGATTGTTAGTTGGGAGGTTGAGGTTGATGATGAGGGGGATGGGGGGCGGTGTTGGATGATGGTTTCGAGGCCTGTTGAGCATGATGATGCACCGCCTGTTTCGGGATATATTCGGGGGCAGTATGAGTCTGTTGAGTTTATTAGGGAGATTCCTGTGAAGAGGAGGGGTGGGGATGGGGCTTCCTCTTTGGGAACTGGTAGTAAGGGAAGCGATAAGCTCTCGGGGTCTACTAATGGAGTAGATGGGAAGGTTGATGGAATGGACGCAGCTACGAAAGAGAAGGTGGCGGAGAGCAAGGAAGAGGAGGGTGGGGAGGAGCCGAACCCTGTGGAGTGGATCATGGTGACTCGAAGTGACCCTGGAGGCAATATACCCCGGTGGATGGTCGAGAAAGGGACGCCTAAGAGTATCTGCACCGATGCTGTTAAGTTTCTGGACTGGGCATGCCGTGATACCAATACATCCGCTGGGCAAGAAACTGATGGTTTCGGTCAAGGCTCTACTGTGAAACGTAGACGAAGCAGTCAACATACAGCCGGCGTGCAGGAAGTTGAAGACAGTGATATAAGTGACTCTGATTTTGCGGACACTGAGGTGGAACATCATGGTCTCATCGCCAGTTTTGCGTATCTACTCAACGCTGGTTTGGAACGATACGCCCCTCAAGCCGTACTTGACTACTTTCCACTTCAGCCACATCACTACTCGGGGGACATATCTGATTTCACCTCAGATGACGAAGACAAGTCTCGCAGACCTAGCGGGGATTCCCCCTTAGCAAAGAATCCTATGGAAGGAACCGGAAAAGATGACGACGATATACTATCTCGAGCCTCACAGGACAAAGCATCTTCGATAAACTCCGGCCTTGCCACTCCCCTAGAAGCCGGACCCAACAATATCCCGCCAGCGGAACTAATGCAAATCGAGAAAAAGGACGGCAAGCTATCCTCGCACGAGAAACAACTTGCCAAATTAGCCCAGCGCAAACGCGATGTCGAAGCTCAGCTGGAAAAGGTACGAGACGATATTCGATCCTACAATTTACCAACTCTAGAGGATGGGGCCAAGAGAGACAAAGCATCTACGGCTGCATTAGTAGCTGCTGATAGCAGTGACCAAGTCAGCACCAGTGCCGGCAGCAGCAACCAGAGACCAAGCTTCGAAAGCCGCCCATCGAAGCACGGTCATCAAGCAAGCAGCCGTGAAACAGCAAAGATGCACAAGGTCGCATCTGGTCTATTCAACGAGGAGTCGAAGCTCCTCAAGCAGTTGGGAAAGATCGAGAGGCACCAGCTTAAGGAGGCGTCGAAGATCGAAGCACAGCAGCGGAAACAAGCAGACCGAGAAGAGAAATCACGGTCCCGAACGGAGACTGATATCCTGCGCCATGAGAACGGTCATCTTAAGAAGGAGCTCGAGCGGCTCAGGGGTGAGAGACGACAGTGGCTTGACTTAATTGCTTCATTGCAAGAGGAGAATGCAAACCTGGCAGCGGCAGCTGGACAGACGGGAAAGTTGTAAATAGTCTTCAAGCATCATTGGGAATTTGGTCTGGCTATGTTATGTATTTGTATATGAGGTGTTTATTTCATACCCAAAATAAATGCAACTTCACCAGTACATGCAACGGACATCCTTTGATCATTATAGTACATGGCAGTGGACAACAACTTTCCATAATGCACAACCATCGCTAACCCAGGTAATCCACCAAAAGACAGCCATTCAAAGTAAGTACTCCTTAACTCCCATATGGTCACCGGCGACAGGTAATGGACTCGTAGGCTCGCGTTGCTTCCGAAAACCGAGGATCTGCCCGTCCCATCCACTGTGGCACCATACCAACATCTGACGCCGAATTTTTAGACCAGACAAGCGTTAACCGATCCTATCAGGGAAAGCCTCCATCCTCAGCGCATTATCATCCGCAATGCGACATTCGGCATTCAGTAGGTAAGGAACCCAAGCCGAGACAGAACCCGATCAAATGTCATCATTATACTCGAAACCCAGCAAGTATGCGCCCTTATTCCTGCGTCTATAAGAAATCACAAATGTCAGCACATTCTTTCTCTCTCCTAACAAAATAAAATAAAATAAAATAAAATAATAAAAAGAGAAGGGGATAAGGAAAAACTAACCTCAGGCGGATTCCCAGCCCCCCTAACCATCTTCTCAATCATCATCGCCCGAACCTTCTCCTTCGACTCGCCCATTCCAACAGCCATGTACGACAGCATGGGCGGATGTCCGATATACGAAGCGTAGCTGTCGCGGATGATATTCGAGGTCCATTCGTACTTGGTTGTGTCTGCGTGGCCGGTACCGACGTATCGGGCCTGCATGGCCTCGAGGTTCTGGAGGGTACGGAGTTTGTCGGCCATTGTGGATTAATTGTTCCGATTGGGTCTGTTTTGTGTCAAGAGATTATATTGTGGTTTGGTGAGGTTGGATGGATCTTGTATCAAGATCGGGATTCTAGAATCGATGCTACCGATCACGTGATATGACCGAACCGTATATAAAAGATTTTTGTGTGCAGATTGTAGGGACGGTGTATCAGGGCTTGTTTTTCTATAGATTTGGGAATCATTATGGAGGAGGGGAGATCTTCCTTATCGTCTCGTATTGCATCTTTAGTTCATGCGCATTTTGATGGCTTACCTGCTCGTAGTAAGCCTACTATTCGGCCTGATGGGACGAGGGAGTGGATTCCTATGTCGGGGATTGTGATTGTTAAGGGTAGGTTACTGTACTGTGTTTTTTTTCTGTTTTCTTTTTCTATGTAAGCGTGTGCATGTAATTGAAGTGAGGATCTAACAATATACTATAGGAGAGGAGACACTGGAAGAGGAATTGACTTGTGTGGCTGTCACGTATGTGCATCTACCCCCCTTGCATTTCAGTTTACTCTCTAAAAGAGAAAAGCAATCTATTCCTGACATCAACAGATCCGGCGCAAAGTGCCTATCAGCTTCTCAGGTGCCCAAATGCCGAGGATTGGTGCTTCATGACTGGCACGCTGAGATCCTGGCCCTCCGCGCGTTCAACTACTGGCTGTTAACTGAAGTCCAGAGTCTCCTGACCCAGGAGCGGAGTTATAGGGCGCTCTCAGAGGACAATAAACCAGAGGAGAGGAGAGAGCCATTCTCCCCGTATATCCGACGACGACGACATGAGGGGTCTTCGTCACCACCAACTCCCCCGTTTGAACTCAACCCAGATCTGAAAATCTATATGTACTGTACCTGCGCGCCCTGCGGTGATGCAAGCATGGAACTCTGCATGGCAGCCCAGGAAGATGCCACGCCGTGGGAACTCCCCGCAGACGGCGAAAGTAAAGAGCTCTTAGATGGCAGGGGACATTTCTCTCGGCTAGGCATCGTGCGTCGGAAGCCCTCTCGTGCAGATGCGGAGGCAACGCGGAGTAAGTCCTGTTCGGATAAATTGGCCTTGCGGCAGGTTTCGTCACTGTTGTCGTTTGAGAGTGGGTTGTTTGTTGCCACGACGGAGAACGCTTATTTGGAGGGGGTTATCTTGCCTGAGGGGGAATTAAGTCGGACGGGGTGTGAGCGGTGCTTTGGGGAGGATGGGAGGATGGGTAAGCTTAAGGGAAGGTTCTGGCATGTCCACGAGACAGAGGAGGATGAGCGAAGATATGGGTATCGATTTCGGCCCTTTAAGGTGCTGTCGATTCCGACTCAACAGTTTGAATCCATTTGGCATTTTGGGAAGACTGATCCCGCAGCGGGAGCTTCTTCGGAGACTCAGGAAGTGTTTATCCCCAGGAAAGCCAAACCAGCGGTTGTATCAGCTGCTTGGACGACTACTCCGTTCCTTCCGCTTCCTCACAGTATTGTGGATAACGGCTCCAAGTCGCTGCCTAAACTACGCGGCTCGGGAACGGGCTTGTATGAGACTATCATCAACGGGGTGAAGCAGGGTAATCGTGCGTCGGAACCCATAGCGCGAGGAGCCTCTGCGTTGTCAAGGGCGAAGCTGTGGGGTCTCTCTAAAGAGATTGCCAAGTTACTCCCTAGTGATATGGATCGTGGGTCCGGTAATGAGGCCCTTGTTGAGGAAAGGCAGTCAACAATGGCGTTGCATATTTTGAAGCAGGCTGTTGAGGCGCAAACATATCATGAGTTCAAAAATGAACAAAAGCAGTTGCCGGCGTCACTCAAAGCGCGGAAGGATGCTATACAGGACACTAAGAAGGTTCTTAATGGGTGGAAACCAAATATTGGAGATGAGAATTGGGGGTTGGAGGTCCTCATTGATCCTAGAAAGCGAAAACGTTGACGCAATTGAATTAATGTATGATTGTCATGAATATGAGTACGAATATTCCTCGTGTATTATATATTTTAAACAAATTAAAGAGGTTATACTGATATATCAGTGAGACCGAAAGCAAACCGAAGAAGATCCAGAGCAAGATCCAAACTCTGCCGTGAACTTTTGAGCGCAAAAAAAAGGATGGAAAATAACCCAAAGAAATCGGTAGAAGCTCGTTCATCAAGGACTGCCCATCTAGTAGATGCCGGGGACGATACGACTACGAACAAGAGATGTATAGCGGTCCCAATCGGCGCCATACTTCCTCTTGCACTTCTCTTCATCGCGTTGCTCCCGGTGGATAAGCAGCACACCGAAATAAAGCATGAAAAAGTACGTGAAAATCATTCCCCAGCCACGGACTTCAGGAGTCTGTACGACCTGCTTCTGGATTTCGCCGGTGCTCTGATTAATACTTTCAATTATGGTATAACCAGCAATCCCAGTGGGCAGGGAGTATGACCACGACATGAGCCAGTCGCCCAAGTAATTGATATGGCGTGCCAAGCCCCACCAGCCGGAAGTCATCAGCTTAGAGCCACTGGCGGTTTTGATGTATTTGATATGCTTCACGCGTGGGTCGCTGGGATCCATACGGAAACGATTCTTCTGGTTGTTGGCGCCACGGAAGATCGAGTATCCGACGCCAGTTACGGCCAAGATAAGCAAAATACCGTTCAAGCCCAGCTCTAAGGGGAAAACCGCGAGATATCTGGTTTGGAAATTGTACATGAACGGAACCCAGACAAGGTCACCGAAAGAGAGCATGTAACCGAATCCATCCATGATCACGTCCATTGTGGTCAGAAGAGCCGGCTCCATATAAAGTCCATCCAGGACATAAAAGGCCTGGAACGCGGTAGAAAGGATGATCGAGTCCGTAACATAGCCGTACGTTCTGTATTGATGGGCCATGTTGGAGAGATTCATGATGATCCAACCAAGCAAACCCGGCCTCATCTCACACCAGACTTTGATATCTATTGTTCGTGAGGCGTCGCTAACAAAGGGAATGGGAAGTCGCACTCGAGGATTCAGCTCCCGGCCGATGAAGAAATCGTAGAGGACATTGCCGCTGTGACCACTTGGAGCCAATTGTCTAAGCTCCGGGTTGCGCTGACCAGGTGCAGGGACCGAGAAGCTGTTCGCGTAAACAAATAGAGCTATCACCGTGCAGATCAACAAGTTTGCGGTGATAACCTGTATGTAGTTATCCCAGAGAAAGGTCCACACGGCGAAGTCTGCGCCGTGGACGTATGTGCCCGCAGCTAAACCGGAGAGGATCAAAACGGCGGAGGGAAAGGCTGGAGAATGGGGTTAGTCACATCATGTCACCAATATGCGATTCTAGCCTATTACCGTTAAATTTATATTGAAGCCTTCCTTTACAGGCCAATTCCGTGCCCTCAACCTCCTGGCCCGGTAAGAACATATACAAGGCCAGGCTGAGGAGGTAATAGCTCAGCACCCACATAGTCACTTGAGTGTCAAAGAACGCATTGAGGCCATCCTGTGGCCAACCAATTTCTTTCTTTAGTTGATTAAGAGACAGCGTTGACGGATGGAGGAGCGAGGGGGCAGGGCAGCCGGAGACATCATTGCACAAGAAGGGGAAGCTGTAGATGAGTATCGGCAGGCCGAACACGATCCCAAACGCACCGAGCCTGTTGGACGTCAATTATTATGTTCATGCGTGCGACAGTCTGAGATAACATACGGCCCACCAAATTCGTAACCCCGTTTTTCTGGAACAGGTTGTATCGGGACCTTGAACTTTCGATCCTTCTTTGGCTCCATGATGCGACCGAAATGTAAGTGGGGGGGCGAACAATGACCGACCGGGGAAGAGCTGAAAGTGAAGCTATTGCCTGATAGCGCGTGCGCCTGCAAGTCTACCGATGAAATTGCAGAAGGTAAAAATGCTGTGGGCTTCTTCAATGGGTGTGGTGGTTTAAAGGAGTTTAGGATGCGCTCTTAAAAAGAAATGTTGCTGGCCTGAGCCGGATGATTGGTGCCCGGCGGAGGCCGCGGGCACTTTCCTTTCTCCGCACTAAGAGTTGGAGACTCAGACAAGAAGAACAACAATCAATCAATCAATCAACTGCTGATTACTGTACTCTGTACCTGCAGGTGAATCTCACCTTCCAACTTCCTCGGCCTTCCGCGTAATCGCTCGTTTCCCTAATTTTCTTTCTATTTATCCACTATTCATTCACTTCTTTTTTACTGGTCTTCTGTGATCTCAGTCCTTTCCATCAACTGTTATCTACCGCTGGTCATCCCGCATTACCCCTTCGGGATTTAATCTCCCATCATGAAGTCACTAGCCACATCGATCCTTGGATTCCTCGTCCTTCTTTCGAGCCCTCAGTCATCGGTTCATGCTGCCTCCGATTCATCAGGCTCAAATATCTTACGGCCCTGTGTAGCACGCTCTCCGACCACAGGCCTCTACTACGATCTTAATCCCATCTCTCTGTCTCCACCAAGTACGAAAGAGGAAAAACTTCGCGGAAACGTTCGCGATGAGAGCTGGCACGCAAAGGGTCATGATTACAATGCGAATTTCACGATAAACGTTTGCGCTCCGGTAGTGGAGGATATTAAAGATGTGGTGGGGGTTGTTAGCACAAAGTGGAAGAACGTCAGCGCGTATTATGAGAAGGAAGGCAAGATATACTCCATAGGGTACGTGGTATGCAGACCGGCACTGCCGGAAAAGCGGACTGACTTGCTCTTAGGCAACAAGCGTCTGAGCCATTCTTCCGGGGCCGCAAGCTTGTGCTGAACTACACCGATGGCTCACCATGTGCTGGCGAACGTATCGGAAATGGCTCGCGTACCAAGTCGACGATCATGTCGTTCCTTTGCGATCGCGATGCTCCGACACATCAGGCGACTGCATCCTTTGTTGGCACTATGGATCAGTGCACATACTTCTTCGAAGTCCGAAGCTCTGCTGCTTGTGGAGGAATCGCTCCAGCCGACGGCCAAGGCCTTGGCCCAGCCGGTATATTCGGCGTGATGTGAGTATCATATGTCTGACATCTGTACATGGGAAAAGAAGACCTAACACATTTCTTAGTGCATCGATCGCTGTCGTAGCATACCTTGTTGGTGGTTGCGCCTATCAGCGGACAGTTATGCACCAACGCGGTTGGCGACAGTGCCCGAACTATAGCCTCTGGGCGGGCATGTTCGACTTTGTAAAAGTAAGTATATTAGCCTTGATACCGTTTCGGAGAGCTCGTTCCAGATCGCGGCGGCGCGACCTGAGTGCATACAAGGAATCCGCCAACGCAAAGTTGCCGATTTCGAGGATGGATTGAATCTGGCTTTGGCTGGTCTAGAGCTCAATTACATCAGGGGGAGTCGGTACTTTCACCATCTTGTCCATGTTCTTCCTATCTCTTCTTTGGCATATAATCATCTAGATCTATGTTGAACATGGGTGGATCCTGATCATGTTTGTCTACGGCGCTGGATTTGCTATTGTGCTTAGCTGAATGTTGGACGTCGAACGATTCTGTTGAATAGAATCTCTCCATCCTACTGTTTAGCAGGATTGCCTTCATCTATGCCTTCGCTATATACCTAATTCATTACAACTCGTGGACCCAAAGCTAACCATCCATCGTAACCAGGATCTGTTCACCATCATCGGTTCCTCCCTCGGCCGCGTGTGCCGTTTCAAACGATCACCGGGGATCGGCCATTCCCGAGGTGACAGCCAGCGCGGCGGTTTCATCGGCGGGATCAGCGGGCGGAGAGATTATGGAAGAGATGTGGACGCCGAAAACCGATTGATAGATCAGCTGGACGAAGAATGGGAGGATTGATTTCAATAAATTACTTTTTTTCCTTCTCTTTCTGGCTGTATGTGTGTTCCAGTAAATGATTTGGCTGTTTGATTTGGTTGTATTACATGCTTTGGATGAGAAATTTTTTCTGGACTTCTATGAGCATGGTTCATTGGCGCTGTGGTCTCAATTTCTTCGCTACTAAAACGAGAATATGATATTCACATTACTTCGTCCCTTTCAGGGGTATTCGTAGCCGAGGGGTGTGCGAGACAGTCTCACATTGATTCTCGATAAATAGGAAACTAGTCTTAGGTTGTACACTATTTCTGCCATAATCCAAATGTACAAAATCACTACTGGATTGTATACCTTCTTCTAGCTGTTCATACATTAAATGGCTACTTGATGTGATGGGGCTGCTCCAATCATATGTGAGGCAATTGATGATTTCTATATTCCAGGGCTATAAAGCTAAGGTAATAGTCATCAATAGATCAACCAGCATCATTGGTCTAGTGGTAGAATTCATCGTTGCCATCGATGAGGCCCGTGTTCGATTCACGGATGATGCATGCTTTTTTTACTTTTCATTCTTCGCCGTTCTATTTACTTGTGTTTCGCGGTTTCAAGAAATATTTTTGCCAGACTTTTTTGTTTTTTTCTTTCAAGAAAAGAAGCGTTGGTATTGCTCTACATTTGCCGGTAGAGGATAAATACTTATCCATCAAATATAATATATCTCACTTCATGGCTTATTGATCATATGGCATGATCCAGCATATATAATAGCGGACAAACACATATGATCGTCAGAATGAATTATTATCCACCACACACCCAGAAGATTTACATATAAGATACACCGCACGAGATATCTAGACAAGGACCATAGATCATAAAAACTCCAGCCATCTTTTTCCAAACCATCCCAACCAACCTCGCCAAAGTCAAATTCGATCCCAAGGAAAACCCGACAAAGTAAAAGGCGTTAACTAACATAAAGTGCTCCCAGTTACTCATTCATGTGAGGTCCTCGGCCGACGCCTGACATCCCCAAGTCGTATGTACCTATTGGGACGTTATCGAAGGTGGACATATCCGGAGTTCCGCCACCGGGTGCTTGTCCGGGACTCGGGTCTAGGTTGACGCCTGCATTAACAGGGTCGAGATTGAAGGGAAGGAACCAGGCGCTTGGCTGGTAGAACTCGCCCACTCCAGATGGAGCGTTGGGATCAAGGTGGCCGGGGAAGATAGCAGAATTGTTCTGATTTGTGGGAGGGGGCTCTGTACCGTTTACAGCAGGGATTGCCGGGTTGTTTGGTGGCATGAAGGTCGTAGAAGAGGGATCGACACCGTCAAAGGAACCGTAGACGAACTGGCGGTCTAATTGAGGTAGTTGGTCGGCAGGGATAGGGAAATCGAATGGATACTGGCCAAAAGGTTGACCACGACCCTGGTTGTATAGGGTGGGTTGCGGGAAGCCGGGCCTAGGCGTGCCCAACAAACCTGGGGTGTTTTCCACGGTCATGTCAATCATCGGTTGTGAAGTTGGCGGGGCTATATCGGATACACTTTCCCCCCGACTGCCCTTCCTTGTATGCCGGCGTGGCACGCTACGCTGCGGCGTAGGGGAGAGACTGGCGAAGAAGTCCTCGACGCTCTGAAGGTCGGGCTTCTGGCTCATCACAGCATCATCGCTCTTACTCTTTTGTTGGGCGTCGGGGTCCTCCCAATGCAGCCTCGACACACCATGCGGATACTTGTCAAACCAGTCACCATACTGAAACATAGGGGTGATCTGGTTGCCACCCTGGGTAACAACTGAACCCTTGATGGCAGCATCTGCGAACTGTCGGTATCGATCCTTAGCGCTCTCCACCATGTAATGGAACATCCCCCAATATTTCTTCATCTTATTCAAATATCTATAGGTATGCCGTAGGTTCTCCTTTGACCGAGCTTCGAGCTGGGAGTTCTTGGAAAAGATACCCCAGATGTGCACCGTGCTGGCTGAATAGGCACAGTATCCAGCAAAGGGGACAGTAAGAGGGTATGCCGAAGCGCGGTCGATCAGTACAGAGATATGATGGGCCGCCTCTACGGCGGCCCGTCCAGCGTTGCTCAAGAAAGCTTTGGGCATATCCCGCGGAGGTCGCCCGCCTGGGGAGAGAGGGATAGCAAACTGGTTTAAGAACAGCATGTTCTGATGAATGATTATATGCAAGAAGAGAAACTGGTTGGCGATCCTGTCAGCCGCATGGATCTGAAGATTCTCATAAGTGAATGCTAAATGGTTCGGAAGAGACGTAGAGAACTCTTCAATCTGACGTTTGAGACGAGTATATCCCGAGTCAGGTGACCACAGCGGATGGACATCCTTCTTCTTCCCTCCAAGGTTCAGATAGTCCACGATGCGGCCCCATAACACTATGGCGCGAATGATATAAGCGGAAACTCCCATGTTGTCCTTAGCGTTCGATAGCTGGCCAACATCTTCTGGCACCGGATTGGGAACATTTCCATCTAGATCCTCTGTGGGCCCTGGGATTTCCATCTGGAAATGTGGCTCCTTAATGGGTAGCTGTATCTGTATGAACTTTTCATTCCCAATGGGCGGACGTTGGCTCCCAGACGAGTTATAACGATCCATCATGAAGCAGGCCCACATGGTACGTCTCCTAATCTCCCGATCTGTAAAGCTAAGTTGGGAGCCGCCGCCATTACTCTGATTTAGTAGCGGATCATGGTCAAGCTCGCTATGTAATTGCAGTGCGTACGCCATCCGCAGCGCTTGGCCCCCGAACGACCAACTTCGGCCACCATGGCAAGTTCCAAACTCATGTAGACCCAGGAGCAGAAAGGCAGTCAGGATGGTGATGTTGGGTGAGTCGTGACGACTTAGAGCTATGGCAGCAGCTGGATTGGCCCAGTTCTCTCCTCGTAGAAAAGGTGGTTCGGAGTTAAGCTGCGGATGAGTTGAAAATCGAGCCGATACGGCACAAACGGCCAGAATGAGCACTGGCGGAACTGTCCTGGCCTTCAGCCTCCGCATAAAACTGGGCTTGTGAAGTAAGAGGTAAGACTGCCCATAAACGCAATCGAAGAAAACTTCCGCCAGGTGCTCTTGAATCTCTAATGAGGGTAGGAATTCGGCACCCTCAGTCATTAAGCCAGTTCCATCGCCTGGCTTACTTTCCCGGCGCATGGACAAAATATCCTGCGAAGATTTGCGATCCCCACGGGCCCACTCGTCCATTTCACTTGCAAAGGCTTCGTCGGCTGAGCGTTTCTTCTGACTCTTCGAGGGCTGCCCTGGTTGCGAAGGCCGGATCACTGATCGTCCGATCGCTGCCATATCCCTCGTCTCCTCCTTCGGAATAGTCTTGATAACGCGATCCTCCATCCTCTTCAATCGTTTATCTAGCATCGCCATGTAGTCGGTTCGAGGCGCTGCCTTCCTGGTGGTGACTTTATATACACACGGAATTCGAGAGCGCGAGCAATGTTTGCATGCGGGCTTCTCGCCCGAGCATCGAATCTTCTTCCTCCTGCATGCGATACATGCTAATGGTAAGCGCTTTCGCTCCTTCCCAGCCTTGGTCTTCATCTCGCTCCAAGCTGGTTTTTCGCTCCTTTGATCACTATTCTGTGCGGGGTCACCCTTTCCCTCCTCCAGCTGTTGTTCATACCCGCCTTCTAGGGTATTGCCGAAATCGCCCCCGGTTTGAACGCTACCGGGATCGCGCGAACTTGCCCGACTCTGAGTGTCAATATCGTCGTGCCCCAGGGTCAGGCCTGCGGAGGAGGCTAAGGGGGATTCGTCGGACTCGGGCGGGATCATGACGGGTGCGGGTACCCCGAGAACAATGTGCGGATCATCGTTCGGTAGGACGGAGAGAGTCGATTGGGGAGGAGTCCAAGGGTTCTGTTGCTGCTCTCGGGAGAATGACGGGACGAAATTGCGGGATGAGGCACTCGCTTCTGGTGGGTATGGGGAAGATTGAGGGTCGGTCGGTGGCGGCTTGGCATTGCTGGCCGTCGTCATGCTGCGGATTATTAATTCTGGCGACGGCCCCAGATTTCTGCTTAGAATACGACGAAGCTAAGGGGTTTTTTTGGCCCGATAACTCTGGACAAACAGAAAGAGGAGAAAGAGATGTGGCTAAGCTCGTCTGGGTATAATTAGTGCAGTTGGCATGAGGTCACACCGGATGGATTTAATTGTCTCTTAACCCCGACTTTTTGGGGTTTATGCAGGAATAAGCGGAGACGGCCATTGGACGAACCATTTACATACAGTTTTGAAAAAGTGGTTGTTACCGGGAGAATGGATCATATTGCAATGGTAGTGTGTTGGAATGATTCATTCAAGTTCATTGATTCATTATATACTTCGGGCTATGACACGTGCGTGATCTCTAAACCAGAAGAGTTGATATTGCATGAATTCTGCCATACGTTATTTAAATGGAGCCAACCGAGTAGTTCGACATTCCCCATAGTAACGGTGCTCTTTCATTTATACTACGTTTATCTACCTACTGTGGTAGGTGAGTATAATATATTTCAATTCGAGTTTGTTAGGTAGGGAGAAATGACTTCGACATATGGTCATGTATGGCACGGTACATACCAGGACTCGGCCACAAATGCCAGTGCTGTCGTCGTCTCTCCCTATCCCTCTGATCATTCATCTGCCTATGGAACAGCCCTCGCATACCGTTCCCGCGGTTGGCCCTAGGATGACTTAGGCCGTCCAATACGTTGGCGCGGCGTGGCGCTTTCGAGGGAAGCCACGATTTCTGAGCCTAGGGCATAGATGTTGTAACTTGGGAAAATAATCCAAAGAGAACTGGCCAGCTGTTAACAAAGTGAGCGATTGGAAGAATGACCCAGGAGAGCTTACTTTGGTATAACCCAATAGAGAATCAGAGTTACCGGATCGTTATGTCCAACATTATCAAAACCGGAGAAAACCTCATTCAACGCTGGTACTAGTAAGCCAAGGTATAACAGCCCAATGTAGGTGGCCCATCTTTCGTAGCTTACAGTAGAGAATGGTCTTGCTAAGAGTCATTAGAGATGCACCAAAGGCAATCAGAAGAGCAGTGGCTCCAGTGCGTCCGGAGATGACCTTATCGGCCTTCAACATCCACATGGGCCCCTTTTTGGCCTTGCGCTGCCCGCGGCCGCCCGAGGCTGAGACCCCGTGCCTATACACAATCCAAAGATAACAGATATAGCCGACACATTCCACGAGGTTCATTACCGTCTGCGCCGCTGTAAATCCGTTGCGAGCATTAAACGCCGGCCAGCCGTACATATAGTCGACTGTCCCATACAGTGCATAGGGGGTGTAAAGCGGCGAATGCAGTTTGTTACCCGGCATAGTATGCGGACGAAGCAATACATAACCTGCATCCCATACGACTAACGGGACTGACCAAATGAGCCAGATGGTGATAGCAGCCGACGGAGTGTGCACCCACTTGTTCGTGGCACCATCACGACTAGTGGATCGCGAAGTAGACGATGAGGTCTTCCCCGTCGAAGGAGACGGGAAATCGCGGGGGTGGTGTCGCGTGGAAACCATGGCTTCAAGAGAATTGCGGGTATGGTTTATAGAGTGCCACCCGCCAGAACAATCAATTTGTGGTTAATCCCTTAAGAGATCGTGAGACGGGAACCTTACCGATAAAAATTTGGGAGATGAGAAGAAAGTACTTGTATGTTGGTAGTAGTGAAAGGGTAAGAGTATAATGCACCGGCTAATGACGTCATGCACTACAGTCTTCCTTCGGATTGGGGTCCCCCACAGATGAATATCTGGTTAACTCGATTAACTATGGATCCTATTGCGTGCATTGACAGATAAAATCAGTGGTTCAAGCGCCTATTGACCATTCATCTCCACTTGGCCGGCTGGCTTCCCGTCGCAAGCTGTAGCATGCATGATGCATTATCCGCTGCTCCACTCGGCCCGGTGATAGCTCATCTTTTTTATTGTTCAAGCTAGGCTAGCTTTCCCCAATTTGGTCAAAGGTACTTATTATTTGTGATATCTTATCATCTTTATTTGCTTGGAAGTTCGGCCGTTTCCCGGTCGGGTACAGTTCAGAAACCTGGGAGCTGTTCGTTATCACGTGCCCATATGGAACTTTTGCCTTCAGCTGAAGAACTGACAGTCTGGCAAATTCCTTACCCCTCAAGATTTCTTCCCCGGAAGCATAATATCCTTCCAACAGCAATAGAACCCCTGCGTTGAATTAACAATGGATCCCAACATCCAAAAGGTTGGAGCTCTGGAGATCTAGTACCATCAAGTCTGTGGCTGAGTTGATTGACTCCTTTCTAGAAACAGGACAGACTTGCTCGAGTGCGAGAGAATCAACGTAGAAGCCGCGCAAGGAGGCAGGAGCACATTTGTTTCTTAGAACAAAAGCTAGCATCACTTCAAGAACAGGCCCACCGTCAAGATGTTGAACACAGAATAGCTGTCCAGAGGCTGGAAGCTGAAAATAGGGGGTTAAGACTTCTCTTGTCTCGTGTGGGAGTCCCCGCCAACACAATTGCGGAATACGTGCAGGCCACGGGGGACCCAAATATGAATCAAAAGATTGCGATACCTGCTCTTAGAGAGCCCCAGACCAACTTTGAGCCGCGGGATCGACGGAGGAAGTGTCCTGGTCTGCCTTTATTGTCTGGCAGCCAGACCGGTCCCCAGACTGAGTCTTCAGGACGCTCATTAGATACGAGTGTATCTCAGAAAAGTACAAGTCTCAAGAAAACGGCTCAACCCCAGGAGACACAGGACAGACAAACATCCACTCAACGTCAATCTATGTGTGGTTGTCTTTCTGATGAAGCCCCTCAAACTTGGCCCGCCAGTTATGATATTCTCAATACCACCCTATGTGCGATTGCGGAAGAGCTGGTCAAGCAATACAACACACGCGGTGTGGATATGGCAGAGATCCAGAAAAGGCTCTGGGCTGGTTTCTGTAATGGCGTTTCAACTGATGAAGGGTGCAGGGTGCAAAATCAAATATTATTTCAAGTCCTAGATGAAATCAGTGACAACTGAATTCTATCATTATAGCGCTTTCTATGATGTCTCGTTGATCCATACGACCGGGATTCTAAATTGGTTAGCCCCATTGTCGTCTCCTAGCAATTCCACTTGAGGAGAGATACACCAACCCTAGGGGACAGGAGCTTCGGTCAAGGGACCCAACTGTTGCAGCTAGCGCTTAGTCAAAGTTATTTCTTGCAGCTGTGAGATATTGGATGCAAGACGTGTTAACCCCAAAGCCACAGCGGCGCATCACCACCGATGTAAGCAGGAAGATGACGGAGGAGTAGATGCTGGGTGGTGCTGCTACACATATAGCGGACACAACTTTGTACGACTTGCTCTCCTATGAGACAAAAAAGAACCAGAATTGTGAACAGGAAGCCGATTAGGGAGAGGATCAACCCACCTGGGAACTTCTTGTTGTACCATACCCTGCCAATAGTGAGTCTTAGTGCGGAACGATTCACAATGATGGTTTTCAAATGCGTAACAAGGAAGAAGCTGACACTTCTCGTGGCCAGCGAAAAGTCGACTACAATGACCAAGCCGTCCTTCTAGCCCCGACATCTGTCTGTGACGTGTCTCGACTCATGTCTGAGTGTTCGAGAACTCGCGGGTTGCATTGAATCTTCAAAATCAAAGAGTAAAACAAAACAGATATAAAGCAACCGCGTTGATGTTATCTATACCTGACATCCCTCTAAGCAGGTATAGACACAGCTCATCGCCGTCGAGGGGTGGCATTCATGCCGTGTAGTATCCCGGCACATACCATCACTATCTCAATACTTGTCTTAAAGTACTGCCGCACAGTTTTGAATCCAAGCAGCAAACACAAAAGAATTGCGCTGACTAAAACTTGGGACGCATTCAAATTGAGACTCGTAACAAATACGGACAAGGTTCGGCGAGGCTACCGTGTGTGATCCCCTGATGCCCGATTTTCTACTCAAACAACCGCCATAGAAATGAAGCTCTAGAACCACATACATTGATATTTTATAGAGATTTTGTGGTAATACTATTTAGATTATAAAGAGCCTATGTAGCTATTTTAAAACGTCCCGAAAGCACTGCGGTAGGCCTTTCTGCCGTCCTCGACAATTTACTGTAGCAGATGCCTCTGCAAAAACTATATCATCTTGACCACCGATATTCTTCTGATTTCTTGGTGTAGAAGGTATAGAGACCTTCTTCTTGCCATTTTTGACCTGATTGATGTCATTTTGAAGCTGCAGATCTGCCTTCTTAGCGAGTCCCTCTTCTTTTTGTTGCTTCTTTTGCTCCGCTTCCTGCTCACGCATCACTTTACTGAAAGCTCTTATTCTCTTTCGTTCTTCAACTAGTTGTCTTTCTCTTCCTTCTTCTGTTCCCAGCGAAGCTTCAGGAAGCTGCGTAGCCTCGTCCTTTTTAAATTGAAGATCACGAGCTTGCTGAATCTTGTTGGGAGAGTAAAAGATTGCATTACCAGGTTCTGCAGCATGCAGTTCAAAGTGGAGAGGTTTCCCACGTTGGCACATTTTCTGCTCGTTCTTAAAGCATTTCAAGACCTGTACAGCGTGGTTTAAGAAGAATGTTCACTGTAGAAGGATGATGCATGGTATCATTGAGCTTTCGAGCTTTTGATCGTAGACATCAAAGACAACTTGCGGGAGGAGATTTTCAATACGTCGCTAGGCTTCTGCCTTTACAATAGAGTGTGAGGAGTCGCTAGAAGATGGCCTATTTTCTTCTTTAGCGCGTCAATACTCTCTCTGGATTCTATGGGTATAAACCAACAGATCTCCATGCACTTTGGATATTCTGCATTGATAAAGCATTTTTCTATGTTGGCCAAAAGAGTTGAAAAAAGTGTCGCTTTGTAATATGGCTTATTCCCAGGCAATCATGCAAAAATTGCTCCAATTCATAGCCATACGCTATGGATAAAGGACCAAAGATACTCACATCGACAGGCTGCAAGAAATGCGTAGAATGAGGTGGATAAATAGCCAAAAGAAACTTATTGTTGTCGCAGAAGTTGACGAACTTCATAGTAATATGAGATCCGTGGCCGTCAAGAATTAGAAGCCGCCAACACCTCCGAGCCTTTCCTATAGTCTCGCGAACAAAAATATCTGCAAGCCATGCGTATCCTAGCTCGTCATTGGTCTAATCACTAGGTGAAGATGCAAGAAAGCATCTATGGCTATTTAGAATTGAAGTCTTGAAGCCATGAATCCTGTATATTTCCAGAAGCAGCCTGATATATAAGACCATGAGAAAGAGATGTCCCATCTGCGCAGATACAAGCAATTGTAGTAATCCATTCTCTATTTCCACCCTGCAGGCATTGCTTGAACCCTCCTTGCTCATATTTTCGTCGAGGAAAGATCATTTTACCTTTAGATAATTCTCCAATAAGAAACTCTTTTTCATCCATATTGTACATAACAACAGGTCGTACATCGAATTCCTTGATATTTCTGGCCATAGGCTCAAAGTAGAGGGCGTATTTAAACGCAGAATCAGCTCTTCTGCGTGAAGCATCCATACCAGTTGTATAGCGAGCAATAAGCTGATCATCATGTCTCTTCCAAAAGCGGCTCGGTCACTGTTTTCCTGGCTTAGTTCCAGTAACTTCCTTTGCAAAATTTCGCAGAATCTCATATATAGGTGGAAACCTTTATCAGTAAGTGTATTGATCCATTTTATAAGCTCTTTGGCTTGTTGGCTGTTGAGGACTCGCTGATTGTCATGTTGCTCGTCTCGATGTCTTGATAGCATATATCTGCTTACACTATGCTTTTCAGCAATTTGAGTTTAATTGGTCTTTTTTCCTACTTCAACTTTTGATCTCTGCTAAAGTCGTTTGTTTGAAGCCGTATTGACGGAGTTGTGGTGTTTTGAAATAACTGCTAAAAAGTCGGTGTATAGATAAAATCGGGCGTCAGGTGATCACCGACGGTAGTGCACGGTTCACCACAGTGGCTTAAAATTCTAGTGCGGTGGCCTGATCTGTAGCGCCAATTAACTCGAAGATATCCCGCCCCGTCAACATCAGAACCAAAAGCAAGCATGATTTCGCCCTCAGAATCAAGATACACTACAGATGTTTGTC
Organism: Aspergillus leporis; assembly: GCA_009176345.1. Taxonomy (NCBI): domain Eukaryota; kingdom Fungi; phylum Ascomycota; class Eurotiomycetes; order Eurotiales; family Aspergillaceae; genus Aspergillus; species Aspergillus leporis. The sequence goes on along the minus strand of ML732157.1, from coordinate 246,304 downwards.
AACCACTTATCTAAGATGCTGATGTATGTGGCGAATCACCGACCTGAATAGGGGAGACATCCCTGCGTATCTCAAAAGCTGAATGTATCAGTTATGTGCTCATCGGTCGCCGGTGATTAGACCAGCCAGTGCTGAATGAAAATGAATGAAATTTCATCCATATGACAGCCGGGAGGACCGTCGATCCGGAAGCCACTCGACTGATACATGTACGGCATTGGCTGTGTAAAAATAATGGCTATAGTGACGCCTTTTATTTCTCTTTATCTTACCTCTTTGTCCAGATGTCATGGCAAGAGGCTAAGTCACATCGCGTAGGACTCTTTCTCCACAGCGGGTAACAGGACACGATTGGCTAGCAATCAGAGGAGGCAGTAGCAATTTGCCTACGCTTGCAGTGCAACTTAAAAGTAGCGCGTCTTAGCAAGTGGAATAATGCTCGAACGACGCCTCTTCCACCCTCTCTCACATCCAGGCCTACTTCACACAAAAGGAAAATGCCTGAACAAGCTACTCGAGTTGCCATTGTGACAGGCGGGACTGTAAGTATTTCAGTCAATAGTTTGCTGGCAGACTAGCTTACCACATCTATGTACTCTGTCAGTCTGGCATTGGAGCCGACATTGCCAGGGATTTACATGCTCGTGGATGGAGAGTCGCCTGCGTTGGCCGCAGACAACAGGCAGGGATTGATCTTATAAGTGACCTGAGCGAGAACGCGCGTTTCTTCCGAGCAGATGTCAGTGAGTATCAGGACCAAGCTGCCGTCTTCAAGAAGGTCTTCCAACTATGGGGGAGAATCGATGTCCTGTGTGCGAATGCTGGCGTGGGCGACCAGTCGTCACTCTATCTCCTTAAGCAGCGCGGCAAGAGCGCCGACGAGGTTCCCCCAGAGCCAGACCTCTCATGCACTGATATCAACTACAAGGGAGTTATATATGGGACGATATTGGCGACGCACTTTATGCGGCATAACAAGCCAAAGGCGGGCGGCAAGATTGTGGTTACTGGCAGCATTGGGGGAATTTTCCCTCATCAAACCTACCCTGAATATAGTGGGACAAAGGCAGCTGTTAACCAGTTTGTTCGGGGCGTTGCGCCGATGTTGAAGGCCAAGGACAACATTCATATAAACTGTGTTTTGCCGGGTATTGTTGCTACGCCCATTGTCCCTCCCGAGATGGTCGAAGCTGTATCCCCAGAATGGTATGTTTTAGATGTTAATTGTTGTCTTTCATTTTTTTCTCTCTCGAAACACGTCTTTATCTTTATTCGAGTTGTTGCTGATCCCACAATATCTAGTCGGACCCCGATGAAAACAGTCCTGGATGCAGTTCAGATATTCTTAGAAGATACAACGGGCATGGCCGGTGAACTGTTGGAGTGCTCCGCAGATAAATTGATATCCTATCAACTTCCAGCAATGGGCAATGGACATATCACTAAGCGAGCTGTCACCGTTTGGGAACCATTATTCAGACTGGCGCATGGTGAAAATTCTGACCTCCCTGATGCGATTCCAGATCTCAGCCCATTCAATAGCCTTGCTTTAGGCGCTCAACGAGATGCCAAGCTTTAATAACCTAACCGCCAAACAATGGAGCCTATCAACCCTAATAGTCCTACACGGACAACTGACGTATGTACTGTGAACAAATTGACCACGTGATGACTAATTTGTGCGGTGTTTCTCCGCAGACTGTATATACCTAAGATCTATGGTTTCATAATGTGCGTACTTGGCTACGAGCAATTAAGCTTTATACCACAAGTTTCAACCAAACCTTTGGCAGTAGCCAAGCTTTGCCTACTATGGCATGTTCTGAAACGTAATTTGTACTAGTATAGCATGAGACGTAAGCAGTTCAGAGGGATTATTTTTTAAGCAAGACGGCCATTTCAAGTCGCAATTTAAAGTTCTTAGTCAACGGTAGCAAACCTACAAACCTTGAAGGTTTAAACAAAGCTTGGGCTGAGAGGAGAAGTGAATCTCCCGCATGGTCCGGAACAATATTCCATTCCAGTATGGCTATGACATGTCCATCACCCGATCGGGTCTCGCCGTAATTCCACCCTGGAAATTTACTCGGGCCGTCATCCTGATGCTTCTCGGAATATTTCTTTGAAACAACTTAATACCACCTTACCCCGTGATTAGCATAAGTGGGTATTTAGTCTATTTCTAGGTTGCAAATGTCGGATAGATCTCACCAAGCTGTATGCTGACTTTACTATGTTGCGAAATTACGTAAGTAGTGTGTCGGAACATCTATACATACCATAACAGCTAAGGATGCCTACCTGCCTTAGCCGTGATAGCCTTGAAAGAATGGTGGTGATAGAGCGAAGTATTGAATATACGATTGTTTTAGCTTGACACGCCTCACTTAATTAGGCGGTAGAATTTGGACTGTATCAAGATCATGAGTTCTGACTACCAGATTGGGAAGCCCATGAAGAAGTTCTGTTTACAAGGAGTGTTGAGTCCACTTGCCTTGTTACAATATAGCAGACCTCATATTGGACCATTTAACGCACTCATTATACTATGAGCTTGAGTGTGCTCTTGTTGAGTGTCTGACCATCGACTGTCGTTATTTAGGTAATGGATATCGCTTTCACTGGACCAAAGACTCGCGGGAGTAACGCCATGTCATCTTATACTAACATGTGATTATGATGGTACTTGATGATTTTATGGTCTAGCATGGCAATCATTGTCCCAACCTCACCCCTGCTTCTTCCTTGTTTCTTCAACTGGCTATGACAGATGCTGTCTGGCTACGGACATGCCAATCGGGTGTAGCAAGTACTATTGAGAAGAGAAGTGGAGATGCCGTGTGAAAATGGACAGGCTGCCAATATCTGAACCGACTCGGACCCGAAGGGCCATGATCTATCGAGTGTCATGGCGCGACTACATGTCCAAAACGGATATCCTGTCTTCTTTCGGAAAGAAACCGAATGCAGACGCTTGGCGAAGCTGAACGTACAACCCAGACTAGAGCGAGAGTTGAGAATCAATATCGGGACACCGCAAAAAAACCGACTGCTAGAGCCGATATAGAACGCTATCCATAGCTCATCAAAGACAGAATCGGAGACACCCGACACGCCATGCAGTCAATATCCACAATTCGAATCCATCGCTTGAGCTTTTCCAGCCCAAAAGCAACAGCACGACTCAGGTCAACCCGAACATGGAGCAAGACACAAGAACTTGCTCAGTATGGAGTAGAAAGGCACACTTGCCTTGTTTGCGGCTAATCATCGGCAGTAGACACGGGAATCTGACCAACGGAATGCCATCAGATTTCCCGAAGTTCCGGAAGCTACAAGTTTTGCGACCAGTTGAAGGTTCTCCAGATCCGTTTACCCCACGGGCTGTGTTTAAATGTGGGGATACTAGGATATTACTCCGAGCTTTGCTGGCTGCCAAGACCCATATAGTGGCTGGCGTTTTGGTAACAAGAAATGCTTGCATAGTAGTGTGTTCAGACAGTTGGCTAGTGAGGGTGATGTCAATCTGTTGTTCCTTGGCCTTTGAAGCCAACTGTACTCCGTATAGATGGCCAAAAAGAGTTGGTTCAATTGTTACCGAGTGGGGGTTACTACTTGCATATACCCTATGCACTCCGCATTACGATTAATTGAATTGCAGTGATAAATTTAACCACCCCCAGGCCCAAAATGCTGATTCAGTGACTGCGCTACTTTGTGTAAATAACATCAAAGCTACTGAGTATGTAGGACACTCACCTGGGCACTAATATGGTAGTAGTTGGTAGGAATTTAAGAATATCAAACAACCCATTAGTCGTGCTGGGAGAACTCACTTGCGGGGCACAAATTAATATCTCAAGCCCAGTTATTATTCCCCACACTAAATTTTTCACTAGCATTTCTAAGCGAACTAACAGCAAAGAATAGAATTGTCGGTACCGTGATGATGAATCCCGAGAGTCTTCTCTCACTCAACGATAGACCTCGTTACGCCCCACGAAGATTTCTGTCCATTCCCCACAGCCCCGAGTCTTCGCATTCGGACCACTTCGGGAACATGCTACTACTTACCGACAGTGGGAAAGAGACGTCATCCGTGCACCAAAACCGATATTCTTTTGTTCTACCTTTTGTTCTACCATGCGTTCTCGGTGGATTTTTTTTATTAAGGTGAGACTGACAGCCATGTGGCAAGCGATCTCTACCATAAAAGGAAACATGGTTCATTGTTGGAATGATGATCTGGAAACTTCAAGATCGTCTCGGGTCAAAAGAAACCATATTACATTGCATTGTGCCGTATATGCCTCCGTACAGGGCCTGTGACCCCAGAAACCGTACCGATGGATAGTATGATCCTTCGAGAGGGAAATGAAAGCTTCGGCTGCTGAATTGGATAAAATCGTGTCCCGTGTCGGTGTCTGTGCCGATGTTGACCTGAATCAGGAAATATGAAGGGCGATCAAGGATGAAAGTAAACATGGACTCCACTCTGAGTGCATGATCACAATACTAGAGGGATCTCGTCTTTCCTTTGCTATCGAATGTTACGTTCAGCCACACGGTAATTAATCATGTCGGAAGAGATTAGTAAGGATCGTGAATCACTGTAAGGAGTGACACGTTGTCGAGTCATTATGCTCCCTGCGAACAGGGGATCTGAGATTTGGGAGGAACATTGGCGATGGCCCTTGCGACCAACAAAAAGTTATTCAAGGGCATATTTCCCTACCTGACGTCACTGAGTCCCAGCACTCACTGCCTTCGCGAATACTCTCTACCCCTTCTCACTGATGGAACACTGTGAGATGCGGGGGTAGTTTGGAAGTGATACGGTAGCATCACAGATGCCTAGCGTGGACGAATGCGGACTTTGATCTTAGTCTCGTCATTAAGATCATAGCATTCTGGATTCCTTTCATTCCCCACCTTTAACCATGAAATAATCGTGCGTTGAACAACTAGAGGCAGTATTACTTGTACTGCTGCTCTGGCGCTGCCTAAACCTAATATGATTAGGGCCATGGTTTCCTTCCAAGAATGGACATTGCGTACTGCCGGGTAATCTGATTTCAGAGTGGTACATGTACTACAGATCGTGCCTTGAGTACTCCAACCGAGGAGGTAGGGTTTATTATCATCAATGCATAACTTGTTACACTTATATCAAATTGGAAGATGAGACAGAAACAAATTATAATCATAATTTTTTTTTTGGTTTGTTTCGAACTTTACTCATGTTTAGGTAATTTAGCAGCGGATCCTCATATGGTGAATGGGCAGAAAAGGTTGGGGCGGTACAGTAATCCGATTACCAGCCACTAACCCCTGAAGGCACTAGCCCAGATTTCCCCGTACCTGATGGTCCCGTTTTATCAAGGTTCCCCAGTTTTCTCTCTCTCTTCTTCCCCCGGTACCCAAAATAAACAATCCCGCTGGCGTCCAAGGTAACAAGGCAAGGAAGGGTGTTGCGGGGCAATGCCCTTTGGTACGCTAATTAGACCACCTGATATGCGCTCTTAAGTTACGGCTTATGATGCTGAGCAACAATGCGTACTGACTGACAACACAGTTAGTACCTTAAACTTTTTTTCTAAAGGGACTTTAAAACTGTTGCTGGGCTGATGTTTGTCGTTCGAACCATAATTAACGAATCGGATTGCAACTGCATTCTCCTCCGTCTGCCCTCCATTGGTTCTCAGTTGAAATTCCCTTTTTCCCTAGAGGTCCATTATAGCTCCTCCCGTGTAGTTCGAATTAGTAACGGAATTTGTGCCACTAGAGTTGCTCGATCTGGAACCCCCATGCCGATCAGCATACCGTACCAAGCAAACAGCGGGTCTCCATTTTCCCCCTCTGTACTCCGTAGGCATGCGTGACAGCATTGGCTTGGACAGCCAGTGGCTAGCTATGCCGAGACATGATGTCTAGGAATACATCATCCGTTGTACTTTATTATCCCATAGTTGGTGGCGTCCGTGGACTCCTCGTTGCCATGCGCGTTTTGTTATTTATTTTACCTCTCCCCCCTCCCTTGTTGCTTTCTCCCTCCTTCAACAGCCTCTCTTCGTAAGTGTTGCGCGGCACCTTGGTATCCGTTATTTGTTCTGTTGGTTATCTCTCCCGGTAATTATGAAACTTCGTTGGCTTGAGGTCGCCGCATTGACGGCTGCCTCAGTGGTCAGCGCCGAGGTAGGACTTATTTTTTTTTCAAGGTACTATAGTACTCAATTGGGTCGGCTATCTAACGATATTTATCTTAAATAGGATGGTCTTGCCTATTCCCCTCCTTTCTACCCTTCTCCTTGGGCAGAAGGTCAGGGTGACTGGGCGGATGTGTACCAACGCGCGATCGAGATCGTTTCCCAGATGACATTGGCAGAGAAAGTCAACTTGACTACTGGAACCGGGTATGATTGTTTAAACAGTAGCTTACTCAAAGCTACATTAGCTAACGCATCTCCAGATGGCAGCTAGAAAGGTGTGTCGGACAGACAGGCAGTGTTCCTAGGTGGGTAGATTTTTGACTTAATACTGCTCCTATCTTAGAAAAGGCTAACTGAGATGAACATAGACTTGATATTCCCAGCCTCTGCTTGCAAGACAGCCCTCTTGGTATTCGATTTGGTACGCGCGCCTTCTGGTCTCGTTTTCATTCCCACTATCGCTAACAGCAAGCTTGCAGCGGACTATAATTCAGCCTTCCCTGCCGGTGTCAATGTCGCTGCTACTTGGGACAAGACGCTCGCTTACCTTCGTGGCCAGGCAATGGGTGAGGAGTTCAGTGACAAGGGTATTGATGTTCAACTGGGACCGGCTGCTGGCCCTCTCGGTGCTCATCCAGACGGCGGAAGAAACTGGGAAGGCTTCTCACCAGATCCAGCTCTCACGGGTGTACTATTTGCAGAGACTATAAAAGGTATCCAAGATGCAGGTGTTATTGCGACTGCCAAGCACTACATTATGAACGAACAAGAGCATTTCCGTCAACAACCCGAGGCTACAGGGTATGGATTTAACGTCAGTGATAGTTTGAGCTCAAACGTTGATGACAAGACTATGCACGAATTGTACCTCTGGCCCTTCGCAGATGCAGTGCGCGCCGGAGTGGGCGCTATCATGTGCTCTTACCAGCAGATCAATAACAGCTACGGTTGCGAGAATAGTGAAACTCTGAACAAGCTTCTAAAAGCGGAACTCGGCTTCCAAGGCTTCGTCATGAGTGACTGGTCTGCTCACCACAGTGGTGTTGGCGCCGCTTTGGCTGGTATGGACATGTCGATGCCTGGCGATGTTACCTTCAATAGCGGTACTTCGTTCTGGGGTGCCAACTTGACTGTTGCTGTTCTTAACGGTACGGTTCCTCAGTGGCGAGTTGATGACATGGCTGTTCGCATCATGGCTGCTTACTACAAAGTCGGTCGGGACGAAAAGTACACTCCCCCCAACTTCAGCTCGTGGACCAGAGATGAGTATGGTTTCGCGCACATTGCCGTGCAGGAGGGTGCTTACGAGAGGGTCAACGAGTTTGTCAACGTGCAAGGCGACCATGCTGATCTAATCCGTCGCATCGGTGCGGAGAGTACCGTCCTACTGAAAAACAAGGGTGCTCTTCCCCTGAGCCGTAAGGAAAAGTTGGTCGCCCTTCTGGGGGAGGATGCTGGCTCAAACCCTTGGGGTGCCAACGGCTGCGATGACCGCGGTTGCGATAACGGCACCCTCGCTATGGCCTGGGGTAGTGGCACTGCAAACTTCCCGTACCTCGTGACTCCTGAGCAGGCGATTCAGAACGAAGTCCTTCAAGGCCGTGGCAATATTTTCACCGTGACTGACAACTGGAATCTCCCCAAGATTGCTGCGGCTGCCCGCCAGGCCAGCGTCTCTCTCGTGTTTGTCAATGCCGACTCCGGAGAAGGATATATAAATGTTGATGGAAATGAGGGCGATCGCAAGAACCTCACTCTGTGGAAGAATGGTGACAATGTGGTCAAAACCGCGGCGAACAACTGCAACAACACAGTTGTCGTCATTCACTCCGTTGGACCAGTCTTGATCAATGAATGGTATAACCACCCCAACGTCACTGGCATTCTTTGGGCTGGTTTGCCAGGTCAGGAATCTGGTAACTCCCTTGCCGATGTACTGTACGGTCGTGTCAACCCTGGCGCCAAGTCTCCTTTCACTTGGGGAAAGACTCGGGAGGCGTATGCTTCCCCTCTGGTCACAACTGCCAACAATGGTAACGGACCTCCCCAGTCCGATTTCACCCAGGGCGTTTTCATTGATTACCGCCATTTTGACAAGTTCAATGAGACTCCGATCTACGAGTTTGGCTACGGTTTGAGTTACACCACGTTCGAATTCTCTAACCTCCACGTTCAACCTCTGAACGCGTCCAAGTATATTCCTACGACTGGCAAGACCGAAGCTGCAAAGGCCTTTGGTAAGGTTGAGGATGCCTCGGCGTACTTATACCCAGAGGGACTGCAGAGGATTCATGAATTCATTTATCCCTGGCTCAACACTAGCGACCTCCAGGAATCCTCTGCTGATCGTAACTACGGTTGGGAAGACTCCAAGTACATCCCTGAAGGCGCAACGGATGGGTCTGCCCAGGACCGTTTGCCCGCCAGCGGTGCAGCCGGAGGTAACCCTGGTCTCTACGAAGACCTGTTCCGAGTCTCAGTGACAATTAAGAACACGGGCAAAGTTGCCGGTGATGAAGTTCCTCAGCTGGTACGTTGACTGCTGCGGTTAGATGCAGCGGATCATCCAATGCTAACTTTCTTTTCTTACAGTACGTTTCCCTTGGCGGCCCTAATGAACCTAAGGTGGTGCTGCGCAAATTTGATCGTTTCCACCTGGCCCCTTCGCAGGAGGTTGTATGGACTACCACCCTGGCCCGCCGTGATCTTGCCAACTGGGATGTTGCGGCTCAGGACTGGGTCATCACTTCCTACCCCAAGAGGGTTTACGTTGGAAACTCTTCACGGAAGCTGCCACTCCACGCATCGCTGCCTAAGGCTCATTAAGAGATAGTCCGGATTGTATAAAGCACTTCCAAATTTATGATGTACATGTTTATGAATGACCTAAGTTAGAATACTAGTGTTTAGTTTTAATGTTTGAAGCCAGTATTGGACTAATCCGATTATTTGGATGATTTCACTGCGAGGCCGAGTAGTCCAACCTAGATACTTGGTGATTCCATTCTATTTACATCTAAAAATACCCATATCGCACTATAAATCTAGACAAATTTCCTTGTATCAACAACTAGATGGTGGCAAATAGGTTTAAGTAGTTGAAAGGGAAAACAAGGGCGGCGGGCACATGCGTCTACCGACGTCATCTCTCCGTTTCCGAGGCTTCTCAGTTCAAATCCGATTCCGCAAGTCACACTCTTGTCGGCTTCTCGACTTTTTACCTGCTCAGCCTCTCACGCAATTGTATGAATATTGATAATCATCTGTACTATATTGTTTCTAATTCACTGCCTTCAAGGCCAAAACAACCAAAATATTACAACACGTCACGAAACGGGACCAAAACCCGCAGAGAATAGGCCCAAAAAAAAAAAAAATGGCATCACCAGACAAACCCCCTTCCACGACAACACCACGGCTGTATCAACCGTCTGCTATAGCCCTCCTTGTCTACCCTGCTACTTTGATCGTTGGTTCGCTGTTCTCGGTTCTCTCTCCGACTGCACAGGGCACCCGAGATCCTCCACACAACCATCCTTCACCTCTAGTCCCTTCGATCGCTGCCGATGTGAACCTCCCACAACACCCCGTCAATTACTTCGCCCGTAAAGACAATATCTTCAATGTATACTTTGTCAAGGTTGGCTGGCTGTGGATCACCGCCGCATTCGTGTCCCTATTATTTAGCCAACCCCCGTACACGACTTCGTCCAGTCAACAACCGCGGCGGATCGGCCAGGCAATCGCTCGTTACTTCTTAGCTACCCTGGTTTGGTACATAACTACACAATGGTTCTTCGGTCCAGCGATTATTGATCGGAGCTTCGTGATTACGGGTGGGAAATGCGAGCAGGTTATTCCGCAGGCTGAAGAGGGTTCCGCTAATCTCCACACGCTGTTGACGGCTACCGCATGCAAGGCCGCTGGTGGGGCATGGAGAGGTGGTCACGATGTGAGCGGGCATGTGTTCATGCTGGTTCTTGCGACGGCGATGCTGGTGTGTGAGTTGATCGGGGTGTTGAAGGGCGCTTCGGGACTGGATAACGGAAGCAGAAAGTCGGAGGACGGAGATTGCGAATCGACTGGGCTGAGAAAATGGTCTGTTTGGTTTGTGGGCGCTGTTGCGGGCTTGAGTTGGTGGATGCTGTTGATGACTGCTATTTGGTTCCATACGTGGTTTGAGAAGGTAGTTCATCACCTTTGCTATGCATTCCACAGGAATGCCTCTTATTTGAAATTCGGCTAATACGGAACAGTTGAACGGTTTGTTGATTGCCCTGGGCGCTGTCTATGCCATTTACATTTTGCCGCGGCGGGTCATCCCCTGGAGGGATATAGTGGGAATTCCAGGTGTATAGTGTCCAGTCTTGCTTTCACCTGATGTTAGTACGATTTACCAACCGGGACATGTAAGGCCGAGTATACACGGTATCTGGCGCAGACGGGTGGTGCGTTTTTGTAAAGTACTACACATAGAATATAAACATGCATTCAGTTTAAGTACAATTTTGTCTCGAGAGTTTCCTACTCTTCGGTCATTTCTCCGGGCTGAGCATAGGCTCCGGTCCTAGATACCCGCGCCCGAAAGCTACAGATCATGGTTAGTCCAGTCTTATCAACTTTTGACGAGATATCAAGACACTAACCTCCTGGCAGCAACGCCGATGCGTACATCACCCGTGTGATAGGGCGGAGATCATCTGGCGTCACCTTTGTTGCTAAGGACTTCTGCATGTGCACGTTCCATGAGTCCAGAATGCCGTCTGCATACACCTTCAGATCCACTGCTTGTTCCTTCTCGGATAATTGTTCTGACATGCATTGAATGCCTAGGCAAGTGCCGAACTCCCGGAAAGCTAGACGATGTTTGTGGCTGCGGTCGAGGTAGCGATCGATTTCAAACAGGTCGTCTTTACATTCGTCAACATCAAACAAAGCTAGGGGGGAGTATTAGGTCCGGAAAACCATACACACTTGCTCAAAACATTGGCCTAACAATTGGTTTGCCCAATCCTCCTTCTCTGCAAACCAATGTGCCGTCCACAAGGTCATCCCTAAATCGAGTGGGTCACTCGACACAAAATGCTTGCCCTTCCCCTCCATCACCTTTTTGTAATCAGCAATCTCCTCTGTCAGCACTTCCCCCTCGCCCATCTTCATCGCCGCCGCCTGCAACAGCCGAAACACTACATACCCATCGATCGGGTCCAGATTACCCTGCGAGCCCACTAGTGCCGCGGAGAGGTCCATCGACATCTTCCACACCATCCGCGGCCGGGACGAATGGCGGCCGATGAAGAAATGAGGGTGGATAGCTTTCGCCAACGCTACTGCCTGTCGATTGTACGTTGGATCGCCTGTCGCCAGCGACAGCCGGTTGAGGGCAAACATCCAAATCGTTAGATAGTGATGATACTGTCCATCGCCATCTGAGCCGTGCTCATCTATTTTACCAATACGCAGTCCGCCACCGAGCGGGTTTTCGTCTGTTGCGCCGGGAAGACGACTGCGACCGTCGCGCGTACGGCCTAATACCTCATGTACCGTTTGGGCTAGTCGACGTGCTAGCGTTAAGTATCGATCATCTGGTGCAGATGTGGAGGATGCCTGTGTCTTCTCGTACTCGCGATGCAGTGTGAGGAAGTTGATTACACCGAAGGCGTCGGTCCAGAGGTATCGGCCGCGGTGGCCGCCTGATTGTTGGGGTGGCGTCCAATTACTGGGGTTAGTGATGGAGCTGACGTTACCGTATACTGATTCCTGGGCTTCTTGGAAGCGCTCTAGGCGAGAAGTGAGGTCCGGGAATGATTCTGTCATGATCCTACGATTGCTGGTATGTAGAAGGCGTTTGTAGACTTGAAGTGAGACTTTTGGCACATTAATTCGTTTGAACATGAATCTGGTCATTATTATGATGGTCACACTACTCTAGACAGATAGGCCCATTTCAGTTACTCGTTCCAATTTTGATGCCTGAGAAAAGAGTGGATATGAAGTCATCGTGACCGCCGTTTGGCGGGCATGTGACTTCATTTGCCGCTCAACCATGAAGTCAAAACAATAACAGTCCTTGTCGCTACTACTCTCTGGTAGCATGCACTCATGATGTAGGAATCACTGGAATTCATGAATCGCAGATTCTGGAACTTCATACGACCCTTCCGACAGACTCATAAAATGTCTCAACTACAAGAACTATTCACAGCGGCAGCCCGCCCTCTACCGGACATACACGACCCCAGCTTTGGCTCATACTTTGACAGCTTCAGCGACTACCGTCTCGTTCTTCTGGGCGATGGCAGCCATGGAACATCGGAATTCTACTCCGCTCGAGCAGAGATCACCAAGCGCCTGATTGAGCACCATGGCTACACAATGGTAGCAGTAGAAGCGGACTGGCCCGATGCCGAAGTAATCGACCGCTATGTGCGGCAGCGTCTAGGCCCCAAAGCAAATATCGGAGGCCACGCAAACCCCATTGATCCCTTTACCCGTTTCCCAACGTGGATGTGGCGCAACCGCGAGATGCAAGAACTAGTCGAGTGGATGCGCAATTACAACACCGGCGTACCGGACAACCAGAAAGCTGGATTCTACGGACTTGACATGTACAGCATGGGAACATCCATCCAGGCGGTAATTGACTACCTTGATAGCGTCGATCCAGCTGCTGGTAAGGTCGCCCGCCAGCGATATGGTTGTCTGCAACCGTGGGTGGATGATCCTGCGACGTACGGGCTGGCTACTCTGCGCGGGATGGAGGATTGCGAAGCAGGTGTGGTACAGATGCTTCGTGAGTTGTTGGAAAAGCGGATAGAGTATGCGGAAGATCACCATGATGGCGAAGAGTATCACAGCGGCGAGCAGAACGCATACCTTGTACGTGATGCTGAGCGCTATTATAAGGCTATGTACTATAGTTCGGCGTCGTCGTGGACGCTGCGTGATACGCATATGGTTGATACACTCTGTCGGACACTGCGCCATAGGCCTGAGGGAACCAAAGCTGTGGTGTGGGCGCACAACTCTCACTGCGGCGACGCACGATACACTAGCATGGGAACTCGACGCAAAGAAGTGAACATTGGTCAGCTATGCCGTGAGCGGTTTGGCCGGGCGAATGTTGCTCTGATAGGGTGTGGCACACACACTGGCACTGTGGCAGCAGCACACGAGTGGGACGAAGATATGGAGGTCATGAAGGTTCGGCCGTCGCGGAAAGATAGCTGGGAGCGTGTGGCTCACGACACGGGAATACCGAGTTTCGTTATTGACTTGCGACGAGACCGCATCGATCCAAGTTTGGTGGCTGCGTTTGAAGCTGAGCCTCTCCGGCTTGAACGGTTCATCGGTGTGATTTACCGGCCGGATACGGAGAAGATATCGCATTATTCGGCGGCAGATTTGCTGAACCAGTTTGATGCGTATGTATGGTTTGATGAAACGCAGGCTTTGAAGCCACTAGAGAAACACGAGCCGGTCACAGAATTAGGGAAGGAGGAGACTTATCCGTTTGGATTATAACGAAAGGCAAAACTTCAGCAAAAGTACAGAAGGGTGATGTTTATGCTGTCCATGTATTGTTGAGCCTTTGGGAACATGAATCGGTAGCTGAAAAAAGTAAATAGGTATTAAGAGTATCAGGTACGATCAGTTGTAAGACATGGCCGCTTAAGGCTTAGTTGTGATTAAACTATCAGGGATTAAAAAATAGAGAACGTTCAGACGATAATTAGCTCACCGTCCCAGCTACAAGCTCACGACAATCGTCTTAACCGAGACGCCCTGCTGAGACAAGAAGACACCCTCTGGGATTTTCTCCAACCCACTTCCAATAACCAAGGGCTCAGGAACAGCCTTCAATGTCCCATTCCTCAAAGCCTCAGCAATAAACTTACCCCAAATACCATCAACAACCCTCTTATTGTCAGGTAGCCATGCGGTATCAACAACTAAACACACAAGTCAGCACACCCAAGCTTCGTCAGTCACAGAATCTAGGAGATAAGAAACTCACCACCAACAACCTCCACCCCATTCGGAGTATCCTCAAACGGTGTGGGCACATTCGTAACCACACGTCCCCCGCCCAGACTACTCACCACATCCATACAAGCCCTCACCGTTCCCTCTTCCCCAATCGCATCCAGCACACCAGCAAATTCTCCAGGCGTCTCCAGAATAGCCTCCACCAAATCCTGGACAACACTCTCCTCCCGATAATCCAGCACCTTGGCCACACCTAGGTTCCGCAGGAAAGCATGATTCTTCACAGATGCAGTGGCAACAACGTTCACCCCCGAAGCAACTGCCAACTGAATTGTAGCACTACCGGTGCTTGACGAGCCACCCCAAACGAGGATCGTCTTGTTGATAGGCTTGGGCTTCGTCACCTGGGGTAGGGGGAGTTCTAACCGGCCGGACGGATAGAGGCCCATTGAAGCTGTTGACAGGGCTAGGGGGAGGGCGCTGCCGCTTTCGAATGACAGGGTGTCGGGGAGGGGTGATACAAGGGTTGTTTTGCAGATTGTGTAGTTCTGGAAGCCGGAGTCACGGATGTCGTCTGTGGGGATCCAGTTTGCTACTCTGGGGCTAGGTGTTGCCATTATTTATCGGATGGTTCTGGGGGTCTCATATTTACCCCGTGACTCGGTCGCCCTTGCTGAAGGTAGTTATGTCTGGTCCGACTGAGTAGATCTCGCCCGCGACGTCGGCACCTAGAATTTGGTTGGTATTTGTTAGTGACTGGTTATTGGCGCATCATACTAGAGGGTATATACCCACGAATGGGTAGGTTTTGGGGAAGGGAAGATGAGCGCCGTATGCCTGGATCTTCCAGTCCACTGAATCATACTGTTAGCTTGGTACTCTGCTATGAATACAATGGGCATGGGCAAGCTCACTGGGATTAATCACAACAGCTCCGTTCTTGATCAGAACCTCACCGGGACCCGGAGTAGGCAATGGAGCCTCCTTGACGGCGAACTGCCCGCCCTTTTCTAGGAGCCAGACACCTGTATTGGAGATTGCCATGGTGGTTGTGGTTGCTTTAACGGTGTTGAAACTGTTGACGATTGTGTTGATTGAGTATCAGAGCTTTGGGCCCTACTCTCCATGGCTTTATTTATACGTCTTCCCATGTTTGAACCCCCCTCATCGCGTCGGTGTTAACGGAACGGCTAGGGTGATACTAACGCCGGAAACTTCCATGCTTGGGTTAGGTGAGCCTTGGATGGCGATAGAATGGTGGATTTATACAGGCTAGGATTGTATCTGTTGATTTATATATATCGACTAGTGCCATGGTAAATACGAGCGAGATAGGGTTAGACTGTTTCGTAATTATTTGGCCCAAGTCTTAACTCCGATCTCCGGGCGTATGCGGCTTTTGACAATGTCTACTCCGTCTGATTCATATGATCATAATCTAGAAACGCCCATAGTTTGCTTGTGGGATGAGATTCTTCATTGAGTTATGTGTTTCTATCAACGTGACCATGAGATTTATCTTGCATATAGTATATATGTACAAGGGTTACGCTACCAATTAAAGGTGCTCATTATGGGGGGCAGTAGGATATTCGCGAGAGTTTGGAAGGTAATAGCAAGTTAATCGCGGATGCAGTTTATCCTCAATTACCGATGTGTTTTTCACAGGTGTGGGCTGTGCCAATGTTTCTTTGAAGGCACTCGCAGAGTTTCTACACATTAAGTCGAGACTCATGGATTAGAGATGACGGAATTGATTGGCGTTATTGTTGATAAGGCGAATATGGCTCTAACCTGTATCATAAGGGTAATAGCACAAAAATAAAGGAATCGTTCAAGGGTCCTTTGTCTGTAGCTCTGTATTTTCTACAATGCGCCCTATATGCCAGCAATGTTTTGCAGGCGCCTGGTGCAGTCATACGGGGACGAGTTTTATCAGTATACCACGAACCCGGACTATGGCATGCGTGCTCACCCTACGGAGTATAGGCTTGAGAAATCATCATATTCTCGAGATAAAGGGCATTGATATTCTAGGGTTATTTTGGTGGAATTTGACATCAGAAGTTGGTTGATCTCTCCATCACTGACGTCAGCTCACCGCCCGGCAATATTTGTTTACATTTTCGCCTAATCGGGAGGGGGGACATATTCTCTCGTGATCCCTTGTTCTTCCATCCCTTCGTCATCTTTCCCATCCTCCATTCCACGGCTCGCTCCATTCATCATTCTCCAACCTCAAATTCTAATTATACCCTCCCATCCATCCCATTATCATGGCGGTCCGCCGGTCCGCCCGCCTGCGTAGTCGCCAGGCCTCAAATGTAAGTGTCGCCCACAATAAACGCATTACCTACTCACGATGTTGATTTCAATCCTGTTGTCCATGCCCTTGCGTCAGTCTCGTATAACTGACTTTTGTACCTGACTTAGGAACCGCAACCGCCCGCGTCGCCAGTCGTCATCAACAACAACAACAACAACAACAACAACAACAACAAACTCCACTCGGTCATGGAACGCGACGAGACTCCCACCGAAGGCCCCTCCAACCACACCACCCCTAAGTCCACAATCAGTGTTCGCACCCCACACAAAGCTACAATTACCCACAAGCAATCCCCAACCAAAACACCCACTAGTACCGTTGCGCGTCCATCCCATCAAGATATGCACCCTAGCAAAGCTCACCAGAGCACCACCAAGCAGGCGGACTCAGGCCTGATCCTAGGATTCAACCCAGTAAAGAAAGATGCCGAAGGCAATGTCGTGAAAGATTCTTTAGTTGAAAATACCCCAAGCAAGACAAAAGTCTCACCCGCATCTACTTATTACGGCACTCCCGCCTTCGAGTTCAGGTTCTCTTGCGCCGATTCCCAGCTTAGCGATGAAGCTAAGAAGCTCATGGAGAGCGTGCGCGAGGATGTCGCTAAAATCAAGGCTCAAATGGTCCAGGATAAGGACGATCAGCCGGCGGAGAATGATGGCAGCCACACAGAAGACCGCAGGATCGCGCAACCAAAGGGCAAGGCTAGCCGATTCAGCTCTGCTCATATGGCTGAATTCAAGAAGATGGATTCTATTGCTGGGCACGCGTCTGCCTTCCGCGCCACTCCTGGACGCTTCCAGCCTGTTCAGAAGATCCTCAAACGCACCAACTCCAAAGCGCGCCTGGATGAGGCCAGCAGTCAGAATTCGCCTACTAAATCGGCAACCAAGTCGCCTACCCCTACTTCAATTGGCACTAAACGTGTTAAACATGATAAGAATGATGACGCGTCCACTCGCCGTCCGACTGTTGGTGATAAGAGAGGCCCAGGCGTAACTCGCATTAGGCCCCCTGTCCGCAGCTCGTTGATGACTCCAACTCGATCCTCGATGGCGCGTGTTTCGACCACCAGCTTGGAACCTCCTCGGACGACCATGCTTCCCCGGCCATCTCTGGCACATTCTCCTATTTCGAAATCTCCTACTGCCCCGCGCACGCCCCGCACAGATTTCAATCCTCGTTTCAAGAGCAGTCTGCCCACTTTAAATCTAAAGTCGATTCTCCGTCCTCATCAGCCCCTGTTCTCTAAAGATCCTCTGAAGATCGCAGCAGGGACACATACGGCAGCCCCCGAATTCAGCTCTAATTTGTTGCTGGGTGCGTCTCGGGATGCTTCAGTGGAGCCAGTGCAGACTCCTTCTCCCAAGAAGCGTGTGGAATTCTCTCCCAGCACCAGAACGCGGGAAGACGTAGCTCTGCCGTCACCATCTCCCTCTAAAATCCCAGCTGCTTCCCTGTCTCGACATGTGTCGGACGTTATTTATCCTACATTGCCAGTTTTGACACCGGACCACATTTCTAAGTCCAGCGGTGAGGCTAAGTCGCCTACTATTCGCCACGTTCGTCCGTCCGATGTCCCGACCAACCTCGCTCTCCCGGATATCTCCGGCGTTCCACATGGAATTGGCAGCAAGAAGCGGCATCGAGAGACCGAAGCCACGAATGACCCTTCTCTTCCTGATGTTCCGGGTGTGCCTCATGGTATTAATAACAAGAAGAGACACCGAGATGCAGCTGGAAGAGAAGCTGACACTGAGAACGTGCCTCCAGCCGACTCTACCGCAGAGGTGCGTCGTGCGAAGAGAGTCAAGCTGAGCTCACCCACGAAGATGCCTACTCCTAGCCCCACCAAGGCGCGTTCCCACACCCCTTCTCGGACAACCTTCACCACTAGCCGAACAGGAACCCCAGCCAGCGCACGACAGAAGAGCCGTGGTGCGCTGAGCATGAGCCGATTAAACATGCTCGCACAACCAAAGAGCCGTTCTTAATCGTTCCTTGTCCATTATAACGAATCGCTTCGAACAGTCATGACCAGTTACTGCATTTCACGAGAGTTTGAATCGAACATAGATGCCATTTCGATTTTGACAAACTTCCTTCTTTCTAATTCCCCAGATGAATGTCTTCTATCTTTTTCTTCCCCTACGCAGAATATACCAAAATCACCGATCAGTTCTGTATTTACTTGTCACGTCGGATTTGTTATCTCTCCCCATCTTTTGGGCCTGTTCTCTCTTTACTTACCAAACTCCCTTAACCGATTTTGATTCTCGTCACAGGCAGGCGCTCGGATGCATCCGGTATGCAGGTATGGGCGGCGTTTGGTTTGTGAACATCCTTTTTTACCTGTTTTAGCCTACCCCTGTTTTCCAGGGACAGAATTGTCTCCATACTTCATGTTGATTGTTACTTTGATCGGGTTGGTCTCTTGAAAAGATAATGAATGTGACTCAAGATGACCTTGTCTCGGCTCTTGCCTTGTCAGTGTATAAGATTATTCTTCGGGCCAATGAACCATACAGCCAAAAAAAGAAGCTTCGTCTTGTAAGTGACGTGCATCTCTAAATTTACTTTCATGCACAAGTAGTGGAATAGGATTGAATCATATGAACAACGTTTGTTAATATGTACAAGTGCAGTCAAGAATACAGGGGGGAAATCAAGTAGAAAAGAGCATAACGCGATCAATAAAACAACCATTGAAGAGAATAAGAACGATAAACCTCTATGTCTATCTTTGATTTGTCTTCGTAGCAACCGAGTCATTCGTTCAATCAATGATACAATGAATCATTAAAGTGAGATAGATAGCCGCCCAACACCCAAATACATTTCCATATGAAAACAGGGAAGAGGAGAGAATCTGAGAGATGTACAACACTAACGCCGCCGATTCAGTCAACCAGTCGTCTAATAATAAAGTAGGATCAGAATCGAAGAAAATGGGAAAGGAGACAAATGACAGATGACAAAAGAAGGATATTCCTGCCAGACTTTTTCGCAGATGGGAAGAATATCTTATTCGTAAGCTGAGGCCCGAACGCCAATCCACCGTGACATGAGATTAATAAAACAGGTGAAATAGATGTTTGGATGGGTGTGATGATTTTATCATGATTTCATCGTCTGCAAGAATGAGTCTAGGTTGTACTCTTCTTGGTATTGACGTTCATCCCAGAGCTCGTCTAGATCATCGAGCCAGCCCTTCTTGCCCTTTTCTTTGACCTCGCCGTCGATGTCAACCATGTCGACTTCGTTGCCAGGAGCGTTATCGTTTGGCTTCTCGGCGTTCTCAGCTGTTTCTCCGAGATTGAATAGGTCTAGGAGCTGGTCTGTGTCCATTGTATTCAAGCCTGCATTTTGTTGGTTGACAACTGTCGATGCGACATCAATCTTGAAACGTTGGAGACTATAGCAGATTAATTAGTAAACGTCGCGGTCTATATAGGCGGAAACTTACTTCAAAATCTTCTCCTCCAAAGTACCCCTAGTGATCAACCGGTAGACATTGACGACCTTCTTCTGACCGATACGATGTGCACGGTCCATGGCCTGAATGTCTTTCTGCGGGTTCCAATCATGCTCCACGAAGATCACAGTGTCAGCACCTGTAAGATTCAGACCGAGTCCACCAACACTTGTGGTCAGGAGCAAGACATCGTAGCTAGGATCTGTGTTGAACCGGTTGACGATGTCCTGACGCTTGGTGGCTTCCACGCTACCATCGAGACGAAGATACTGAACCGAAGGAAGAAGTTTCTTCAGGACTTCGCTTTGCACGATATCCAGCATTTCCTTCATCTGGCAGAAGACCAGGGCTCGGTGGGGACTCACGTAGCTTGCGCCAGTGCCCAGGTCCCCTTCAGTTGGCGGATCAACACCGATGCCACAGTCGAGGAATAGGTCACGCAGAGCACTAAGCTTAGGGGCATGCGCAATATCACGGAGGTAAGAATTCTTCGCCTGAAGGTATTGCTGGACTTCTTCGTACTGCTTGTGTCCGTCTTTAACAACAAGCGCAGGAGAGTTGCAGAGGCGTCTCATGTACTGAAGTGCTTGGAAGATGTGCTCTTTGTCGGACTTCTCTGAGCTGCCCATCTTGTCGGCAAGCTCTTTCTGTTCTTTCTTTGTAAAGTCTTCGAAAAGTTTCTTCTGGAGTTCACTGGGGTCGCAATAGTAATTCTGGATGATCTTCGGTGGTAGATCGTTAAGGACCTCCTCCTTAAGACGACGGAGGAGGAAGGGAAGCACTTGTTTGTGTAAGGCCTCGATTGCCAGCGCCCCGGCTTCCTGTTCCTTCGAAGACGATTTACTGAAACGACTTGCTGCGATCGGTTTCGCGAATCGGTCTAGGAAGACCTTCTCTGTGCCGAGGAAACCGGGCATCAAGAAGTCAAAGAGGGACCACAGCTCCAATACATTGTTCTGAATAGGAGTACCTGAGAGGATCAAGCGGTGGTTGCTTGCAACACGCTTGACCGCCAGTGTAACCTTTGCCTTTGGGTTCTTGATCAGGTGTCCCTCATCCAGGACGCAATAGTTCCAGTTTAGAGGTGTAATAACATCACTGTCATTCCGGCAAATGTCGTAGGAAGTGATGACAATATCAGCGTCTGCGAGAGAACCCTTCAACTTCGCACGTTCTACCGGAGGTCCAACGTATGCAACAGACTTGAGGAACGGGGCATATTGCTTGATTTCTTGTTGCCAATGGCCGGAAAGCGACGGGGGACAGACAATCAAAGATGGAAGCTTCCTGACCTCAGGCGCTTGTGTCCGCGCAAACTCTTCGGCTCGCAAATGATGATCACTGGCGACGATGCAGATTGTCTGGAGGGTTTTACCAAGACCCATGTCGTCACAAAGAATACCGTGCAAATTGTAGCGATTGAGGAAAGCAAGCCAATTAACACCTTCCTGTTGATAAGGTCTAAGCTCCGCCTTTATCGAGACAGGTAACTGGAACTCCTCCACCTTCCGCACATCCAACATTTGAGACATGAACTTCCTTTCCCTCTCACGTCCTTTGAGCAGCTCCTCAGAGAGCCCAGGAGGGTCTGGAATGCCAGCCTCTAAGGGAACAAGCTTGACTAATGTTGCAAACGATGTAGTGGCTAACAACCTTACATCGTTGTCTGAATCACTCATGCGGCCTAAGACAGGGACCACAAGGAAGATGACATAAGGTAAAATGCCATCTTCCATCACATGGATAAGGTGATAGATGCACTCTACAGCTCCTTGGCGGTGGTGCACATCCAGGCCATTGTTGATGGTAGGCAACACTTTCTCGACTAACATGGTCATGCCATCCACCGTAATGACGCTGCAGACAGTTGCGAAGCATTTAGCAGCCGCATACCGGATCACAGAAAGCCTACATTGCAGTGCCTTGGCAATAAGGGGCATGAGACTGACGACCCAAGGGTGAAGACCAGAATCAAACTTGGGTAGAAGGGCGCGTAGGGTGGACAAACCATCCACGACTTCTTGGCCAAGATCATTGTCAGGGTCGTGGATGTTGTCTGGAAGGTCACTGGTAAGAGTATCTTTGAGGGGTCGCTCAACCAACGATGCAAGGTTGGGAACTTTCTCCAGAAGCGCAGAGCCGAACTTCACGGCCAATTGTTCCAAGGCTTCTTTAGCACCGCGACGCATGATTTTAGCTTCCTTTGCTTCCCTTTCAAACTTGGCTGCATCCGGATGGTCACGGCGATCTTCCTCTTTGCGGAGGGATAGAATTGACTTCTCCAGACTTCCGTTGTGGTGAAATTCGGGGGTTTCAGAGGTGTCCACACAGCAGTATTTGACCAAATTGCCAATGACCTTATCGACAGGACCGCGCTTGGCAGCGGTAGTATAGAACTCCACCAGAGTAGCAACCGCGGTAGCAGAACGTTGTTGGAGTTCCGCATTCTCTTCTTTCTTGATACTATCCATCATTCCTTTAATGATATGGCTTGGTTTCTTTGGAATGTCATGCATGGCAACTAAAGCACCCGCCGCAGCAGCGCGAATACGCATATCCCTTGCTTCACGGACGTTTCTTGCCTCGTTAATTGCACTCTCTGCAGTCGCCCTGGTATCGTTCAGAACCTGAAGAGCAGTGATGCGCTGAGCTGGTGCTAGGCCCTTCTTCAGCCGCTCGAAGTCAGATCCAATGACCTTTTCAGCATCTGACAGAGAGAATGCGCTCGGCCCAGCCTCTGAGTCGCCTTGCACGATGACAGCCAGAACAGGTAATCTCGAACCAGGAACATGAGCGTGGTCCCGGAAGGCATTTAGCAACGAGTGACACTGTGCACGGGCAACATGGAGATAGCACGCTATATCGCTGTACCATGATGGACGGTCTCCTTCAATAACTGGGCGCAACTGCTCACAGAGCAAAGCGGTATACTTGCTGTCAGGTCCCGCGAACCTGGCGTACTCCTCTACAATCATAGCAGTCGCAAGCTGGGAAGTGGATGCCGAATGATTGAGGCCTTGCAAAATAGGCTGCCAAAGGCTCGGAAGTCCGTTCTTGTCCCAAAAGGAAAGTAGTTGACCAAGAGCCTTGGCAGCATGAATCTTAGACCTCAGCATGGTGTCCGCACCTACCAAGTCAATATCACCTTGCAGCATATGGCCATCAACGTTGTGAGCTGAGGGTGGTGGCACTTCTTTCTTCTCCCCTTTTCGGCCCCTCTTCTTGGTTGCATCGGACCCAGCGTTGAAAGAACTTGGCGAAGACTTTGCGGGGGCGGCGGCGCTCATCGGGAATGGTACACCGGAGGGCTTGATGAAGAGCGAGGCGTTCATTGGAATGGGATAACGAGGGACACCGAAGGGAGCCATACTTAGAGTGACGAGAGGTTGTATGTGGGCTAACAGCTCTGTTTCTGATTTGAAGGACCCCTGACTGTCTAGTGTCCTGAGCAGCTCCAACCAGACTTGAAGAGAGAGTTTCAGAACATTCTCGTTCCGCTCCACTAGCAAGTTCTGGAAAATTAGACGTAGTGCCTTGCCATTAGCCCATTCGTTGGTGCCATCACCTTCCAGCTGCAAGAATGTTATAAGAGCCCGGAGGACTGCTGAACGCACACTGGTGATCGTATGTCGCAAGAAAGGGTAGAGGCGAGGAACAAGGTTGCCAAATGATGACTCTGGGTCCACAGCCGCGTTTGCTTTCATAGCATCGAGAACCTCGCGGAAAGTGCAGAGCTTCGCTAGAAGATCCATTACCGAGCCAGTGCTGGCGCTAAGGTCGTCTTGCAAATTGGACAGACATTCCCAAACGATATTCATCAGTGTGCCGAGAGTGTTCTGCCGAGAGGTGACAAACTCCTCTGCGATGGGAACAAGAGTTGCTGCGCTCACTGCACGTACATCATCATCGTAATCACCCAAACCCTTCATGACTGCCTCCAGAACGCCGTCCATGAGCTTAGCATCCTTCACGAGCAGATCTTTTCTCACTGCTACCAGGTACCTGAGACCAATCATACCGCCATGGCAAACTTCCCAGATGGGGCGCTCCAGTCCCAGGTCATTTTGCATGATGATCCTGTATAAACATCTATAGACGGCGATGACGGAGCGGGATGGGAGCTGAGACAAGAGAGCACCTAATGTTTGACCAACTGTCTCTCGGATGGGAGCAACAACATTGTCAGAGATATAGTCGCCGAAGCGGTCGAGCAAGAGTACGCAAAGAAGGCGACATGCAAGGTCATCCAGCCATTTGCGATTCAGGACGTCATTTTCCGGCCTACTTTTTCCGTGTAAGCGCCCGGCACCGGCACCTTGAACACGAATGACCTCTCGGAGGGCCATTGCAGCCCCATGTCGAACTTCCCAATTTGGATCGAAAAGATCTACCGCTAGAAAATCACACATGGGTTCGTAAGGCCAGGCAACGCTGGGGCCTTCTTCAGAAATCTCAGGTTGAATCAAAGGCTTTTCCGGAGCAGCCGCTCCTTTGAACTCAGATACAATCCTTGAGTCGTCATCGCCAGTTGACCGTTCAAGAGAGAAATAGTCAGGTTTCGAATCCCCGTTCCGCTCTTCTGCATTCTCTGGTTTGATGGGGTGAGGAGTCGTCACTGAAGGGGTCGTGACATCTGACGTCTTCCGCGCAGAGAGGTCGACGACGCGCACCTTATTCGCACCCACCTTCGCGCTCTGTTTGTTTTTTCGTTTCAGCTGATTCAGTTGGCGCTTGCTCAGACCTGGTTCGTCCCCGTTAGCAGGTTCAGAAGGTGTTGTCACGGGAGCAGAGCTTTGGTGATTGTTCTCTTTGAAAGCGGCAATCTTGGATAGATCCTCCTTAATAGCTGGTGTCTTCAAAACTAGGTCACTGTCATCGATCAGATCATCCTCAATATACTCCCCAGCGAGACCCAATCGAGAAGTTAACGTTTTCTTCTGATGCTGTAATCGGGATATTGGGTCCATTGTAGCTAGTGAATACTCGTATTCTTTGCCGCCACTTCCTAATAGCCTCTTCCCATACCTAAGGATTGAGTTGAGATCCAGGCGATCTAGCTGAAGTAGTTCATCAGACGGAGATGATTGCCCATCTTCAGATTTAATTTCGACGCCAAGATCATCATCATTGTCAGTCTTTTTGAGTTCTTGGCCATCTTCTTCGTTGGGGTCAAAGATATCTGCATTTGTGACGATGAGGCCAATGGCCTTGGCCGCAGCTGTTCTAGTGTCCCATGATTTCGACTTGAGATAGGGCAGAATACGGCCCAGTAAGTTGAATAGCTCGTCAGGATGTTGCTTCTGAACATCGGCTAGCTGCTGGGCGGCAGTGTTCCGAATGAGAGGCGTGCTGCCCGTCTCAAGCAACCTGCGATGACGACCAGTTAGCTCTAGCCATCTCAGCACGAGAAAGACAGGTAAGGTGAACAGGATGTATAACTCACGTGACCAGACGATCAAGCCTATCCCAAGATGGTTAGCGTCATGTATTAAACGTGACAGGACAGGGTGGTTGAACTTACCTGGAAGTCATGGCGGGCAGTCACCTCTGAAAAGAGGGCTGGGGTAGTTGGAGGATAAAGAGAGATTGAGGTGTCAAGAAGAATATTAAGTAAAGCTCAATCGTGAGTGAATGGGAAAGAGACTGCCAAGCCCAAAGAGTTCCGATGACGCCTCAGATATTATGGGGTATCTTCCAGGTATGTGGGAGGTCTTAGTAAGGTAGGTAAGGAATGTAAAGTATACCGAACCGTTACACCCACGTCTCAGCCATTGACGGAGGAACTAAAAAAGGCAGAGACAGAACGATAGGTAGATGGTCTGTAGGACGATCAGATCCGAAAGAGTGGAGATTAAGGTAAAATTGAAGAAGAAACTAGACGAAGTGAATTCACACTATTAAGTCGATCATCAGATGGGAAGGGATAATTAAGACAATAAAGACCATAAAGAATTTTTTATAATAAAGAACAGAAAAAAAAATTAATTCCCAAAGTGGAGAGACGGGCAAGCAGCCGGTGGTGGTAAAGCGCCGATATTAAAGTATGGGCCGTCAAGCTCCCAGGAGTATCAACAAGTCGTCCTCCCGTCGGTCGTGCTTTCGCTCCCCCTCGAGGTCACGCAGCCTGTTTATATCATTGGGGGCATCTTTGGCTGGGCGCGCCTACCCATGCTTGGGCCCTGTACTAGCCTCAAAACGGCTTAGTAGCCCCACTTCCGTAAAGGTTTTCTTATAATCACGTGATTCTCCCTGCGCCAACCTCAGGATCGACAGCCGCGAAATTGCTGCGATGTCCATCATTATGATGATACTGGACGCGTTCCGGGCTAGAGGTTCCGTTGGATTAAGTGCAGATATCGCTATACCTTAAACCTTCGACCCGGAAGTTATCAGCCCCTTCCAGACACCTAGAAAGAGACTTTTCTCTATTTCGTCGTGTAGGAGATCTTCGTAAGCTTGTTTCGACCCCCCAACAACACGCCAAGAAATGCCAGATGGTCTCATAGTTAAGGAGGATTCTTTGTTCACCCACGTCGGCCTAGAGACGGCCCTGAAGACAAGATTTTGTATTATGCAAAACCTTCTCAGGCTATCTTGACATCCCAACGTCTGCCTGAGGCGATGATATCTACACCTAAATTTATTCTCCAATCAGACGGCACCTAATTTAGTTTATGTATAATCTGCGGAGTACTTAGCACTTGTCTAAAATACGTATACGAGCTCATAGAGAACAACTTTGATATATGTCCATGTCTTATGCGGACCTTCTGGCTGCAAAACCAGCAACAAACTGTATTTTCGTAGACTTCTCTCGCCAATTCCATCTGCGAAATTGAGTACGTACTCCCATACAAATGGTGACGGCCAATGTAAACGCCATCCCAGGAAATTGGAATGCTGCGATGCATGAATAGCAAACCTCCCAATCTACAGACATTGCTGAAGCGGCGCGTTTTGGATGAATATGGCCGTTTCTATACACTGAAGGACTCCAAGTAGGAAATAACAACACGGCATTGGTGATGATAGTAGAAACAATAAAATCAGAACCGCACCACTGGTGTGCACAAATCCTCCCTTTAAGCCTTTGACAGCAAAGCAGTTGCCTCTTCTTCCTTCCCTAGCAGTCCCAAACTGCGAATCTGCTCTGACTTAGGCGCATTCTCACGAGGGTGTGCGGCTTCGGCCTTGCGATAGGCGGCCTGCAACTTCATTGTTCGCAAAGCCTTGATGTCCATGATGTCAGAAGTTAAACCAAATCAAATCTGATAATCCACAGTATCCGACCGCGTTTCGAATAAATAGGAAAGGTGTCATCGTTCAAGGCGGAACCCTACCTCTTTCTTGTGGTGCAGGCACTCGTAGTAATCTTCCAAAGCGGGCATACACTTCTTCTTGCCGGCTTCACCGTCTCCCGCATTGACAACATAGCAGCCTAGGACCTCCTGCCAGAAGTTGTAGCAGCGGGAGGGACCTGTTGGAGAATGCAAGTATTAGCCGGGGACATTAATTGAAGGATAGCATCCGGGCCAAGCACGGCAAAACCACACGCTAATTGCGACAGTGTTTCCACTTCAAATACTAA
Organism: Aspergillus leporis; assembly: GCA_009176345.1. Classification (NCBI taxonomy): domain Eukaryota; kingdom Fungi; phylum Ascomycota; class Eurotiomycetes; order Eurotiales; family Aspergillaceae; genus Aspergillus; species Aspergillus leporis. Next base: position 218,717 of record ML732157.1, on the reverse strand, counting down.
GAATGGGTACATACCGCCATTGAGACCAAAACCCGAAGCCATTATGTGTTTGGTGGTAGATGAGAGGCGGGGAACCGAGCGGATACAGCGTGTAGGAGCGGAGGTCAGGATGCGATGAAGTTCTTCCGGTCTATTCGCCGCTTCCGCCCAAAGTGGCCCGAGCGTCAGTTTTTGACGTCTGTTACTTCCGACCACATCATCCTCCTCATTTCCCTCGTTCCCTGGCGAGAGAGCCTCCGTTAGACGCTATGGCAATTCTCGGAGGGCTATCCGGTGCTCATGCGATTCTCCTAGCTACCCACCTTTGTGCCACTGGGCATGTATCCGGCCTACCGCAGGTACAGGCTCAATTTCCTGGCTGGCTTCCTCTTGAACGTGTATTGCGCATCATCTTGAGCTTCTTACCGGAAAGTACAGCTCCCCAGTCTTACATACCAGTACTTCAGGAGCTTTTAGACGGCACCCTATCTCAATCAGAAACTATTAGTATTGACGTTTCTCTTGTCGACAATTTGTCTGAGGCTGCTGCAAAGAAACGTGTACGCAAGCTCCGTTTACTGCCACTAAAGTACAACGACGACGAAGATAGTGACGATCCTACGGACCTCATAACCCAATTCCTTATCCATCGTGCGTACCGTATAGACTTGGAAACCGCCCTCCAACCGCTTATACTTGATCTTCTTTTACCATTTTACCAACGCTTACCGACGGTGCGGACATGGCTAATCTCTAGCTTACTGCCGCTACTCCGCCTCAATTATGAATACTATCCTAGCCAGGATGAGACGTTTTCCCTAGAAGTCTTAGAGTCCATGGACAGCCACACAGCTATCAATATATTTCTTTCTATGACGGGCACTGAGAAGAACAGCATGGAATTGGTCAAGAACTTACGCGGACTAGTCGGTCCCTGGATGTTTGGCAGCAACCGGCTGAAAAGGCGTAGACTCAACCAAGCTGCAGAGATTAACTCAATCTCTCCTCAAGACAACGCCCAACAACAGAACAAGAATACCTCTGGATGGCAGTATGTGAACGAATGGTTGCTGGCGCGAAGCCTCGTAGATCATGAGAGTACAGTGAACGCCTTCCTCAATTGGGACGGCCCCAAAGATACGGATCTCGGAGGCTATGAGGAAGGAGGCCAGAAACTGAACAACGACGAGTTGACGGATTTGAACATTCGATATGGCCAGTCGGGACTTGCTGTTGTTTACACAACTTCCGATATGAGCAAGTCTTGTGTGGACGGCTCAATTAAGGTCCTTACCCGGGTTGCTAAGTTGCTGGATCTTGAAGAATATCTTTTCATCACACCCGACAGTTCCACACTCCCCTCAGTGACGTTCGATGCACCTCAAATCTCTTCGTCGTCAAGGGCGTCCCTCTTACAGAATGCTTTGCTAGTAGCTTCAAACCCGCTAACACGCCCTTCCGCTTCGTCTATATCGTTTCTCAGCGCCATCCTTCTCTCCCTTCGGACATTGACCGAACTCGGACATCCTATCACGTGCAGAACAGCTGCCAACATCTGCCTCCATAGCAGTCTGGATACGCAACTACTCGAATTGCGGAACGTCATGTCTTCTATCGTGAGACAAACCAAATCTAGCCATGACTGGAGGAGCGTTCGCCAGCAGGTGCTCTGGCTGCAGCAGTGGGGAATAGGCGAATCAGAAAGGAAAGAAAACAGTTCAACTTGTCATGGCCTCTTTTGGAGGGTTTCACAAGATGTGGTAGAGGCAGAGATTCTGAAGGCGCTTTTGGAGACCAGAGGTAAGTGTAAACTATCTCATATTCCATGTTCTGGGTTCTAACGGCTTTAGAATACGACCTGGCTGTTGATGTCTATATAAACTCCAACCCTACCCTTAGCTATGCTCAAGTCGAAAAAGCCGTCCAAGTGGCCATTTTCACAGCCTATGACAACGCCAGTAATGGAAACAGAACAAGGGGAGGCATGAAGCGGGCATATGATATGTAAGTCATGGTATGAATGTAGTTTAGGATTGATCACAGTGCTAACGGTATATCTGTGTCCTCTGCAGCGTGCAAGCCTTCCAACCACACTTCCCAGAATCCGTTTCTTTTAGGCAGATTCGTGCCCTCATCTTAGCGACTCATGCTCTATCCTTTTACTCCCTTACCCTGCAGCACGGTGTTCCATTCCAACCCGTCAGTATCCGTGTGCACTCTGATCCCCTTTCCTTGGTCGAGAAGGTGCTTGATCAAAACTCGAAGGCTTACACAAAGGTGGACGATCTCCTCGCGATCGGACGAAATCTGGTCGCAGCTGGCTTCTCGCCTCGTCACTTTGACAGTGATGATCAAAGTATCCTGACTACTTCAGAGGAGGATGTGGTCGTCACAGCTGAGCGACGTATCATGTCTCTCGCAATTTCATCAGCTCTCGCCTCAAATGATTTTGGCACTGCATATTCTTACATTCTCACACGTCTCACACCTCCATCCCTCTTATCAACATCTTCCCCCCTTACAAACCCGGCCGTAAAGGATGATATCTCCTGGCGTGCTGTCTACAACGCTGGCCGGTACCGTGACCCTGCCTCATCCTCATCTGCCAATCTCCAATCCCAGATAACCCAACTTTCTCAACGAATGGAGCTTCTTTCCCTTGCTTTGATACTCGTACCCTCTTCCGACCCATTACCTGAGATACTTGGAGCCTGGCGACGATGCGACGAAGAAATGAGCGGCCTTCGCGCACGGGAAGTTGAAGAGGAGGAATTGTGGGACACCAAGGGAGACAAGCTTTCAATTGTGCCTGGCGGCTTTGGCCCAACAGACAGCGAACAGGACGCATATGAAACCAACAAGCAGCACGCTAGACGTGCTCGAGCGCATCAAGATCGCCTTAACATTCAAGGAGCCCCCATGGGCCTCTTTGAAGTTGCTAGAGGCGCCGCCTTAGCTCTACACAAAAACGCATTCCCACTTAGTGGTGCTGCAGCCGCCTCCAACAAACCAACGTCACCAACTCACGCTCGTGGGCCCAGTGATGATTCAACAACAGATGAGAGAGTACGAAAGCGAGATGTTGTTAGTAACATGGTGACCGGTGGCCTGGTTAGTGGTATCGGGTGGGTGTTAGGTGCTCAACCTGTTAATCGCTAGACTGCCCATATTCTTATGATACGTACGATGATGGTTTCTCCTGGCAGTTTTGTCAATAATGAGTTCATTATGTGATATCCTGTATTAGCGAATTTGCGCTATGTCTTAGCAATATTCATATACAACTAGAAATATTCTTACCTATAGTGTCATGTTTTCATTGAGACATAGCACGTCTAGTAAACTAGATCGGTGAGCTCTACAAGCCCTACATATAATAAGGTACACTATGCTTTGTAAACACAGCGCAGAGGAGAACAATATGGCTCCCTTTGTTTAACAACTCCATGAAAGATAAGTTCTGGTTGTCAACAAGAAGTCATGTCACACTAGTAACAAATAACAATCTAGCTTTTGCACACGGTATACTTGTCTTTGTCTACCTTCTTTTCTTTTCTTTGAAAGCACAGGTTGTTCAAAGGAATGCTCGAGCAAGAAGACCGTGCTGCACGTTCTTAGGGCTTCTTTGCAGATGAGGTCTTGTAGAACAGGCATCCTTTGTATTGCTTTTTGTATACCTTTCCTCTTTCAACTGGTGCGCCTTAGTATTAGATCAGTCTTGATAGATAGCACGCCTTTTGGTATTTCTTCGTGAAATTTTCCATTCAACACCCATTGGGCCATCTTATGTTCCAAGCCACATCTTTTTTCAATCAATTGGCGGCGATCATATAAGAGTATATGCAACCAGAAGACGGCGTATTTTGTGATTTCTCGACTTCCCCTTAGCTTTAAACCAGGTTTTTAAGCGCTGAGGAAAATAGGACTTCTCTTGAGACTTGTTCTAAATAAGAGATGTTTTTGTGATTCTGGCCCACCAGGTTCCTGCTTGTTGATAGTAGTGGATCGCTTCGAGCTTTTAGGCGGCAGTATGGTTGTGAAAATTCGAGCGACTGTATACATGGTCGATTGTTCTGCGATCAAGACGGTAGCCGAATGATCAATATCACTGATCGTAGGAGACTGGGAGGATTCAATTATGTGGCGAGTTTTCTTTGGCCCCCACACGAAGCACGATACTTCAAGTTCGGTGGGCCAATATTGACGTTCAATCTGTGTTAATAGTTGGATCGGCCTAACCCGAGTTCGTGGAGGCGGTTTCATTTCGTTTGTCTTTTGTCTACTATCTCCATGTCTATTGGAAAACGGCCCTGGCCGGGTATGTATCTCCACATGGTCTGTCCAGTTGCCGTCCCAAGAAAGCGTAGACCTGTTTGCATGTTGCTATCCATTGTCCTCCTTTCGTTGGAGCACCGAGCTGCGAGTAAGTCGCAGATTTCCGTTGGCATCGAAGTCACCACCCTAAGTTTTAAGACGCTCACGGTTCCTTTTGTGTCGAATGGCCATACAGGCCGCGTAGGCCGTTAGAATACGCTCCCTGGCAGTGTTCTTATTTGGAGTAGTGTCCTCAATGGGTGTAAATCCTTTTTTTTTTTTTTTTTTCATGCCGTACCATTATTTCCGTAGGCTTTTGGCATGGCCTCGATATACTGGCCATTCTCTTGCAGTGTTTGCTTCGTGACCTGCATTGACACGGTCTGATCAGCCCTATCCTGCTGTCCTCATGGACCTCAATAATGGGGTTACTGTCAGTCATTATCTAAACCGCTTCGCTGGAATGGCAAGCGACTCCGTTAGATGAACCGCAGGAAAGCATGGGTTCAAGTCAGCAATAGATGACTTGCGGAACTCTTCCACTAGTTCCTCCACTTGCTCATTTTCTGCGGCCATTTCTCCTTCGGAGTCCGCAGCCAAGGTTAAGGAGACAGTCTCCGACAGCCCATCGATGACCAGAGGTGCAATAGTATAGTCCCCATTTTCCATACATTTTCGTGTAGGTGATACTCGACGCCATAAAAAAAGGCCGTCCGTTGCTCAATTCACTCGTCCCAAGAGCATAAGTTATATCCTCGGTAAAAGCGGCAAGGGCTACTACAGCTAACTCCGTCAACCTTGCTGCGGTTGGTTTCGCCCCAATTGGGAGGGGAGATATCTTAGGTTTGTAACAAGCACCGGCTGATGCTCGACAGCAAAATCTTCCGTATATCACCATTCGATTATCTCTTAAAGTCAGTACGACCAAGTGTCCTGTGAAATGTCCAAGAGTCCTCCACATTGTTGTTACGAAGGGAAGCGTGTTGGCGAATGCCAACAAACTCTCTCAGCATTCTCTTCTTCATAGCTGGAAGGGACTCGCTGGTATCGAAAGACACGCATTGAGGTTTTCCACTGTCATGAGTTTTAGTCGAGTCGACATGCACTCGATCTGGTCGTTAGAATGCAAATGCATCATTTCGGACTTGGTTGCGACTAGAGGACTCTCGAGAGATGAAGTTGTGTGAGCGTGAATCCCGGCAATTCCTCGAGAGTGGCTTCATACCCCTCAAAAATACCTTTCGGGTGGTTGTATTATGGAGCCTAGAGATCTCTTAATGAGCGGAGTTCTAGGTCTTGATAGATTTGAGCCTCAACAGAGAATTGAAAAGCTCTACACAAAGCCATATGGGATAGCCCGTCAGAACAATGGGACCACATAATGTAAGCCTGCCTAAATGGCAGAAAACAATGAATATAGGGTGGGGCAGGGTAGAAAGATAATATGCACAAGAGGTATGGGATTGTTTGTAGTAGGATCGAGTGAAGGTGTAATTCTCTATCTAGGGTTGAGTAGCGCCAAGATTATGAATCATAGCAAGTTTGTGCATGTCGAATCTATAGGAATAAATATCTCCGATGGTGTATTGCTTCGATGGATAGTATCCTGGTGGGATAATTACCCTAGATATACTAGCTGATTGGGGGTTTTCAAGCTTGGTCAGTGAATGACATAGTAGGTAGTGATTTATTTGCTAAGTGGTAGGTAGTCTGTTTGGTTCTGTTATTTCTGCTGACGAATGCTCTCGTCTTTCACTTTTTCTACTCATGTTAGAGTGATGGATCTATCGAAAAGCTGCGAGTAGAAGAACATGCGCAAGCCCGCACCGAGCTTAGGGTTAATCGGGAGTTCGAGCTGCTGAGAGTCTTGGTGGATAGTTCCAGCAATCCATCTAGCTAGAGAAAGGGGACTCGGGGGAGGAATGTAGACATTGTCGGAAACTGTATATATAGATTGATCAATTGAAACAAAATCCAGGTAAAATAAAAGGGGCGAGGCTGGTATTTCGGGAAAGTTTTAAGTGAATGGCAACTGGCTCAAATCTCCCAATTTGGATTATGCATACTTAGTCGGCCCAGCGGTAGAACAAATCAAGATAAGGCTTAGGCTTGACTATCCATCATCTAGGTTTCCTTAGTTTCCTCCTAAGAATTTGAGATTAACTTAGTATCGACTTTCATTTATCAGCATACTCGGACACATGACTCAGTCTACACTTGCTGGGCAGGGCCATCTATATTTTGACCGCATTCAATAGATGGTAAATACGGCTGAGCGGATGGGAAGTCCTGATTCCCGCACCCTATGGTCAGTATGGACTATGGTAGTAAATGAGCATTCAATAGCAATGGGGGAAAAGAAATAAGTAGGGTTTCTCACTGTTGTGGTTTCGTCGGAGATTACCATGAGCATTTAACTACTGCAAGTGATTTAGCAAGTCTGCCCTTGGCCACTCGAACGCATTTCCAGAGGGCAACGGTCATACACTCGTTCTTATATACGCATAGGTTGGGTGACCGATCTCTTGATATTTGGATGAAATGCAATTTTATCCGACTTTATTAGAATGGATGGGTCGCTGTAGAGACATGATCTCAAGAGCCAAAACGAGGAAAAGTGAAGATGGAGAAAATGCCGTTTATGATATTCTGTGCTACTTGTATGCAGTATAATCTGTAACTATACAGAGGATCTGTCTCATCCCACAGTTGCTATGCGCTTCCAGATGAAAAGCAAACAGATAACCAGCCTATACAATATGTATGTGCTCAAGCAAGAACGAGGCTGAGATGAAACTATGAAATGGTATGAAACAAGAGGAAAACACCGAAGTACCAACTTCTCCCGTTTGTACGTCGGAGAGAAAAGATATCAGGGATAAAACTGGTAAGCGTCAGCGCCGCTGGCGGCTGGCGGTTTTCAAAGAGAACTTCAGCCCAGTAAAAACTGACAGAACCGATAAAGGATGGATGCAACGGGTCCGTGACAGATCAGCAAAACAGATAAGGAAAGACACATGATCAGGTAAAATCAATTCCAACTCCATGGGTCCAGTAACGATAGAGGTTGCAATGAGGCAAATGAGCGTCGTCATAATCACAAATCGTATGCTTTTGACAACCGGGTCAACCAACGGCCAGCCACTGGTAAGCGTAAGGAGGGACCGTAAATATGCGATATATTATGTTGGGTAGCGATTAGATGCATGAAGGAATGTTTCGGAAAAATGGGTGATGCTGCGAATGAGTCTAGTCATCCCAACCCCACACCTGCCGCACGAAGTTCGCCATGTTTACTTTTTTGTTTTTCATGTCCAGCATCCAGGGATGGTCCAGCATCCGCCATGGAGTTGCTCTTCGTGGAGGCTCTTTCTCAAGACTAGGAAAGTTAGTTACTTCCGTAATAATCGAGCGTAGGTGGGAGTTGCATACCAGCATTCAATAAAGTATTTGAAGTTGTCAGACCAGCGAATACCATTCCCTGGCTCATCTTTCAACTTGGGAATTGGTTGACGAACGATATACGTAAGGAGGTCAATCAATCCAGCGCGGGGTTGCATTTCGGTTCCATCAGCCGGGAAAGGGAAGCGATGTTGGGCGACTTCGAGCAAGGTTACACCGAGAGACCAGACGTCCGAAGTAATCGTGTAAGATTGACCAGTGATTCGTTCGGGTGCCATGTAGTAGGAAGTGCCAATGAATGTATTGGCATCACCCTTGGTGCCGAACTCCCCACTAACGCCAAAGTCGCACAGTTTCACTTGTCCATTGCGACATAGGAGGATGTTCGACGGCTTGATGTCTGCATTCCGGTTAGTGCGAGGTTATACGGCCAATGCAAGCAGATATAACACACCTCGATGGATAATCTTCCTACTATGTAGGTACGTTAAGCCGTTCAATACTCCTTCTGCAACCTTACCCAGCACCTTTTCTCCGGTTCGACCTCCTAGCTTCTTCACCTCTTTGTAGATGCTGTCCAGACTACCTCCCTCGCAGAACTCCATGGCGATCGAGATAGTGCCAGTTGACTTGTCCATAAACGCACCGTAATACCTGCAGATATGTTCTGAAGCACAGTCCTTGTTAAAGTTGAGCTCTCGAACAATTTGCTTCTTCACGTCGGGGTTGGGATCGGTTGTGATTATCTATGGCCGGTTAATTAGTGATGAATGGGATTTAGAATATTGAGGAGCGCCCCTTTAAAGAAAGAACTCACTTTTAACGCGAAGACAGTCTTTCCCTCCTTGAGCTTGCACCGAGTGACCGCACCTCCAGCTCCCTCGCCTAAACTACCCAACTCCACAATCTTTTTCTGCTCACTGGCGGCGAGCCAGCCTTCGTCATCCAAATCATCCACTTCTAGGGGCCTGCCCTTCTCCAAACTCAATTTGTCCAAATCTGGGATCAATCCGTTCACGCTGTTGTCCCGCTCCATCTGCGCACCTCCCTCCCGGTCGGAGTAAACTGAGCTAATGGCAGAAGACGGATCCGGAGTGCTGCCATGTGGCTGTCGAAGACCCATGGCAAACGACAGGGCGGAGTAGTTTGACGATGAAGCTGATGCGGGACCGCTAGCCTTCCCATCCACATAGTTGAAGCTACCCGATCGCGAGTGTCCATTCGGTTCGTTCAATCCACTGGTCGCTAGAGGCGGTGGAGCTGGGCGACCATTAGACTGCGAAACATCCTTGCTGCTGCCCATCGGAGTCGCAAGTCGCAGTTGAGGGGGCGCCGGGCGGGGGGAAGGACGCTGGAGCTGCGGCACTTCGGGGGCTAGAGCGGGCGTTGGGGCAAGAACAGGAGCTGGAACAGCATTACCGGTGACGGGACGAGCGTTGGGAGAAGGGGGGATCCCTAGGGTGAGCTTGGGGGGTCGGGGACCATTGCTATTGTTGCGATTGCCAGGAACGGGCGGTTTGAGGAGGGGAACCGTGGAGGTTGGCATGGCGAGATTGTCTTGCCTCTCACCAGGCAAGAACAACTCGTTTGGGTCAGCCAAGGTAGCCAGATCGGCGGTATTTGAATTAGACACCTTGAAAAAGAATGGAAGGTGAAGGGACAAAGAGAGAACAAGAGGAAGATTGGAAGGATGAAAAGGCTCTCGGAACGATGGCCGTGGGGCTGGACACGCGGCAAGGCGACTGGAGATGTAAGAGGGGTCCTTGTTGATTGATAGATAGCGAGAAGTTGAACTTAAATTTGAGAGCGAGAGGAGAGGGGAAAGTAAGCTTAGTTAAATAATGAGAAATTGAAGCAAACAAGCGAATGTTTGACAAGAGCGAGGAAAAAGTAGAAGAAAAGTAGAAGAGAAGGTCGTTTTAGTAGTAGTGGTTTAAGGAAGAAGAAGAAGTTGGGTTAAAGATGATTGATGATGACGGTCGGGGAAAAACAAGACGGGACTTGCGACAATAATAATAAATTATGAGAAAGACAGAAACAGAAAAAAAGAGTTGGATCGGATTGGGATTAATGGGGCCCGTTGTGTCAGTTGTCAAGTCAAGTCAAGTCAGTCAATCACAAAGTCCCTTAAGGCTAAGGCTAAAAAAGGCACGTCGGCGGTTGGAAGATGTAGTTGACCATCAAGTGCACCACCACCAAGCGATCCCACTTTGCCTATCAGAGGCAGTTTTCTCAGCTAATAATATTCCACTATTAATCCCAGTCAGGATTAGTGCCAATCATAAGGCTCCGTGAGTGGACACTTGGACAGACGACGCTGAGCTGGAGTGTCCGAGTTGGTGGAACCAGTCTGTTTCAAAAGGCGCCTAAAGAGTGTTCTTTATTTGATACTCGGGCTTGTCAAGGGCCTTGCGCTCAATCTGATGCTATTATTATATGCTTCCTGTTGTTAGTCCAGGGACCGACTCCAATTTGAGAATAGAAGCAATTCTTAGGCTCCCCAAGTTTATGTATATGATCCGTGTGTTCAAAAGTTTCAAATCTTTGAATCTTTGAATATGTTCCTGAATCCTCAGGCACTGCCCTAGGCAACCAGGAAAAAAAATAAAAATAAAATAATTTTCCGCGGAACCATTCAATAACTTTGTCAAAATTAACTAATAATTAACGGAACTTGAGAAGATGAGAATGAAATCATCATAATTTTAGCTAATATAACCGAGCATTAAATCAACCCGAGAAAATGCTCTTAATACCCAAGAATAGGTTTCTATTTCCGTTCGATCCAATGGTCTAACTAAAATAAGACAAAATCCTATCGTTTTCTCTCTTAGTTTCACTTTCAAACAAATCCTCCACTAACTGCAATTGTCACGGTTAGTGATGTTTTACATCACCCCCCACTTTTCTCACGCCTTGATTGATTGACTGAAATGCTTGTTAATTTGAAATCGTAGCCGAGCTTGACAAGGATATCGGCTTACCCAACTGTTCTGTTCATGGGCGCGACGCATTGAATAGCTTCATGCGATTATTGACATTAGTTTATAATAATTATGACCTGGTATACTGGGTATACAGTTATCACCTACAGTCAGTCTTGTCACCATCAACATTAGAGATGAAGATACGTTTATACAGTACAAATTATTGACTCGTCAGCCAACATAGGCGCATAGGCCTCTGTTGTCCAAGAGCACGTGCTTCATGTCGGTACATAGATACCTTAGTAGATGTAGGCACAAACATAGTCCCTTACCAAAGCTTCAGCCCTGTGACGACAAACTTCTTGACCAGTTCCTACTCAAGATTATCCACTCGATCTGACATCACATATCCGGTGCTAAATTTCTCTGGAGCCACAATTATCAAGGGGAAAACAAGGAGCACGGTAGCACTTGACGACATGGCAACCTGAGTGATTCGTTGTGTATATCGACTTCGACCCACTATCATCCTTAAAATAGCCCTTCCCCATAAGTGCACCGCCATACATGATGGGGACAGGTCTTAATAACAGAAGTGGTTTTGGAACCTGGCAATGATTCATGACAACGGTGCGAGCTCCAAGAAAGAACCATTGCCCTTGATGAGTATGAGTTGGAGGGTCTTATCATAATCATATCTTGTAATATAGCTATGCAGATAGTGTCCGTTGTCAAAGCCAACACAACAGGACCGCGGAAACCCAACTACGGCATCTCTTAACACGATTAGCTCGCCAACTCGACTCCCTCATAATCTACTGAATCATTGTGGCGATTATATTCTAATGCTGTATCCCCAAAGAAAGTCGTAGCAATCAACAATCAAGTAGCGCCGTCGAACTAAGGACATAGAAGACACATGATAATTGCGTACTCTGTAGTAAGTGAAGATTCGGTAGACGCGCGGCGATGGACGATCCCCAACGAACAAACTCCGCCTGATCGTCCAACTACCTGCGATGATGGGAAATCGCAGCGGAAAACAGCGACTCGGGCACCAAAACAGGAATACCGTCAGTTCGTGCACCTCCGTGCGCACTACTCCGTAAATCAGGCATTGACGATGGGGCTTGCTATTTATATGGTGCATAGAAATTATTTAGATCATGCTCGTCATAATCCGCGAACCCCTCGGGCCAAAGGACTGGTAGACATGAACCTTCTCTATCTGAAAACTGGGGTAGCGCCATAGAAGCCATGGTTTTTGGAACTCTCGGCGTTGCCCATTGGGGTAGGACGCGCATATTGAGAGTAAATCGTTGAGCCCAAAAATCCTTCCCCTGTTGATCGGTGGAGCTATGAACTCAGATTACCCGCTTCTGCTGTGCGAATGGCCGAATGCACCAATGTTATTTTCGAACCCATCTACAAAGATCTTATACTTCCCAGGTATTAATAATCAGGTTCTTATCGGTTGGCCGGTTGGAACGGAATTATGCAAGATAATTTCCATCTAGATTCAGTCCAAGGTAAAAAAGATCAATTAACCACCCGGTTCTATCTACGGAGTATGCCCAATTCTAATTTTAAGGAACTACCCCCCTGAGGTGTGGACTCTCTCTGCTAAAAGATGCACCCCTTTCACTACCAAATCTCCCTCTGGCAAAAGTCCTAAAAAGCAGAAGCCTTCGAACTCTCTGAGAGATTCGTACCCACAGATTAACCTAGAGAACGGGACAGGGTGCAATGTTTACCCCCTTTGGGTATAGTGAGGATGGTCACCAATAGTTCGATGGTTCTATCGGACCCTATTCCTCATAGATAAATTTTGTCTCGGCGCCTTCAGTCTTGAAGGTCTTTTCATAGTACGTAGCTCCGGTCTGGCCTTTGATGGCGCAATCATTCCCGTTCATACTATTGTAAAGCAAGCAACCGAATACTATTCCTGTGAACGCACAGAGTTCTGTTTGGCTATATTCGACTTGAGCACTCTAAGAAAGTTTATTAATATCGTTTTGACTGACAAAGTGACAATATACGGCTCGTACATGGCTAGCCAGGCCAGGCCTGTGCCCTAGGCGAATATATTGCATTGCATTCATTGCCCTCTTCTTGGCATTCCAAGCTGTCTTAGCTTTTATTAAGCAAATCAATGACACTGAGCAGGGTTTAATAAGGCTCTAGTCCCATCAAGTTAAGCACAATCAGCCAAGCTCCCTTCATGTAATTAACAGTGCTGATTAGAGATCTCAGCTACGTTTCTAGACCGCCACAGACAGGGATGAGACGAATAGCTCTTAGGCGGAGTAACACAATCGTGTGGCGAGAACAATGTGTCGGGGCCCTTCAGCTCGGAGATTTTGCGAGTACGCCGAGTGTATATGGATGTGATGTGAAGAAATGTATATGAAGTAACAAGGTGACGTGGGGGACGTTCTGGTTTGGATTGATCAACCCCCCCCCCCGAAAAAAAAAAAATAATAGTGTCTCGTGACTCTGAGAGTGACAGCTACGTACGTCGTACTGGAGTTGTATTCCGTATTCACAAGCCGGAACGAGAAAAATCCTCGCCTTCTCAAAATTGATCATTTGGTGATTCTCCTCCCTCATCCAGAAAATAATCGAGATAAAAATGGTAGCAGAGAGACAGGGGTTAGTGGGGCACTGACCCACTCGGGCTTGTTGGTCAAGTCATTGGTCAAAAGTGGGGCCTAAGAGCCACAGCGGGCTGTTGGCGATATTGATGAGTGGGTGATGGCGTCAGGAACGGATCTCTACGAGGGCCCCTGATTGGTTTGAGTCGTGAATATGAAACATCTATCGGGAGTTGCTCAACGTCCTGTGGCTTGGCCGATGAAAATATGTTCCCCTGAAATTTATGATGTTGCCCCAGGTTAAACTCATGTATCAACTTTTGTACGTTATGTGCGTATGTATATGATTGTTTGAGTGATTTGAGTGCAAGGTTAATTTCCGGGCGCGGAATTTAATTCTTGCCCGAGTTTCATGGTACTTGATGTTACAATGGAAATTCTGACCCCATACCACTACATGTAAGTGTCTCATGAATGTTTGGAACGTAGCCCTAATACCACTACATTACAGCAGAGAGACTGACAGAAAAAAAAGTCATCCTTTCCCAATGGATTGACGACGATCTCTTCCATTCGTGATAATGGCTAAAAAGAGCAAGTGACCGACAGATCAACAACACTCACCTTATTATCACCGAGGAACCAAGAACTGCAAGCATTGACTGGAACCGCTGTGGCAGTGAAACTAACCACCAAACTAGTTTTTTAGTGAACTGGTAGTCGTTGTTCGCGACGGCCGCATCCGCCAACCATGATGCTTCAAACCGCCATCCCACGACACGCATGAGCATGGCGGCCCCATCGGGTTGATGAAGGGCAACCTATTAGGTTTAGTGAAGGCTGTCTTGTCTCTCCTGGAGAAACACACCGCATTACAGTTCACCAATTGATAGACTCGAGTCTAGCAAAAGGCAAAGCCCAGTATCTGCAGCCCTCTCTCCACCCGCCTGCAGTCCCATCTCCCCTTTTTGGCCTGGGACGATCTCCAGGTTAATCTCCCGGTTCATACAAAGCCTCCAGACTCCCCCGTCGTTTCTCTCGTTCTGGTTCTATCCGTTCCTTCTTTCAAGCCCAAACTTCCTTCACTGCTAGAAGCATACCAACTTGACTTCGGTCAGCCACTCTTTTACAAACCAACTATCCACGCTCTCTTTAGCCTCCGCTAAATCTAAAACTCATAAAACAACCTTGACGGTTACATTTTTCGTGAAAACCTACAGTCAAAATGCGTTTCTCTGCCTCCACCATTGCTCTCTTCGCTGGCCTTGCTGCCGCCCTCCCCAACGGTGAGGTTCACACCGTTTACCAGACCGAGGATGTGACCATCACCTCTTGCGCTGCCAGCGTCACCGACTGTCCCGGCAGACAGACCTCCACTCCCGAGGGTGTTGAGCCTGTCACCACTCCTGTTGCGGTCACCTCTGCTACTGAGACCCCCGTCGCCCAGACTACTCCTGCTAGCGAGACTCCCGTTGAGACCTCTCCCGCTGAGGAGACTTCTCCCGCCGGCACCAGCCCCGTCGTTCCCGCCATCCCTACCAGCAGCGCTGGTGTCCCTCCTCAGGTCCCCAGCGGCAGCGGTAGCGTTCCTCCTGCTCCCTCCAGCAGCAGCCCTGTCATCCCTCAGCCTCCTCAGGTCTCCAGCCAGAGCGTCACCGTTATCGCTGTGACCACCTGCATCCCCACCGTCACCTACTCTACCATCACAGGTCCCGCCCCCACTGGCGTCTCCCCCGGTCACACCTCGTCCGTCCCTGTGATCCCTGGATCCTCTGCCTACCCCAGCGGTAGCGCTACGTAAGTTCCACCTCTCACTCAAAAGTCTCGAGATACAAAAAACAACTAACGAAAGTAACAGTCCCTCTTCCTCCGGCCCTGGTGCCCTTTTCACTGGTGCCGCTAACACCGTCGGCAACTCCTTCGGCCTTGCTGGTGCCGCCGCCGCCGCCGCGTTCTTCTTGGCTTAAATTCCCTTTTTGTCAATAGTGTAGCCCCGACTCATTCGTGAGTCCGGCGCCGCTATGGCGGGGAAATCAAGTCATGTGTGGTTCTGTGTAAATGGATAGAGTGGACGGGGTTTGTTTTTCTAGCTGTGTGGATTCTTTCGGGGAGAGTTAATACCATTTTACTTCTTTTATGCTTCATATTTTTGGACCCCTTACATACTCTTCTACCTTTTTTTCTTCTCTGGCTTCTCGGCTTGCTTCGGAGTTCTGTGAAGCATTTTGGCTGCTGGATACGATTTAATGTAAACCATGAACGCTTACACATTTATCAAGTTTCCTCTCGAAGCATTCCTAGTAGTGAATTTAGATTTACCGGTGGATTTTTTACTTGTTTTCACATCTCTCTTCGTTCTCTCTGCTATACATATTCCACCCCCTGGACCAATAACCCACGATCGTACCTGCATACAGCCTCAGATCTCTGATCCCTGATGGCCTGATCAGAGATTCCGATCCGTACCGAGCGGGTCCCGCAACAAGGACCCCTTCTACACGCAACCAGATACGATATTGACAGATGAGCACAGGAAAAGGCAGATCGATGGGCTGAATCCGGGGAAGGGTATGGAGTGGGTAGATGGTGTTTGTTTGCCAACCTGGAAGATGTTTCGAATTGATTATGGACCGATATCCTGTGTACCGTCGGAAAATGATGGGCTATTTTAACTCTCGGTGGCAGAAATCACTGCCTGATGCTTGTGTCGCATCAGACTTGCTTTTTTCTTTTGATCCGCTGATACTTAATAATTATAATATGGTGATCTTATAGCTTCGTATGTTGGAATGAGTATAATGGTGATGGTATCAGATTGGTTTTTACAACATGCTACAGTAGCTTATGGTTTCAGGTCTTGTAGGTAGAATGTCTTAACATGTTTTCCTGCCCATGATCAATCATAACCTATGCACTGTAGTAAAAATAGGTACATCGTCCACGCGTACTCGGTTTCGGGCAGCCATCGACAACAACGCCCAGCATTGGATATAAGTCTGTACAGAGTACGTACAGAGTAAGTACATAATAAGATTGTACTAATGCAGTGTAACCCAGCAGCCTTATGGCCAAGGCTGAGATGTATGTATTGGTCCCGTCCCTTGTGTTTCATTAAGGGACATATAATCAAAGGGCTTTAATTGCTCATACAGAATAGCGCTTCTAGAAATGTAGAGAAGGAATCAGAAACACGTCAACAAAGATGTGTGTTTCTATTTAACGGCCGTGGGCCGTGACTGGCACGCTTTCCACCATTCACGTCGACAAAGATGATCTCTTCGTGGTCTCGCTATTGTTTTCCTGTTTGAAATCCCGCCCGGTTTATAAAGTTTAACTACTGGCTAATATGTGGGCATTCATCGAGTCCGTTTAGAGGGGTTCAAAGGCCTGCTGCGTGTATGAATATATATAAAAATATATCTTTTGAGTGAGGTCAAACGGGATGAAAATGGAATTAAAAATAGGTGAACGAAGAAACATGTAAATGAATTATGAGATACATAAAGGAGACAAAGAAACCCGTAGAAATAATGAAGGAATACGGTGTATAGACCAAGAAATTTCAAGTTCCAAGGAAGTTCCGACTTCTGCAATCAGAGTTAGCAACCATGGATGAGGCATTGCGCGGGCGATGACAAAGGAAGCCGCCCCGAGGCAGTGTTGGTGCTTCGTCTCCCAAGGCTTTGCTTTTGCCCTGTACTGCTGACCGATTGCTTCATTTGAAAAAATTATTTGAATGATCCCCACACAGTTCTTCCAAGTATTTTTATGCCTCCACCTGGGCACATTTGTTTCCTTTGGAGGCTGTTTCGTTTTACTGTGAGGGCACTCGCCTCCAAGAAGGATTGATGAATGCGGTGGCGATTAATCGCCTATGGGGACCGATTTCCACTAATTCCAGGGACTGACTTTATGCATCCGTGCATTTCCAGCAATGCTCGCTGGACCAGCGCTTTGTTTACCCGATAAAAAAATCCCTACCGGAGTATACCGAATTATCGCCTGCGCCTTATTAGGCCCATCGATGCAACAGAGAACCGACCCCAAATCCCACTCTATCGTACTAATCAATTTAGGGTATGTGTAGAATCCTGCAGGGCATAACTCACTATGCGGGACGGGACGCCGCCTATGCATTGTCAACTTGTTCCTTTTCTTTTTCTTTTGTTTCCCCCGTGACCCGAGGCGTCTTTGCTCTGTTGGCATCGGACATATTTAACTGACTACCTAAATAGGGCTGCGGGATGGAGAGCTGTCGGTACTATCTATAGCCCCCTGGAGCCCCATCATCGGATCCCGATGAAAGGTTTGCATCCACTTATGGATCCTCCATGCATGGGGCGGCGCAGAAGTGTTGGTTCTGTTGTGCGATCCTCTTTGTTGGATGAAGCACTGAAAGACTCGACCGCAAAGCACCGCCTCGGAAGCATCGTCTCATAATACCATATAAGTTGAGCCAGGTGACCTGTCTCGCAGCGTTCGTTCAATTGAACTTAATAATAACTCTCCTGGATTTCTTCATCTCGCCTAAATCCCATTTCGTGTGGCGATCCACTTTGCCAATCGTCAATCATCGTATTCATACCTTATTTTTGGAATATCCCCTCCACGACTTCGAACTCGGTCGTGCCATTTGTCCAGGCAAGGGCCCTAGCCATGGTTCTTTAGTATAATATAGTTACGAAAGTCGCTGGTCCTGTCTTTTTGGTTGTTTCGCTCCCATTTCCTTTCGCCGTTCCCCAGATCCATATCGGCTAAAACTCACCATCTCCGCCCCAATGGACCCAATCGACCTCTCGTCCTTGGAAGGCCCTCCTATCATTCATCACCCCCACTCCACAAACCCTTGCTCAGGGAGTAGCATTCCCAGTATAGAGTTGGATTATGCGGTCTTCCCTCGAGGATCATACAATGGCACGCCAAGCCGTCCTCCACGGTCAGCATCCGCCGACCCGGTGCCGTCTTGCTCTGAAAAGTCCCCAAGTATAGCATCTGGCGTCAGTTGGCCTCGCCATGACCGAGCCAACATTCAGCGCCCAGCACGCTTAACGCTAGGAAATAATATGAACAATGGTGCCTCCGAACGAAGAATCGATTACGCCTCTGCGCGCCGCCCGAGTTCTCATCATGGTCATTCCTCACCTCCCGGCATATTCAGCTCACATGTTGGACCAGAAAGGTACACACGTGCGCACAACGCCTCGCCATCTCGCGAACTCATCTGGCTCGAGGAACGAAATATATGGGTGCTAGAGGAAACAACCGTGTTAACATCACTCTATTTAAATACCAGAAATCAGGCTGCGGGAGGATCAAATACACACCAGGTGCAGGCACTCACTCATACCCGCCCAATGGAAACATATTCTTTGAATAATTGCGACCGGGAGCCAGGCATTACCACCTCTCCTCCGCCACCATACGAACGGCATATATTTGATCAGCCGATATCATCGACGCTGGTGAGTCCCGAAGAGCGTTCATCACGTATGATCGCGCAGGATTCAGTGTGGGCGGCCGTTGCGGGGCGAAGAGCTCATCGGGCTCCTTTTGACAATTGAGAACTATCTATCAGGTACTCTTCAAACGCATACCTCAAGGTCTGGACCGCATGTGCATTGCGTGTGCCAGGTCCGCGAAGACGAAATGGAGAGGGAATCTTGGGACTTGTACTTTGTGCATGCACTGATCAGTCCCATTAGCCTCTGATTTCGCCCCGCCGGGTTAATAAAGGGAGCTCTGCTAGTGACGAGTTACACAGTTCCAATCTTTGTCGACCAGAAGATCTGAAGACAAATGCCGTCATGGTCATTACTGTACAGTAATTGTCAGAAACAGGTGGCGGCTGTCAATTCTCGATGGTGACAAGGAGAATCTGGAATGTGCGGAGTGAAAAAGGTTACGAAACAATGTATATAATACGCTTGTACTATAGTCGATCTCACGGATCTTTTCATACTTCGTTGAGGCGATACATCGCTCACTGGTCTTGCGAACAACCGCGTCGACAGTGGATCAGATGGCACGCGACTACCACGTGGCGATCATTGCGTCCGGGCCCGCCAGTTCTTTGTTCAACAGGCCAAAAGATTGGGAACCAGAGAGGCGGATCTGCAATGTGACCGACAGTCGATACTGGGAAAAGGCGGCGAGTCGCCTAGAATTGTCTGCAACGTCAGAAGGCGCCGGAGAAGTGGACCCAATGGTCAAGGCAGACAGGGGGAGCGAAAGGAAAAAGGCGACACTTAAAGACAAGAGGGTGGGCCGTGTTGGCTGGTAGCTGATAGGGGAAGAAGTCAGTGGTACTTTGGTCTACGTAAAAAAAGGTGTAGCGTTTGCTATGGAAACGAAAAGCGTCATGCATAGGACTTAGTGTTATAATTGGTTTCTGGCGTACGGATTGGTGGAGTGGATCAGATCCAGGTTGTTGGCGGCTCGGAACGGTCGTTTCCTTCTTTATGTTTATTTTTTAATAATTAGGGAGCCATAGGAAGGTCTTCTTTTTTCCTCTTAGTGTCTGCTAAACAGAAGATCGTAGGGAATTGACTGGTCTGGACTTTGGAGACTGTCCAACTGTAGGACCATTACTGGCGATGCAGTAGTGATACGTTTCTTTTGACAGGAAGTGAAAGATCGATGGGATTCGATGACAAGCTGCACGCTAAGCAGAGTTGGTCACCATCAATCACCAGCCTCCATGATTTTTTTGGTAAGTGGAGGAGAGAAATCACAAATAAATAAGACTACACTAAGGAAGAGGAGTCATTCATATTATTATATAGTCAAATTGGTTCACGTCGAGCGATTTGCCAGCCTCGGTTTTCTGCAACTTTTCCCATCTTTCCTTCATCTTCATCTTCTTCCTCGTGCCCATCTGAAGGATTCAAATTCCGGACAGCGAAACGACTTCGTGACCTTGACCAACAATTACTATATTATGAATGCGCTGTTGTCACCATGACTGGATTCTTTGTCTAGACTTGTGTCTGTTTCTTTGTAAATTTTGTTAAGCGGGTTTCCTTCTTCTTCTGATTATTATTATTGTTGTTGTTGTTGTTGTTGTTGTTGTTGTTGTTGTTGTTGTTGTTGTTTTCTTTCTCATTTTGAATCTTTTTTTGCGACCAAAGTCCCTATTAACATTGGGTATCGTTATCATTATTTCCGTCTCTCCCAAACTCCGCCAAAACGGAAGTAGAAAAATCGAAGTGATATCAAACTCTGAATTTCCACCGCCTTCGTTGCAATTCGATCCCCGCGGCCAATCAGAGCGGCCCGTCAGCGTTGAAGAAAGAATGGTTCTTCCGCAACTTTTCTCTCGTCACAAATCCAAGAGATCCAAATCCAAGCAAATCCAACATCCGGATCTCTCGACTCTTACTCCAAATCCGACTCCGGTCCCTACATCTCCGCCGCCGCCTCCTCCCAAATTTCCTCCTTCTTCGCCTCCTTCCTCTTCTCCTCGTCACTCATACAGTACTCGGAAGAATCCTCCTCCACCTCCACCTCCACCTACTAAGTCGCGTGCCACTCCTGTTTCGACGCCTCAAGCGCACATCCCACGCAAATCCTCGACTCGTCCTCCGGCTCACAGTCGCTCGTCCTCCACTCCTTCTCACTCCAAGTCCTGTCACCGACCAACTCATTCCTCTGTTACTTCCAAGGGCGGCTTCCCCTCCGCTTCTCGTCCCACCTTCTCGCGTGCTTCAACCGTTCACCGGTTCAAGAAGCAAGATCCAGACCTTCATCCGCTAAATCTTCCACCCGACGAGCTACGTCGTTTAACAGCCATGGCTACTGCCGCTGACCGGAGCTCCATGGACATTGATAGCAATGATCCCCGTCTGAACTCGTCCGCCAACGGTGTGAATGGGACGCACACTGAAAAGAGTCCTACCCCGCCTCCTCATAGATCAAGTGGAAGCACTGCCGAAGCGGATTCGTTCAAGTTGGCGGGAAATAAGTTCTTCAAAGATGGTAATTATAGACGGGCTATTGAAGAGTTCAGTAAAGGTGGGCGCTCTGCCTCAAAAAGGTCGCCGTTGCTTCTGCTAACAAATTTTTAGCTCTGGAGATTAGCCCTAACTCCTCCGTGTATATGTCCAACCGGGCTGCAGCACACATGGCCGCTCACCAGTACATAAATGCTCTTGAGGATTGCGAACGAGCTATTGAGCTCGATCCGTCTAACACTAAGATCAAGTACCGTCTTGCCCGTATCCTCACTAGTCTGGGCCGCCCGTCGGAGGCCCTTGATGTCCTCTCCCGCACGGAACCTCCCGCCTCGGCAACCGACCGTGCGCCCGCGGAGAAGATGATGCGCTTCGTCACACAGGCGGAAGAGACCTTGTCTCAGGACCGGGGAGTGTCGATGGCTCTGTTCTGTCTCGATCAGGCGAGGCAGCTCTTGGGCAATGGCGTTAAGGAGCCCCGTAAATGGACCTTGATGACCGCAGAAGCACAACTGAAGATGGCAAATGAGAATTCGTTTGCAAAGGCGCAGGATATCGCGATGCAAATGCTCCGGCAGAATAACCAAGATCCCGATGCGCTCATGATCCGTGCCCGTGCATTCTATGGTTTGGGAGAGACTGAGCAGGCGCTGAAGACGCTCAAGATCTGTATCAGCTTGGATCCCGACATGAGATCGGCCGTCAAACTCCTCCGCACAGTGCAGAAGTTGATGCGCACAAAGGAGGAGGGTAACACCGCTTTTAAGACTAAGGATTACCGCAAGGCTATCGAGCGCTGGTCAGAAGCCTTGGCCGTGGATCCGACTAACAAGGACATGAACGCCAAGATCCTGCAGAACCGTGCTCAGGCACACATCAACTTGAAGGAATACGACAACGCAGTGAACGACTGCAACGAAGCTCTGCGGCTGGATCCGTCGTATATCAAGGCGCAAAAGATGCGTGCCAAGGCCCACGGTGGAGCAGGCAACTGGGAAGAAGCAGTGCGTGATTACAAGGCCGTTGCAGAATCCAACCCGACCGAAAAGGGTATTCAGGAAGAGATTCGCCGCGCTGAGTTCGAGCTCAAGAAGGCTCAGCGAAAGGACTACTACAAGATTTTGGGTGTGTCCAAGGAAGCCTCCGAGCATGAGATCAAGAAGGCCTACCGCAAGATGGCCATCCAGTACCATCCAGACAAGAACCGTGATGACCCGCAGGGTGATGAGAAATTCAAGGAGATCGGAGAAGCATATGAGACCTTGATCGATCCTCAGTATGTTCCCTTTCGTCTTCTGCTTGACCTAATATAGCAATCTAACAAGTCTTAGGAAACGCGCTGCTTACGACAACGGTGATGACCTTATGGACCCTGCTGACATGTTTGGCGGCCGTGGAGGCTTCAGTGGCTTCGGCGGTGGCATGGGTGGTATGGGAGGAATGGGCGGAATGGGCGGAATGGGTGGCATGGGAGGCGCCTCCCATATCAACATCGATCCCAACATCCTCTTCAACATGATGAACGGTGGTGGTGGCGGCGGTTTCGCCCAAGCCGGCGGAAATCCCTTCGGTGGCCAGTCCCGCGGCGGCGGATTCCCTGGCGGATTCCCCTTCTAGTCCACTGCAGCCATCTAAATGGTAAACTCCATTGATTGCATATATCCGACACGATCGGAAACACAGAACAACATGAATTATTAAAAGGAAACAGAAGGTCCAAAAAAAAAAAGGAATCTTAATGAATGACCGACAGTCTCGTTCCGCGGTTGCATTTATCAGTATCAGGGGAAGAACGTTTCATTCTCCATACACTATTTTCTACCTTGCGTCGATCTTGCGCTGTCTCATCTATACGCGGTCTTCAATATTCCCCCTCGGTGCAATGCATGATTTCAGACTGTTGAGCTCGATGCGATAGACTTGATGCTTTGCTTTGCTTTGCCTGTTTATCTACAATTTTATATCTTTTTCTTTCCACTCCCAACCTAACATAGATGGGATCCCGTGTTTTACTTGTGATTTTTTTTTCTATTTCCTCTTTTTTATTTCCCTCTTTGCAAAGATCACCAACTGTTCTCATGTTGAAACGAAGGTGGATGAAGACAGAGACAGTGACCATCTTAGTGACTACATTCTGGCGTTATATACTCTTGGGTCTTATGCTTGCAACCTTATTGCTACTATCTTTGTTATTTGCCCTGCTTTACTACGCATGTTTATGTTGGGATCTTTTTTGTTGCGAAACACCAGTGGCTTGGCCATTATCGGGTAGTTGACGAGATCAATGGATATGTTGATGATTTATTGTATATGCTTGCTTCGTAATTGATTGTAACTGTTTGCTGTAGGTTTCGCCGAGTTTCCTCCCTTTCATGAGTCAAGGGCGTATGCTCACTATGTCATTGTTTCAGGACACGTTAATTGATTGAATGCAGAGTATTCCTGGAGATTAGTCAAGGGGCGAATCGAAATATGTATTTCCGGAGTATCCTAATGGAGATCAAAAGAGGAGAGACTTGGAAAGCTGCTATTGGCATCCATGAACCTTCAAGAAACCAGAGATATCAAACCATCCAAGTTCTGCTCCGAGAGGCCCAGAAACAAAAGCACTGTCAGCCCGATTGAGTACACCATTGCGTTGCACCAGGAAAGATTGAGACAAGCCATCCATTGACATTCAGAAAACCAAAGAAACAAGGGATAGCAGGTCATCCAAATTCTACATGGAAGAGTTCTGACGCAAAGGCATTGTCACTTTGTACGTACTACCTCATATCATAGAGACATCACACAAAGGTACACTTTAAAAGCACATCTCTTATCACTCATACAATATGGGCGACGGCTATCTTGGCCTTGAACTCCGCTCTGCCCCCGGTAATCAAAAGCTAAATAGGGGTCCATAACGGAAGATTAGGCCTGTAAGTCCCACACGTCCTCTTAATGTTTGCTGCCGCCTCTCTCTTCACCATCGGCTCCTCTTCGCTAGACCCCCCGACCTCAATATCCTCTTCACTAGTATCGATTGTAGCAGGTGACGCTGATCCATTGCTCAGTCCAAGAAGGCGGTCTAACCTTATCTTCGCCTCTGTAGATTGTATTATATCCGTGACCTTGTCCTTGACCTCGATTTGAACTTGAATGAGCGTGCGGACCTGCGGATCGATTATGGCAAAGCGATAGTCGTGTGCGACTTCGACTACTGTCGCCGTGAGAATGTCATTGATTCTTGCTTCTGTCGTATCCAGAAGGGCCAAAAGTCTTCCTGTTACTCTATCACTGCTACTTTGTAGCACGATAGCACCGTTTATTTCTGCCGCTCGAGCCATGAGACTTCTCATACGGAAAAGAGACCCAGTGCCCGTGGAAGTGAAGTTAGAAGAAAGATGCGAAAGCAAATCTAAAGCAAAAAAAATTTGCTAGTTCATGACAGGTGCCAAATAAGCAGGGTGGCCTGTGTATTGGTCCCCTTTACGAAGGAAAATGTTGGCAACTCACCACTCTTCTCCGCACACTCTTTGTACGTTTCCCTGAGCTTCGTCTCAATAGCCTTAGAAATACCCTGTTTATTTCTCTCTGTTCCAGGCTCATCGGCTTTTCGGCCTCCACAAGACTTTGATCAATGGACATACAGTAAATGCCCACCAATTGATCTAGCTTGTCTTTGCTTTTTTTTTGGTTAAAGATCCATTCCCTGCTAGAGCCATTGCGCTCTTGTGAAATTGCTGCAGGCTTGTCTCCAAGTTTGCGCATAATTGGTCGAAGCTCTGAGGGATATCTTCATCAAAGGTTTGCGTCCACCTACTGAGTATTTTTCCCAACATAGGATTGGCCCTGCTGTTGCATTAGAGGCGACCAGACTGGCAGGTATGCTATGTGTAACAACTTACACCTCCTGGTTCCAGTTTATAAGACGAAATATGCCTCGGCGACGACATACAGCCCTACAAGTTTGGAAATGTAGTTCTCCTTCCTGCCTGGAGGCGTTCCAGTGAGAAATAATTCCAGGGAAATCCTCACTTGCATGTATTACAGCATGGTCTACTGGATTAGTGTCTGTCGAGGTGAGCAAAACAAGAGACGTACCAAAGCGATTCATGATGGACGTTTCGCATTTCTGCCGAAGAGAAGCAACATGCTCACGAGTCTGGGCTGTCATTGCCTAGGGAGGTTCAGCCAATACTATCAAAGCCACCTGGACAGTTAGACATACTCCTTTCAACTTATCTACGGTGAAATAAAACTCAGCTTCCAAATTCTGTATCTCCTTAGCTGATATGATATACGTCGGACTGGTTGCTTGCGACTACAGTGAAGTTGATTTGAACAGCTGTTTGAGTTGGGTTTAAAACCGCAATGCAGACGCTTCCCTTGCATTTCCCGTCAAGGCAATGCAATGACGCTGTAATTGAGGAATCTCAGTTTCCTCCAGGTTTGCATACCCGGCTATGGGACCCTCTTTCCGGAAACTACCACAAAGCTTTTGGTACACCTTTGTCGATACGGCAAAAACAAAAAGATAATCCTTCAATCTTTCATAGTCACGGGGTGGAGATGCCGCGTCGTGAATCGCTTCCTTATCTTCTTGAAGGTTCCAGGTCCAATTGCCGGATGCCGGATGCGAAATCATTTTTGATCCCAACCTTGGAGTAATTGTTCCTGGCTTCAATGCACTCTCTGAGGATGGTTGCTTTCATATTACCAGATTGTGTCTGAAGCTTTGTCAACGCAAATTCTGTATTCTGGTTTTGTTGAAAAATTTGTCGCCGCTTGATGTCTAGTGCTCTCCGGTCAGCTTTGAGAGCCCGATACTTCCTTGACAGCTCATCAGCTTCTGAGCTTTCTGAGCCCTGCGTCTCTGTTTCGGCTACAAACACGGAGGTAGTGCTTGGGATATTCTCGCCAAGGCTATCGGCAGCGCTCAGTTCACCATCAGGTTATTTTAGTTTACTGGGTGTAAGTTGAGACAAATCCAAACGATTCTCTGCATCGGACAAACGAGCATCGAGCTCTTCAATGCCATCTTCAATCAAGCTTTTATCATCCATGATACGCCCTCTGCTTGCATGAAGTTTGATTAGTGTCGAAAACGCCAGGCAGGTCAACCAAGACAGCACCAGTAGACAGCCCCTTCGCCTTAACAAATATTCGAACCGCTCGAATCAGAGGCCAGTGCCTCATGTTATTATCTTTCTGTGAAGACTTTTGGGAATTCTGCTTTCTGTCCTTGCTATCGGTGTAGGACTTCACCTACCTTGCAAAAACCCCAGCGTTGTTTCCTCAAGTGTGTAGAGAGTAAGAAGAGAGAAAGTAATGCCACCGATGACTGTTTTCTTAATTCACTGTTGTCAATATCAACAAACTGTTGCTAAAGCCAGCAAGGCGACAACTCTGGAATGATTTGAGAATGTATATCCCGGTGATCTACTGATAGCACTCAGTCCTCCGACCTGAGACCGTCTTTTTGTTTTATAGGGTAGATTGATGATAAACCAAGACTCCCCGCAATTTGCTCTCCACATGCCGAGTCTCATGGCTCCATCTTCGTCCTGTATTGCTATCCACTGCCATCACTCTTCTTTATTTTGGTACTCTTTGTGGAAACTGCATAATGCAAGACCCGCCATAAACATCTTGGACTTGCTCTCTGAGCCCTTTTGAGCCAACGTTTCTCGGTTTGCTATTCTTGTCCAAAACCATATTATTACCAATGAGACAGTAAGGCGGCTGCCTTCTTCACGGATGAAAAGAGAGGTTTCCCTCGGGGGCACGTGCAGCAACATGGGGCTAAGTGAGCCTGCTGATATATTGCAAGAGTCTCCGAGGAACGACATGGTACTTGCAGGGCGACACTTCATGCGAGGGAAAGGAGCAGGACATAGTGAACATAATTGTATAGCTGAGGGATGTACTTGCCTTGGTTGTCATTCAAGGTATGATACAGCTCAACCTCAGCCTAATATAAGCCCTGCATGCGCGTATCAAGAAAGGCTTCATCTTGCAGAAGATTGAATGTATCGCCTTCATCATCCAGTGTGTCATTGGGGTTGAGCCGAATAATGAAATCAGATGACGGATCTCAGGATGAATGAGTGAAATTGTTGCTCGGTACTCGAGGCCCAAGGATGGATTTTTTTGGTCTTTTCTAGACTCAGTTGCAAGGCGCCGGTCATAGAGCTCTAGCACCATATGGCCGTTGAACCCCAAGAATTGGGCAGTCCAATAAAACAACCATTGCACATAAAAGGGAATTTGTTCCAAAGATGTGAGTGATCTCAACTTGCACTCTTTGTTGATTGTCTAAGAGTCATGCTATCGTACTGCCAGCCATACAAAGGCATCTGAAATGGGCAGTACGCTATAAGATTAGCATCTCATTTGGTTGCTAGCTTGTTTCTTTGTACTCCATTATGATCGAGGGGGATGGGTTGCAGCTTCATGTGTCATAAAGGTAGGTATTCTTGGATCCCCTAATAATGGGATGCTAGCTCGTTCTCTCTTCCTTTGGACTTAATTTAGTAATCATACAGCCTTGCATACCAAAGAACTTTAACTCTGGTTTCAATTTTATCATATGACATATGGGTTCTTCTTGGGTATTCCTCATGATTCTAAAGAAACAGGAAATGGAATAATATGACAAATATTATAATGCTCTTATGTTGTAGAGCTATGAGGAGAAAAGTTGGGGCAATATGAGAGTGTTAGTATGTTGAACACTTAACGCTTTGCATGGAACTGGTACACATGATACAATTACCCTTAGCAACGCTTACAGGGCCAAGGCAACTATCGCCTGATCTAGGATACTAGGTACCTAGGTATCGATGTAAGTATGTAGAAGTAGCCTACGTGATGTGATTTATGCCCCAACCGAACGTTGAAAGACTGCGGCAAAATGACCGCCTGGGCTCTCTCCGCCTTGTTTGCCTATTTCGGAGTTGAGAGGACAGCTTCCATTATTTATGACCTCAACATCCGCCGCTCAATTTCTTTTCCGCTTTTCTTACTAGAATACACAAACCATTGATGACCCAACTGCTGTCGCACGCTTCTCAGTCCTCCTTGGGCGAGACTTGTGCATTTTACTTGGCTTACGCTAAAAATAATATTCCCACTTCCCTCAACACCATCCAAGATAAATTTGTCTCGACCCTCCTCTCCGCCGAAGTGCCTTTGCCCTTGCGCTCCCTTACTCCCCCGCAGCACTGGATCTCTGAGCACCCTTTTACCGCCGACAAATCCACTCTTGTGCTTACCCTCCTCGCTTGCGCGATAGCAGTTGCCATCATGTCCTGGCGCGCCCCATTCAGTAACATCTTCCGTCGCTCTCCCCAGTATTCCACCATCTCCAACACGCCGCAAGTCAGCGAGAGCGATTACAGTTACATTACACCTAATGGCATCGTAGATGCTCCGACAGGCGCATATGGGGGCCAAGATGACGCCGAACCAGACACGCTAGTCCTCAGACACAAAAGGGTCGCGCATGAGCTACATTTCCCTGCATACGCCATTAATGATGGGGCGCTCAGCGTCGGCCAGTTGAGGCGACGAGCTGCGGAAGCGATGAAAACCCCCGACCCCAAGCGGATCAAGTTACTTTACAAGGGAAAGCTGCTAGACGACGATTCACTGTCTTGCCGTGCCGAGGGGCTCAAGCAACAATCAGAGGTGATGTGCGTGGTGTCGGAGGTGCAACCGGGAGAGAGTACCCCTAGTGAAGGGTCCGACGCGGAGGATAAGACCAGCGATTCGGCGCGTCCGGACGAGGCGCCCCGGAAAAGGAACAGGACCCGGAACAAGAACAAGAAAAAGAATAAGAATAAAAACAAGCGATCAGATGATGGTGTGGCCGACCCGAATACTCTCCACCCGCCCGCTGACCAGCAGCGACCTTCTTCGGCTTCTAATCCATCCGGTATGCCAGCCTCGTCCCCCAATTTGAATGCCTTCCCGACTTCACCTGAGAAAATACAGGCGCTTTCAACGTATCTTCGAAGCGTGCTGTTACCGCTTTGCGAAGCATTTTATGCTAAGCCGCCGGCCGAGGTCAAATCGCGCGAGTTTGAGCACGCGAAGCTGAGCGAGATGATTCTGACACAAGTATTGATAAAGGCAGATGGTATTGAGACCGATGGGAATCCAGACACTCGGCTTGCGCGCCGGGCGCTTATCAAGGAAGCGCAGGACGCCCTCGATAACTTGGATCAAGTAAAGAAGGCTGAAGCAGAGAAGGCGTGATTGCCGTCACATTTCCATCCTACTCTATCGTTATTACTAATTGCTTTATATCGTCGCTCCTCTGTTGTAAATGTCATGAACACATATGGCTGGGTTATTGCTTGAGATGAAAATAGAGTCTGCTTTTACACCTCGGCGCGCATAGAAACCATGGCTCTTCTCCACACGAGACTTGTTTCGCTTGGTTGTTGTATTTACGAGATCTTAAATGGAGTACGTGGTAGCAATGCCGATATGGTAGTCTGTTAAGCTTCTAGAATTTAAGACGAAGGCTCTGGTCGTCGTCAGGTAACGGCTGATTGGATATAGTCGACAATTGCCACGTGGGACTAGGCTCTCTAGATAATTCATCGGCCAGTAATGACTCCGTTGGATCTTCATTTGATTAGAGTTAGCCTCTACTGCAAGTCACCGTGAAGCAATCTCCTTCGCCCATGGATTATATAGTTATCTGTTACCGGTGCGAAAACTTTGACTAATGGTTGTCACACTAAAAAATGTTTAAATTGCGAATTTTGGGTAGTTCCAGTGCGAAGCCAAGGCCAGAGGTCAGATTCAGGTTTTGTGTAAAGTCTATAGGCTGTCCTCTTGCTCACTGGTGGCATATAAAAGACTGTTGCTCTATGTTCTGTGGTCATCTTGTAATGTCGGGTAAAGCCATTGCAGAACCAGTTTTTTCGGTACTCTTCTGCTACCCATAGCTTGAGTAACTTGATATTGTTATCTGCTAATATTCTTCATATGATACGTGTTCGGGTCCACACAGGTCCCTCAACCTGTTCTCCTCTTCTTTCTTTATTCTTTGCCTGACTTGATTTTCGTATTCACCGTATTTTCTTTATTTGGCTCCTCTTTGTCACATTACGAATTCACTGAAAGACTGGAGGTTAACAATCTAATGCACCTCGTGAACTAGTGTGTGGCTGTGAGATGTCTTCTGCTTCCACATATACCCAATCTCAATGACTAAAGCGGAGAGACCTTTAAAATCTGAACCGACTTCTCAATCCGGCCATGGAATTAGTACCTCGCAGACGGAGAGTTGCCAACTCTAATTTCGTTTGTGAGGAGTCGACTCTGTAGTACTTCATCGGCCACCGATCGTCGGTAGGAATGGCAGGTAGACTAAACAATATATAGAATGGTTTAGCCGAAGTGAGGCAACTAAGTGATGCAGGGGTGGCCTGGTGGGATCACACAATGGATTCAAAAAGGGGGGCCGCAGCCATTGTATGTACATATGTCGAGTAGAAACGGGGTTGAGAGACATTCATTCACCTGCGGGTGGCCCTCGTTGAGCACATGGCTGGGAAGGGCGTTCCGAGTCAGGCGCCTATAGATAGACACTTGACTAACTTTGTATGTACATCTACCTGCTTGAGCAAACCTACCAATAAACTACGGAACAGTTAACTAGTTCCCAGAGGTTGACAGGAGGCTTTTGAGGACGATCATTCAGCCGTTCCTTCACCGTTTCCTGAATCCCATTGGTTCCGCGAGACATTCAACATGACGGTCTAGGCTGTTTCGGCTGGGGATTCAGTGGTTGACTAGTCGTTTAGGCTAGTCTTAAGTCTTGTTAGTCCCTAATCCATCCAAAAGGCAACTAAGCTCCAAAGGCAGCTAAAGGTAGTGATAGCGTGCCCCGTCCAGTGGCCGACGGTCTTTTCTTCTTCCTTCCCAGTCGGTTTTCTTCTCCGGCCTTCGAATCCGTCTTCTCCTCTTTTCCCTCTTCCGCTCAGTTTCTCTTCTCCATTTGCATTCGTTCGACTCGACTCGTCCATGTGGAGGGCCTTGTTTAATACCTACTAATCGTAATTCTACTGACATCTAATTTTCTCCCCTTTTTCTACCACAGCCATTTTGGCAATCTGTGTGTCTCTGAACTGATTTACAGGTGCCACACAGTTCCAGCCACACCCTTTGCTTTGCACTCCTTTTTTTTTTTTTTTTCTCCCCCTCATTTTCCAACTTTCTCTTCGCCCCTCGACGGGTTCATCCCCTCTTCTGTACGACGGTCATTTCCCTTGTCCTTCGACATTTGCCGTTCTTGAGATATAATTAGTTTATATCCACCTGAATAATACGGGGTCATCGTATCGGACACTGACTTGGGAGATTCTCTACCATTCGATTGTTGGCTGATCCCCGTTTACCTGGAACCACTACGCATCCACGGTACTGTGGCCGCTGGTACCCGCGAACCGTCAGTCCAGTCCCAACACTCGACGAAACTGCGAAAAGGAAATCTAATCTCCGCCGGTCCCCTATTTACAAATTACTCTTTCGGGCCGCTTCTTTACTTCCCCTATTTTCGTTCCCACCGGCCAAGCTCTGCCCGCAGCGTCCTTTAACCCTCAACAACCTCGCAACCCTGGGTCAGTCACGCTGCCCGGCTTGAATATTGTGACACTGGGGGAAAAGTGCCCGGTGGTTGGTGCTTAGGTTCTGCACGCATTGGGATGGCCTGATGGGAGATATCTAGTAAATTTATTCACTTTAATATCACCAAACAAGCACACCCGTACCGTCGACTTGGTTCCAGCTGGACTGGCCTTGTTCCCTTGAGTTAATTTCATTGCTGCTGGAATGGCGGGAGCGGCCGCAGCAGCATTTTCTTCAGAAGTTTGGCTGTCGTCGGGTGTAGATTCGAACCAGCACCAGTGGGAGTTTTCCGTTCCGATTACATCGAACGTAAGTCCGATTTGCCTCAAATCCTACCCATCCTGACGCTGGCTTCCTTGATTTCTTGGGACAAAAGCACGCAAAAACTCTGCGTTTTACATTCTATTCCAATATTACGGGTAGCTAAACGTGATCTTTGATAGGGTACCAATCGTCGTTCTAAGTCACGGTCATCCTACGAATCGACTCGCCGGTCAAGGCGTAATTCCAGGGGATCCCGGAGTTCGTCGGTATCGAAGCATGCTTACGGCTCTCGAGGACGGCGAGACATTAGCCATCATCGACGCGGAAGTGAAACTGGGAGCACACGAGACATCTATGGACTGGACGCGGCAAGTCGCAGCATTGGGGAGGTGATAAACTCGGAAGACACATATAACGGGTCCCTCAGGCAGAGCGACGTGAAAGAGGATGACCGACCATACGTGGGTGACACAGATGAGACCAATTGGATCCATCGAGATAAGTTAGCGAAAATCGAAAGCGAAGAGCTCCAGCAAATCCTTTTCCAGCGTCGAGTAGGATCAGGGAGCATTAGGTCTGGACGTGGAAGGAATCATGTTTTGCATCAAAATGAGGTGACAACGCCGCCAACAGAATCAATGGAACCCTGGCCAAGTCTACACGAAGGTCAACGGGATATCACTGGCTCCCCGACGCCTCTTGACCATGACGAGCGAGGCAAATGGGGCCCTCGTAAACCTGAGGAAATAGCGGTGGAGGACGGTGCATCCAGCATCTATCGCAACCCTGGTCTTCGGAAAAGTTCCTCTCGGATACCCATCCCTACTTCCAGCACCGCGCCATACTCTCCCGAAAATCTTGGGCGTGAGTTTTCATCGCAACGCTCGCGTGCTAATACTAACGAGGATACCCTATCATTTGGTATGCCCCGCAGAGCCAGTGAGCCTATCACGGTGGATTCGACGAATGCCTCGCCACCAACTGCTGGGAGCAGGCCTGCGAGCCGGGGTGCGCAGGCTCACCTTGGGACTGCCAAGAAGACGCCGGCGAAGGGTGCATCTGGCTCCGGTGCCCGGAAGAGCTCTGCTCCTGCGTCCTCCACACGGAAACCCACGCCCCGAAGAGCTGTGTCGAATAACGGTTCTCAGCGGACTCCAAAACCGGGTGACCGTCCAACGACCGCCGTCAACCGCCCTGAAGGAGACCCTCCGTGGCTGGCAACTATGTACAAGCCAGATCCACGACTGCCTCCGGACCAGCAAATGCTTCCCACTCATGCTAAGAGGATGCAGCAAGAGCAGTGGGAGAAAGAGGGCAAGACGCCTACCACGTATGATCGCGAGTTTGGTCCGTTAGCGGTTGGCCCTGATGGTCCAACTCCCCGTGTGGAGAAAACTGAGAAGGTAGAGGGGACTGACAAACCAGAAGAACAAAAGCCTCTGCAACCGGAACTCACGTCGCTAAGCTCACCGAAGAGTCCAGACCTGAGCAACCGGCCAAATACTGGCACAGGATATAGTCCTATGCCTAAGCTGCAGGAACCTCCCCAAGCGGCATTGACGCCCAAATGGAGCCCACCTGTTGTGACGGCAGAACCGCTGCCAAAGAAAGAGAAGAGTTGTGGATGCTGCATTGTGATGTGACGTTTCGCACTATACTTGTTATCAAACCGTTCGCTCATCTTAATAGCGGATCACTTCAAATTTTGCCTCCATGGAATTTCCCCTTTTTTTACATTACATTTATTCGGTTAGCGTGTTAGGTTGGTTGTTGTTGATCAACAGTGTTCTGTTTCTAGGACCTTTTAATTCCTGTCATTTTTTTTGATCCTCCGTCTTTCTATCCGAACTTCAGCTTCTTGTGTTGTGCCTAGTCGCTCCTTGCATGATTCCCCTGTGTCTGTTACAATTCATATTTCTTTCATATCAATCCAAAGAATACTGTTGACACGTGGTCTCTGCAAGCTCCAAGACAGCTCAAGAGCCGCGATCCCCTCGGCCGTACCCTAAATGAAGCAACCGGGGGATTCTTACCATAACGACTTCATGATGCACTTCTCCAATTTATCTTTTGATTTACTTTGACTAATTTGCTTGTACAGCTGAGGTTTATTCCCATATCTTTGTTATTTCTGTTGTCTCTTCTGCATCAAAACACCAACCACCAGGACTCCCAAGAGCTATTCACTATCTTACTCAGAAATCCGATCTGAGGGTTGAGTTACAACCATTATCAATTGACCAACTGTTTACCTGAACTGATATAATATATATATACATAAGCAATGAGTATTTTAGAACATTCTTTACTGGGAGGAACAGTGACATAGTAGAGACTGCCAGCGACATAGACCCACGTAATCTTATGTAATCATCACCTGACATCATTTCTCAGGCAAATGAGCCAACCGCGGGTAATCGCATTTACAACCAACTATACTCCGTTCACCGGACCACATATAAACCTTTCTCCACCCCTCCCAATCTCCCCTCAATCTCCTTCTCCGTCGGAGAAACCAGTTGCCCACCATTTCTTTCATCTTCACTCGCCTCTTCGGGTCCTTCGCCGGTCCCTCTCCCGCCGCTATGTCCGCCGCAAAGACCAGAGCCGAAACTCTCGTAAAAGAGAATCCCGTCGGTATGTTTTGCCCCTCCATACAAGAAGTGTGACAACCACTAACGCGGGTGTAGTCGTTTTCTCAAAATCTTACTGCCCCTACTGCAACGCCAGCAAGTCCCTTCTGAAGGAACAGGGCGCGAAGTTCGTTGCTTTGGAACTGGATCTGGAGAGTACGTTTTTATCGCCCCTTCTTTTTTATCTGCGCATCTATCCTTTCTTTACTCTCAGGCGGGGGTGACACATGGATGAAATCTTGTACGCATGTGGAAACAAATACTAATATGATTTTTGTAACGAATAGAAGACGGCTCCGCTATCCAAGACGCCCTCGAAGAGATCACTAAGCAGCGCACTGTGCCCAACATCTTCATTAAGCAGCAGCATATTGGTGGAAACTCTGATCTGCAGGCTATCAAGGGTAAATTGCCTACACTTTTGAAGGAGGCTGGTGCTCTTTAGGTTAGACTCCGGCTTAGATCTTTGTGAATATGAGATGCGTGTTTTATAATAGATGGAATGGATTTGTTTATATGAGATTGTATGCACTATGCTGTTGTGTTTGAGATCGTAGGGTACCTTGTTTGCATCGGGGAATCCGACCTCGGGAATTGGATTTGAGCTCGGGGTTTCGGCAATTGTAGACTACAGTGGGAGGCCAAAGAGTATGTATGTATCCCGCTATCTATTTGGCGGGGCTGAGTGTTGGTATGGTGTGGTGATTGGTTCTATGGATTAGCCCTCTGTGTATTAGTATGTTCTGCACGGCAGATGCAGATTATACAGTGGCTGGATGGTTTCTTGGGGTTTGATTGAGGTTATTGGGTGGATGATATTGCTGCTTGTATTAGCATCTCGAACTCTACTGTAGATATGCATCTGGCACTTCGTGTACTCACAGTACGTATGGACGTTAATCCTGAGTAGAGTAAATGGTAGACTATTGATACATATACAGAATAGAATTACACGATCTTCTGAACGACAGTTCCAACCGGACGTTCCACAATGCCCATCACCCCATCCACAACACTCTGCCTAGCACCCTCGCTAGAAACGTTCTTCCCAGCCAGATACAACAACCAAACCAACCGACTAATCCGCTCATCAGACACCCGACCCAGGAACCTCACAGGCTTAGCCGGGTCAGGGTGAAACAGCGCATCCAATTCCCCATGCGCACCACGCACAAGAAGCAATGTCTGCCCCTTAGGAACATTCTTCCTCTGCCCACCCCCAAACAAGCTCTTAAAGTCATTCAGCGCAGTCCCAAACGAATTATCCTGGAACTCGCTCTCCTTAGCACCACCCTCAACAGCCTTAGCATTGGCCTTCTGCGCCCGCCCAGTAATCCCCCTCACCCACCCATCGCGCAAATGCAAGAAATCCGTATTCCTAGTTGGCACAATCCGAAATGCAGTGCGCAACCCATCAGCCTTCAAGACTGCCTCCCAAACATCATCCCCCCGCTCCTCATCCAAAAGCAACTCCTTCAACCCCTGCCTCTCAGTCGACACAAGCGATGTCGCAGACGTAGCCCCAGGCGTCTCAACAATCACCCCCTCACCCGGCGGGCTAACAGCCGTCCGGATAAGCCGCTGCTGTAACTCCGAGATATCAGACTTCGCCACATACATCCCAACAACATACACCTGGATCTTCAAGAACGACACCGTCCGGATACCCAGCCCAAGTAACTGATACTCCTCTTCCTCCGCGCCAACAACCTCATCCCCCGCTTTCAATTTCCCGGCATCCACATCCTTAGGCAGCAAAATCGTACTCGGGAAGTAAGGGATCGTACTCGTCCCCGTAGCGACTTGCTCCGCGCCGTCCTGGCCCTGGATTCGGATCACGGACGGTTTACCCGTGAACCCGTCCGGTCCGTCCATTCTCATCGCCCCTGTCTTACTACTACCATCTACCTCTATGCCCGCCTCCTTGGCGTTGCCCTGTGTTTCAAGCCCAAACAGGTCGAACTTGATCACGCCGTACATCGCTACCGCACATGTCGCTATCCCCGCCGCGGATACGGTCATCGAGCGCCTGTATTTCGCGATCTCTTGTTCGCGGGCTTGTGCGGAGGCGGAGTTGCGGAGTGGGTTCTTCGGTGTGTTGCGGAGGTTTCGGGTTGTTGAGAGGCGCGGACGGGGGAGTTGGGTCGCGCGGAGGCATTGGCGGAGGAGGGGCTGTGTGCCCTGCATTGGGAGTGAGGGGGGCATTTTCTCTCTTTTTCTTTTTTTGGGTCTTTTGGTTTTGAAGGGAAGATGGTTGTGGTTGTGGTTGTGGTTGGTGGTGCTTGTGGCATGTTATGCTATGGTTGCGGGTAGCTTCGGTAGCATGGTCATGTGACTTTCGGGCGCCCTGGGTTTAGAAGGGGTTTTGTTGGCCGGGGAGGTTTGTTGGGTTGTTTTTGGTGGTTTTGGTGTATGGGGGTGTGTGTTGAGGGTGGTTTGGTGGAGGTGGTGGTCGTGTTGTATAGTTGTGCTGTATAGAATAGTTGGTGGTAGTTTACCTAGCAAGTAGGGCACATGGTAAATTAGAGTAGAGTGGATATTGAGTATAGAGTATGAATTAATTGAGCTATACTTATATCACTATCAATGTACCACGACATTGTGTCTTCCCCCACCACTCACCGTAATCGTCGCTGTCCCGTCAACATAGTACACGCCTTTGTAAATATCATTCCCATCTATCGTGATAGATGGCTTCTCCGAGCTCCTAACATACGGCAGCGTAAGATTCCCCTTCGTCCCAGCCGGCACCGCAAACTGCAAAGTGTACCCATCCGGTTTCTTCTCCCAGGCCACCCTGAACTTCCCCAGCGACGTTGTAAACCCACCCTCGACAGTCTTCAGATCGCCAAACTGCGGTGCAATTCTCCACGTCAGACCCCGCGGTGATGTGACCGATAACCCGAGGATATAGGTCGTTAGGGCGGAAGTCGGGCCCGAGGACCACCCATGCGCATGCGAGACATATGATGGGTCGTGTCCGTAACCGCGGTCAGATCGGTAGCCAAACGTGCCATCCACCAGGTACCCCTCGATGACTGTGCTTTCGGTACCGTTGGGGTTACTGAGGTACCAACCCCAGCTGCGTCGGATGAGTTCCAGTGCTCTGGCGGACTGACCAATAGCGAAGTGGCCTTGGATTTCGAAAGAGGAGATGAACGGAGAGATGTTATTTGGTAATTCGGGCGTTACGGCGCCGATGGGGGTCCAGTTTTGCAGGAGGTTTGAGGAGATCCTGGCTGCTCTTTCGGGGTCTACTAGGCCGTATAGGAGGGCCATGCTATTTGCATCTTGGGGGTGCAGGTCTGTTGCTGTGGCGTTGTCTCTGAATGCGCCGTATGAGTCGTCCCAGCAATGTTCGTTGATGGATTGTTTGAGATCTGAGGCTCGTGCGTTCCATTTGTCGGCTAGGGGGCTGGTGCTGTCTGCCCAGGAGGCGAGCTGCGCTCCTGTTGTTAGGGCGTGATATAGTCTGATGGTTTGTTAGTGAAGTTGCATTTAGTTATCGGGGACGGGACTTGCATTATCTGTGCTTGGGTGTTGTTGTATCCCTGCTGCCATCTGGCCCAGTCGCGCGTGCCGGTGACATTCAGCAGACCGGTTGAGTTGTCCACTTTCTTGTAGATATATTCCATGGCCTTTTGGTACTTATTCCAGTTCTTCGATAAGAATGCGGTGTCATTGGTATAGAGCAGGTAGTTGTATGTTCCGATCATCGACCACATGTGGTATGTATCTGAGTTCTTTTGACTCAGCGGTGGTCCTGACTCGTCAAAAGCGCCCGTTGAAGCATCCTATACGCTGTTAGACAAGAGAAACACCGCATTTTATGGAGGTTGAGTATACAGACCTGTGTATCGTACATCACTTGCAGAGCGTTCTTCACGCTTTCCAAATCACCCGTACTCACAAACGCCGATGGGACCGCGATACCCATGTCCCCCGGCCATACTGCCCGATCTCGCTTCGCACCATCGACAAGGATCGTATCCCCAGGGCCCATAGTCGCATTATTTGCCCATCCTTTCGTCAGCATGGGCACCTGACGACCAGTGTCCACGGGCACCGCATTCGTCTGCAGCGTATAAGCACCACTATACCAAATGCGATTCAGCAGGTTGTCGTTCGAGTGAAAATATCCTTGATAAGCCCTCAGATTAGACCAAGTAGGCTGAAAGCCAACTTCCAAGCTTATGTCCCTAATATCGACAGAAGCCCTACCATCCGTAACCAAGAACACAGTCAAGTAGCGAAAACCACCCCGAAGAGACTCATCCGGCATAACATACGATGCGGATCCATCTTTCGTAAAATTAGCATACAAAGCGCAGTCGGGACCCTTAAAAGCCCCGTTAGACGAATCAGACCATTCTCCGATCCAATTTTTCGCCTCTGAAAACGCCAACCCCAGCGCGCCGCTGCCGCCTTTGGAGGTGTAATTCACGGTCAAGATGCCGCCGACCTCGATGCCGAAGTCGAAAACAACGAGCGACCCGTTCCCGTGCAACACGTACGGTTTAGACTTTTTGTAGTCGATGGTGGCGTTTTCTTCCGCCAGAGATAAGATCGCCCGTTTAGGGCTGACGCTTCTCGACGACGGGGCAAAGATATTTTCCTCCCATGGCCCTTTGGGAAAGGCGCTATCCTTGGGTCCCGTACATGTGATGTCTCGCCAGCATTTTTGGGCTTGACAAATTTGAAACAGGGCCAGGAGGCTCAGAAGAAGGTGGAATCGATACCTCAGAGCCATCTTTTTCTCATGTTATGGGGAATTGGCTGAAAGAGTAGAGGCGGAGTGAGGGATGTTTTTCACGCCAGACTTTCCCCCACCGCAACAAGGATTCCTTCATAGTTTTCTTCCGGAGGAGGGTATGCGATTTTAGTATTTATTGGGCTGAGATTTTTATATTACAGGCTTGCCTATTTTGTGTTGGAATGTTTTGGCAGGGGGAGGGGAGGGGGCGCGGCGCCTTGTCAAAGAGGGGTTGGTTTTTCCCTTTCGTGACACTATATAAATGCCGGATTGCCCAATATCGGTAAGTGTTTGGTTTAAGGGTTCGTCCGGCTATCAATGGCGTTGGGTCGGGAGCCTTTTGGCACCCGTTGGGGCCCACTTCACTCTGCTCCTGATGATTTTGGTCCATTATTAATATTAATCATATATTGTCCTTGGAGTTGTATATTTTAAGACATAATAACTAGCCGGCTTTGGAGTAGTTGGTTTCTCTTTGTCTTTCTTCTTTTTCTCCCTGGTCCTTCGGAGGGAAGGATTCCATTTTCCTGTTTATTTTTTGGAGGCAAGGAGTAAAGGAATGACAACAGTCAAGTTTTCTTCATCTTGAAGCCGTTTTGATTTGTTCCTCATACCCGATGCTCTTGTTTCTGTTCTTCGCTTGACGTTACCCCGGTGTAGCACTGGTTGTCTCAAAGGCTCAGAGGAATTTATTGGCGGAAATTTCCCATTCAAGCTTCTTCCAGTAGAGCTTCCCTTCAAGGCAGCAATTGACACACCTGTTGATGCGTAATACTTCCCTTGACTAGTGACCCCATTATTTCTCCGCATGTTTGGATTTTAGGCCCACTAGCATCGACCGTTGGGACGTAGATCGAAGAATCTCGGTACATCTGTTACCGAGTTTTAGTGAGGACAAGATCAGCGAATCGATTGAGCGTCGAGATATTCTAAGTTTGCTTTCTAAAACTCGATGGGGTTAGCTAATTTCTTTTGCTAGTCCGCCCGATATGGATGGGACTGACTGCCATGCAACCCATTTTCATGGGCACAATGGAGGCAGTCCACGTCCATTTCACCGAGCTTGATGGAGGTTATTGTGTCGCGGTCAAGTCTTGATTTTACAATGTTTAACCCCACAACGATGCATGCCGCAGTGATAACGGAATCATTTTTAGTAGCTCGAGTCAATCTTGAGATTCGAGTGTACATGACGTTCTAGATGTCACGGCCAAGATCCTCCAGCTCGTTTCAACGATGGCGACTATCATAATGGCGAATGGCAAATACAACAAAAACAAGATCAACGGCGCCTATTTTCAAGACTTGGAGCTGCATCCAAGCCCCGCAGGACGACTACGAGAGTGTCAGTGTTCCCTCGCGGTGAATGCTCGGATAAAGTCAAGAGGGTCATATTCTCGAGCCTCTGTCGGTGCTTGTCCTGTGATCAAACAGAATGAGAGCAAAGTCATATGACAGTTCCAATGTCACATTCCTCAATTGCACAAGGTATGTTCGTAAGGAGAAAAGGACCTCTACGAGTTCTAGTTCTAGGGGCTATGATATAGACTTTTGACACTATGGTCTCATCCATGTAAGGCTACATCAGAGCCTGTAATAATAGGGTCTTGTGGGTATGCTGCTGACGGTGGGGTTCGTGAACCCGAAAATTATTATATTGGTTGACCTTGAACTGTGTTCCTTGGTAGGAACATAGGTGACATTGCAGTACTTATTGAAGCCACGTATTATATCCATTTTATTGACCAACAGTGGAGAGCAGCGATCATCCTTCGTCCAATTAGCTAAGGTTATGACATCCAAAGGGCGCGGAAGTAACAACCCAGCCAAAGTACCTACAAAGTAACGGTTTAAAAGGGTACATACAACGATAACTCTTTTCTTTCTGGCAAAAACTATTTTTGGAGTCTATCTACAGTCTTTTCTTGCTCAAAGCTTACTACTTTATCATTGTCTTGATTAATCTTTATAATCGAAGCCATGGTCGGTTCTAACCCCCCGCAGCGAAAGCCATGGATCGAGACCCCATTGATAGAGTCTGCAGCACTCTCAAAAGAAGCAGGATGGTAATCAAATATATTGTCCTCAATCATTGGCTTTCTAGATATAAGACTGATCAGTATGTAGCAGAGTTTTCCTAAAATTGGAACTTCTCCAGCCTTCGGGGTCCTTTAAATCGAGGTGCGTCATTCAGAACCCCCTTCAGGAGTTATACATACAAAACACTCACTATCAATCCAGAGGAATCGGGAACCTGATTCTCAGTACCCTCTTAGACCCAGCAAACAAAGACAAGGAGCTCCATTTCTACAGCTCCTCAGGCGGCAACGCAGGCCTAGCAGCCGTCATCGCAGCCCGAGACCTAGATTGCCCTTGCACAGTCGTCGTGCCGCACAGCACCAAGCCCCTAATGATCAGCAAGCTACGCGCCGCCGGCGCCACAGCCGTGATCCAACACGGCAGCAGCTGGTTCGAAGCCGACACCTACCTCCGGCTAACGTACATCGATACATCGGTTGCCGAAGACTCCGACGCAACCAAGAAAAGAAACATCTACGTACCCCCATTCGATCACCCTGATATCTGGAAAGGTGCTGCAACAATGATCCCTGAGATTGCCACGCAGTTACCTCCCAGAGATAGCGGGCCATTCCCTGCTGATGCGATTGTGTGTAGCGTTGGCGGCGGGGGTCTTTTCACTGGGATTGTGGACGGACTTGGTGGCTATTTGCAATCTCACCCGACGCCGGATATTATCACGGGGA
The DNA here is from genome assembly GCA_009176345.1 of Aspergillus leporis. Taxonomy (NCBI): domain Eukaryota; kingdom Fungi; phylum Ascomycota; class Eurotiomycetes; order Eurotiales; family Aspergillaceae; genus Aspergillus; species Aspergillus leporis. The sequence goes on along the minus strand of ML732157.1, from coordinate 176,508 downwards.
CGACGCTGAGCAATGTTCGTGTGTTGGCTGCTGAGACGCACGGGACGGATTCGTTGGCTCATTCGCTGCGGAAGGGGAGTTTGCAGTCTTTGCCGGCTATTACGTCGTTGGCGACTTCGTTGGGGGCGCTTTGTGTTGCACCAAGGACTCTGCAGAATGCTCAGTCGCCTCCGGAAGGGGTTGATGTTGTCAGTGTGGTTGGGTCTGATGCTGAGGCTGCGCGCGGAGTCGTTCGCTTGGCTGATGAGGCGAGGTTGCAGGTTGAGATGGCTTGTGGGATTAGTGTTGAGATTGCGGCTGGGGAGAGGTTGAGGGATGCTGTTCCGGGGCTTACGAAGGATAGTCGGGTGGTTGTGGTTGTTTGTGGCGGGAGTAATGTTACTGCCGAGATGATTGCAGAGTATCGGCAACGATTGCTGAGTGGATGGCATTAGATCTTGCTTGCTGAAGTGAATGCATTCCTATCTTTGGCTGTAAGCCCTAATTGATATTGCTGTTGAGCAGCTGGCATTGGTCCTACTATAAGAGGTTAGCGAATGTGATTTTCTACATAGGGGATCTATTTAAAGCTCCTTTGCAGGGTAGGATTGAGGGGTTTGTATCACTACGTAATACAGTGAATGTAATAGTTTCGAAGCATTGGAACCCAAGATCTATGGCCTGTAACGCTGGATGCGAGTGAGCGATTGGTTGCGCGGATTGCTATACACATGCTGTAGTGTGGTCTTGGAGTTATCTACTATACTCAGAAGAGGTAAAGGGCAAGGTTACTGAAGTATTTATACGTATTTGTTCAAACATATGATACAGGACTATGTCATATCTATTTCCAACGCCTTTGTCATGCAGATTGGGAAAACGAATCTACTAGCCAAGTCTCACTCCACCAGGCGTAGGTCGACCACCGAACCATCTAGCGAGCCCGTTGTTCCCATCGGTGCCCTCCGTTCCCATCCACCTTGGAAGCCGGAACGTGTCGCCCTGCAGCCACTGAGGCGTATTGGCGGTCTCAAAGGTATTTTTCACCCGGTGAGCGAACGATTGGAAGAAGTTGTCTTCTTCCTCTCCCTCCTCGGCCACTATAGTGGACGCAGTAGCGGCTCCACGGGGTGGCCTAGATGGTCGAACAGCCTCGCCGCGAGGGGTTCGCGAGGAGGAAAAGGCATTGGTGCCTTCTTCGACACGACTTGAAGGTTGAGGCGACCGATCACGTGGGGTAAGCGACAGTGACCCCAGGCCATTCAGCTCCCGTTCGATCAGATCGCGACCTTCGCGCCAGCCGCCCAGGCCATAGCCGCCTGGGTTGTTTTCCAAGTCATCCTCTTCCTCCTCTAGGAGGCCGAACCCACAAACGTTCTTTACTCGGCCATAGAGATTAAAGAGGGTGGCACAGACTGGAACAAGGATAAATATGGGGAAAAACCAATCAAGCCCCTTGCCCAGCGGGGTGAGATCAATGAACTGCCCAAGGAATTGGTAGAATGTGGTGTTCTCCCGGACGGGATCCGGTAAGAATGTCAGAAAGTTGTATGCAATTGGTACCGTAAGCCGAGCGACTAGCCCCGCGTACCAGCAGGCGCTTTCGCCATACGTGTTGCGGCGAACCAACGCGCGGTTGCCCCACACCTTAGCGTCGTTTACACCCGCCAATGCAGCCCAGCACATGTACAACAACCAAGCAGAGGCCGTCACTTGTCTTCCAAATCCCACCGGCGCTGGATCTTTGTGGTAAGAGACCACGGAGAGAGTGACTACTGATAACCGAGGCGCCAATGACTTGATCAACTCCGACCAGATAACACAAACGGATGCAGCCGCGAAAAGCACGCCGAACAGTAGCCGGACCTTCGGAATCACATTTACGTAGACATGATGCCGCATGTAGGGGGTCAGAATCTTCTGGCGTGAAAGAAACGTTGCGCGATGGGGAGCGTGACCAAATTCGAGTTTTTTCGACGCAGACGAATTGATGATGGCCTGCAGGTCGCCGGCGGTCAGCACTAGGCGATCCCACTCGTCAACGAAGCGAGCCTTTAGGTGTCGCGTGCGCTGGATACGTCTCGTCAAATCTGCCATATAGCGCTCCGTGATAACTGCTGGTATCGTAGTAGACACATCTGAAGGTTCAAGAAGCGCGGTTCGCTCCGGGGAAGAATTGGACGTCTCAGCCAGTTCTTCAATCCAATCTTTGAACTCCAAAGCACTACCAGTCTTGCGCCGTTGTAATTGGGTTACTTGCGATTCAAGGCTCTCGAGGTCAGTGATCGCATCCATTAAACGGTCATGCAGCCGGGGCGCATAAGCTTGGATTCTGCGGAGCCGACCGCTGATGTTGGCATTGCGAAATAGAGTGCGAGGTATGGAAACAAGACCGTGGCCCATCAGATAGATCGCGAGGACAAGACCCCACACATATGCAAGAGCCATGACCAGTGCTTTTATTGTCCCGAATTTGAATCCATTTTGAATGGATATGTAAATTAGTCCCACAACCGCGCAGCATAATACGATCAGCTGATATCGAGCGTTGGAACGGAGGGAGTACTGGATGCGACCTTTTGGATCGCGGTATCCCGAATCGACATACTCTCCAAGTAATGGCAATATCGCCCTTTTAATAGGCCAGGAGGTTAGTGATGAAGAAAATGATATATTTAAAAATAATCGACGAGGAATACATAGAGTACGCACCAGGTTAGCACAAAGATCAGCCAGTAGGCAATGCGCCAGGATACTAGGATCAAGCGATTAGGCAGCCATATAGCCTTGGGTCCCCCCGTTTCGCGCGAGCTCGACGCTAGATCGATAGGAACCAGAAGTACTACACTAGCAGGGAGTGCGAGCGCAAGGAAGACGGGAATAGTGAGGTAGGCCGGGGTAGCTCGCAAAGTAAGAAAACGCCGTAGAAGGAGCAAAACAGAAATAGAGATTGCAAGAAGGGCAAAGGAAAAGAAGATGTTAGAGCCAACGGAGATCGCAGCTATGGAAATCATGGCGTCTGCGGGGAGTGTAAGTGCATTAAAGAGTGCGCACGGGGAAATTCAGGGTATGAGACAATCAATAGTGATTGTTCATGACGAGGGACCAAGACAAACTAAAGAGCGACTGCCAATCCAAGACCACAGATTTATGGCAGAAAGTTTATAAGAAGGAACGCATAGAAGTGAAAACACAACGAGAGAAGTGGGAGTTGGTTGCGAGGTGACAATTGAGCCCCGGGGACGGTGGTAAGATCTGGAAAGAGGTAGGTACGGATATGGATCTTTCATTTCCATCCTTCGGTCGTTGACGGACGTTGATAAGGCCCACGGTGACGACAGCAGGCATGCACGTGACAGCACGTGACAACATTGTTGCCAGAAAAAGCAACAAGCAGCCTTACCAGGTCCACTTGGTGCGAAGTATCTGGAGGCAGTGAGTGTGTCAAGTGTTACAGCGAGACAGTCACTGGGGCCTTCAAAATTGGGGAGTAGGGTTTGTCGTCCTCTTTTCTTACATATTCATATTTCTCTGGAGTAATAGTTAGTATTCAAGGGCGAGGTGGTACTAATAAGCAAGTCCCTAGAAGGGACTGACCAGAATGGAGCCTGTACCACTTGGATTGGTCACACTAGGTATGTAAGGTCACGGGTACTGTACCCTACTGTACCTGCAAGCTGTGACTGATAGACTGCAACCAGCCTGTTCAGAAAAGTAAAAAAAAAAAAAAAAAAAAAAAGGGTATTATAATTAATATTCTATATGATACGATCACAATCTGTATTACCTACATTAGGATTTAGTCCTCAATTTTAGGTGAAGATCAATGAACCTTTAAATACAGATTATAATTATACTCATCCTTCACCACCTCAGAAAATTATGAAAGAAAGAAAAAATATGGAAGAAGAAAGGAGGCAAGAAGAAAAAATAGAAATCAAAAGGACAACACAAAGTACGAAATGGAAACGATCCCATTTTAATAAAGTACCTGTGAAACCAGACGTCTTGGCTTGCCAGGCCTTGCGTCCTCTCCACAAGTCAGTACTATGCTTCTAAACCAATAAAAATCCTTCTGGGTGCCAAAAGAGTACGTATGTAGACAGCGTACAGCTCAATATGCCCTGCACCACTTGAACCCTATACCACTAGTCCGTTTACTAGGCACTGGACGAGGTCAACTAAGGATTGCTGGCCCGCCTTTTTGTCTCCATCCGCTCCCGTCACTACGAGTCCTGCTAACACTAACGGGCAGATCCAAGAAAGGTGTGAAAGTCTAGTACCTGTTAGTCTGCCACACTAACCTGGGCCTGAGGCCGCCACCACCACCTGTTGCGTCTTTTAGACTTTCCCTTCAGTCTTCCCAACTGATCTTC
>ML732157.1:0-172143 GCA_009176345.1 Aspergillus leporis | reverse complement strand
AGGTCAAATCAATTAATTCAATCTTTCTCTCCCCTTGTTGGCTATTATTGGGGGTTTATTCCTCCCATTATTTGTTGCCTTTTTTCCTTTTTTCTTTTTTACTTCCTTTTACTTTTTTTACCCTTTTCTTTCCCTTATTATTATTTTTCTTTTTTTTATATTTTCTTCTTCGAGGGGTAGCTTCCTTCGAACTTTTGTTTTCTCTTCTCATCTTGTTTTTGGGGTTCTTCTTTTTTGCCATTTTCCCCCTCTTCTTGCGGACCTCTGCAACAGCTGACGGACGGTCATCATTTCTTCTCCCATGCCACGGGACCGGAGCTCTCACTGCTCAAACCTGTAAGCCCACTCTCACGATTTCCATGCTTTTATTTCGATACAGTCCTTCCAATTGAACAGTGGATATTACTTTCATTGGTTATCGGCCTTTTTCTTCCGTTTTTCTGGTTTTTCTTTTCTTTCAAATCCGCAGCACCTTATTCTTTCTTGCGGTGTTTTAAATTACGTTCACAATACAAGCCCGTCTGACCCAAACTTTTTGCAGATTCACCTTAATTCTTCCTTTCTCTTCTTGCCTTCACCTATAATTTTCTTTTTTTCCATTCTTAACTTCTCCCCCGGCGCGTGGTTCTCGCACTTCATACCCCGATTTCGAGCACTTCTGTTCTGCAACGACCGGCGACATCCCTGTCAGTGATCCAAAACTTGGCCGGCTTAGTGTTTCCTCCCCCCCCAAAGCCACCTCCCGGCTCCTGCCAACGAACCCGCTTTGACTGAACGCTGGTGCCCGAACGCCTTGTTTTTTCTGTTGCGTTGGTCTCCCGTGTTCTTGACCTTTTCCCTTTGTCCTACTACTATCCTTCTCTATTACACTTGATTCACTGGGGATCCCAGCAAACTCAACGTCCGGACGGTGTCGAGTTCCACCGCGCTTCATTCCTCAGAGGTTAGACCTTCAATACTTTTCTTCAGCATCCCGCCAATTCTCGCTTTCCCCACTATTACCCTTCCTGCCGCCAAGGGAGTTCCAATAATCTTCGACCCAAGCATAACGCATCGCACAGGGTGAGGATTGCGGTTCCCACCAGCGAATGCTGACGTCAAAAGAAAGCTTGCGCGGACTGCTCCTCGATCCCCATTAAGGGGGGATTGTTGACATGAATCCCGCAAATTTCTCTAATGTCGGCGGGGGCATGCCTGGCGGAGCTAAGCCGCATAACCAGATGCAAGTTCCGCAGCAGCAGAAACAGGACAATCAGGTGATGATGAACTATCTGGCCCAGGCATTACAGTCCCAGGGCCCTTTTACCGGTTGGAGAGCCGATGTTACTCTCAAAGAGCGGGCTATCAATGTATATCAAATGTGAGTGATCTGCGCGCTGTATGGGTGGTGGTGGTGGTCGATCGGTCGTCTGAGAGCCATTACTGGCCTACCGTAATAATGGTTTATCGTTGTCACTTTATTGCGTAGGCTAACGGTCTGTTCTCAGGTGGACATCCCTTCGTTTAATCCAGCCGCATGCCAATTTACACAGTTTAGCGCAGGCTGCTCTGAGTTTCGAGCAGAAGGCCTTCAAAGATGCGAACGAGAAGGTACGCTTCCTGTTTTTGCTTGTATAGCGGGCTCTTTTAATGGTGGAACTTTTAGGTCGACTACGACAAACAATGTAATGACAAGCTGGTTGTTATTCGAGATACTCGGGCTAGGCAGGCGGCTGTGTTGCAACAGAATGGCGGCATGATGGCTCAACCTGGGCACGCGGCGGGAATGACCGGCGTAGGGCAGGCTCCGTTTCCTCAACAGATGGGTCGTCCCGTACAAGCTTCTCCAATGCCTGGTCAACAGCAAATGGCAATGGGGATGAATGATCCGAGTCAACAGGCCGCTATGCAGCATCGCCAGCAACAGCAGCAGCAGCAGCAGCAGCCGCAGCAGCAGCAGGCAATGCTTCAGCAGCAACGAGCGCAACAAAGACCAGGCAGCGGTATACCGCTGACAGATGATCTCAGCACACTATCAGCTCAAGACTATGATCATGTCTGCCGTATCGCCAACCAAATTTTAGCGAAGACTCCTCAGGAAGATGTGGACAAGATCAAAATGAATCTGCAGAATATGACTCCGGAGCAAAGACAATACCTTAGCAGGAAGAACATGGATCCAATCACATACTTCTTTCGCTCACAAGCCTTAAATCAACTTAGGAGACACAAGCGACTCCGTATGGAACAGCAGCGTCCACCTAATACTGGAGTTGACCCTAACAGTGCGATAATGGGGGACCCCATGATGAACGCCCAGCAACGCCAAATGTTTCAGAACATGATGAACCTCCAGCGTAATTCAGCTTTCTCAATGGGTGGTCAACCGAATTTGGATCCGTCCGCGTTCATTGGTAATGTGGAGAATATACAAGGACAACAGGCGGATGGTCTGCGCTCTCAGGAAGCAGGACAGCTCGTGGTGCCTGCCAGTTCTTCGCAAATGAACCAGCAGCCTTTTCCGAACTCTCAGAATATGTTTCAGGGTGGCCAGGCCAATATGAATGGCGCTAGCATTAGCCCCCAGTTCTTCCCCCAGCAGCACCTGCAAAACTCTCAAAATCTTCAGCAAGATAGAACACAACAGGCGCCTCAATTCCAGCCACAGTCGCAAGCACAAACTCAAGCCCAAGCACGAGCGCAGGCCGCCCAGAAAGCACAAATGGCTATATCTCAGGCTGGCCAAGCGAATTCGCAAATGCAGCAACAGATGACGCAGCAAAACTCCGCCATGCCAATGCTAAATCGTCCGATGGCCCCGGGACAAATGTCTCCGGCGCAAGTGGCTGCTCAGGCCCGGCCTCCGTCGCGTGCTCCCGGGCAGCAGCCGAATGGTGTCCAGTCCATCGGGGGACAACCAGCTATGCAGGGTCGACCTCAAATTCCTTCTAATCTTCCACCGGTGGTTCAAGAGCAACTGGCTAGGATGACTCAGGAGCAGCTGACGGCCTTCTTAATGAACCAGCGACGTCAAATTTCCAACAACCAAGCTATGGCAAGGCAAAACGCTACCCAGCAGTCCATGCCTATGCAGCAGAACCTATCGCAGCCTGGCCAGGGACAACAAATGGCAAATGGCCAAATGAACAATAGCCAGAATATGCGTACTTCCCTAAATCTGCAGCAGCAGCTCGCTGGGATGGGTGGTACCCAACCACCCAACCAGATGCTTCCCGGACAGCAGCAGATGTCAGCCCAACAACGGCAACAGCAACAACAACAACGCCAACACGATCTATATAAAATGCAACTGCTTCGCCAGCAGAGTGGGGGCTTAGATTTTTCTGCTGACCAGGTCAAAGACATGGATCGCGTGCCTTTCCCTCCTTCCATACTGAGCAACAATCCCAATGTTCCGTCACCTGTTCCAAAACATATTAAGAGCTGGGGCCAGTTAAAACAATGGGCCACTGCTAACCCTCAACTTCTTGGAGGCATAGATTTGCAGAAGTTGGTGACATTCCAGAAATTTCATATGGCTCAGATGGTAGCACAAAATAAAGAGAATGGTGGCCAGAACCCTTGGATGCAGATGCCTTTCCAAGGGCAGCCACAGCAATATATGAACCAACAGCAGTTCCAAGCTGGTCAACAACAAGCCCCGTCAAGTGGACCTCCTGTGCGACCGATCTCAGGGCAAGATATCCAAATGGCTCGTCAGCGGCTGGGCGCCCAGGTGCAGAATTATACAGATGAGCAGCTTCGGGAGCTACTCTATAGAAACCGGCAGAAACAAATGATGCTTCAAGCTCAGACTCGTGCAGCTCATGCTGCATCTCAGGGCGTCTCACAGACTCAGTCTTCTCAGCAAACTCCAGTCTCAGCACCATCGGCTGCGCCTCAAGTTAAGACTGAGGCCCAGCCTCAGCAACAGTTAACACAAATAAATCAACAAACGCAAGCCGCAAAGGCCCCGAATCCGACACCTGGAAAAAGCGTGAAAGGACCTGCTGCTAAACAACCACCGAAGAGAAAGATGGCAAATGATGAAGGCGTGGACGCTCAAAATACCCCTGCACAAAAGCCGTCTCAACTTGCGACTTCACAAGGAGTGTCGGGTCCTACGCCGTCTCGATCTAATTTGCAGTTGACTCGTGAGCAGGTAGCTGCTATGACGCCACAGCAACGTGCACAGCTGGAGGCGCACATACGGAGGCAACAGGGCCAGACTCAGAACCGTGTGCCTATCACAAGAGCCGTTGCGGAAGAAGCGTGGAACAATCTCCCGGAGAAGATCCGGCAATTGTACAACGAGATCTCAAAACAAGCCCCACCTGCAGACCCTGTTACTGTGCAACCGGAGAAAAAGGCCCAGATGGCGCAGCAACTACGTGAGTGTACAGATATGCTGGGTAGAATGGACACACTGGTTCAATGGTTTGCCAAAATTCCTAATCAGGAGAAGAATGTCCGAAGCTTACTCGCTATGGTGCGTGACAATTGCTGCCTTCCTGCGCCGATTAGAAATCAAAATGCTGACCTACTGTCATCTAGCGCATACAACTGATGAGGCAATTCAAACCTGGACCTGAATGGGTGCTTAATGATCATTTTACTGTCACGTCGGACTACTTAGCAATGACCACTAATTATGTCAAGAAGCTTTTCCAAGCCATGATTACCCGCGTGAGCCAACATCAGAATCAGCTGCCTGGACAGCGACCAAGTGTTTCTCAAGGAGCAGCCAACGTGCAACCGTCTACCCAAAATAACATGCCGGCCCTAAACGCATCTAACCTACAGCAACTTCAGCAGCAAGAGGAGGCCATCCAGCGGGCTCGAAGAGCTTCAAGCCAGACCGCCGTCTCGGCAACCTCTGCCGTACCGCCGGCACCGCCATTTGGGGCACCATCCCCTCAGGGAGTCCCGCATGCTTACGGACCCGGTAGTATGCCCCCTCAGGAACTAAAGCTTCCTCCGCCAAAAAGGAGGAAGCAGTCTCACGCCGGCCCTCCCGTGGCTGCTGGAACAGCCGGAACTAGGTCTCCAGCGATGAAGCAGGGCGCGGCTGATGTCAAAGCAGCTGCCGCGACTTTGGCTGGCTCTTTCAAATGCAATGCCCCAGAGTGTCAACATCATTACCAGGGCTTTGCCACTCAGAACGCGCTGGATAGACATGTTGAAGAAAGCCACAAGATTGAAGAATCAATTGAAGACCCACTTCAATTTGCCCTTGACAGTTTCCGTAGCTTGGTCAAAGAGGAGGAGAAATCTTCACCAGAGTCTCAAGCTCCGAAGAAGACTTTTGGTGCTGCGATGGAGACCTCACAGGTGCCTCCTAAAGTCGGCATATCCTCGCCCTCTACAAAGCAGGAGACAGGAGCAACCCCGATTACCGCAGGCACTACTTCAGTGGCACGAGTGCCGAGCCAGTTCGGCCATAAGCCAACTTCTCCCGCATCCCACCAGACCGCCCGTGTGCCATCAACCAAAGCGCCCACATCGGCAGCGAAGCCCTCTGGAGATAAGGACGGGAAGAAGGAAGCCGGAAAAGTGACAGAGACAATGCCATCTTTGGAGGCAACTACTGAAGATACTTGGGCGTCTAGTGCCATCTCCCTTGAAGCGATTCAAGATACGTTCATGGACTTTGGGGACGACAGTGGCTTCGGGTTTGGACCGATGGACGAATTCCTCAATGCAGACATGTTTGCTAATACTCAGTCTAAAGACACCCCGGATTCAGTTGAAACGGCCATTGTCACCCAAACTCCGAAAGATAGCGACCTGCCGCAGAGCGGAGATGTGGCGAGTAAAGGTGGGGATGGTCTCGAAGACAATTGGATCCCGGTGGATTGGATCAACCTCCCTGGTTGGCTTGAAGACGGGACTTTCATGAACGAGTCGTGGGAGGATATTGATTGGGATACCATCGACCGCAGGGATGGAAGCATGAACGTTGACGATAGCGGAATCGCCATCTGTGCCATGTAAGATGGTGCTTTACGAGCAATTTTAACGGCCTTGGGCAGGTGAATGGCGCTGTGGCTTATTTCTTCGACATAAATATGAATGACTTATGTATATTAAGACAAGGCCAGTGTGGGAGGCCCCTTGTTTATGCTTGTGATCTTACGGTTTTCTGATTTTATTTACCTATTACACCCTCTGACCACTTTGCTATTCATCTATAGTTGGCTTAGCCGTGGCGTTCTAAGTAGCGAGCAAAAGGTCTTCTGTGATATGTTGCAAGAGCCTTGTTTTTCTTTATGAGGCGATTGAGTGTTTCCGAAGCAATATTGATACTCAAATTTTTGAACTTAGTAAAAGCCAATGTCAAAGGCTAGAAGGTAAAATTCGAGCCGAATTAGTAAGAATCTCATTCGCTGGTTGATGTTCATGTAGTTATCTGCGAGTGCCATGGGAACGACAGTAAAGGTGATTACTGGATCTGTAAGATACACGGTTCCCGGGGTCCTCGTGCCAAGGCTGGGGGGCATGATCAGCTGCTACGCTGATAAGGACGCCCCATCATTACATCCGCTCCGTCTACTCTCTCCCTCTCTTCTGATTCACCACTTATCCTTCGTCTTTGTTCAAACGACCGTAATCGTCGTTTCCAAGATGGGCTCTCAATAGAAAGGCTCTTCTAGATTACACGATTATTTCTACCTCTTTACTATCCCTTCTGGTGTCTTAGAAGCGTCCGCCGTAGCATCTGTCTATCACCAAATCCAACACGGGTCCTTATCAGCTTTCTGTCTCCTCATCATCGCCGACAGCCTTGGCTCCTAACATACACTATCTTTACCGGGGCATTGACTTGCCCTTGACCAGCCATGGCTAACAAGGCAATGATTCCATTCTTGGTCACAATGATGCTTGTGACCGGAGTTTGCAATACTATCCTCAACAAATACCAGGTTAGAACCCCTTGTTCCCAGATACCTTTGGCTCATCTCCTGTCGCATGCTTTCTGTTAACTCAATCGAAAGGATATGCAATGTGTGCGGAACTGCGATGCTCCAGATCCCAGTGACCGCCATCTGTTTGAGCAGCCGGTTATTCAAACGTAGGTCTTCTAATCTAATCACTTGACATCATATCCCCGCTTACAGTTCTGGTTTTACAACAGGATTCAGATGTTTATCGGAGAGGCGGGTAGCTGGCTCGTAGTCTTGCTATCTTATATCTATCAAGGATATATTTCACCACGCTTTTCGAACGGATCCTCCCCTCTTTTGGTCGGTGGTTATCACCCTGTCAGTAATAACGATGGTGATGCGGTCGCGGACGACACAATCGTTGGAGAAAGTTACTCTAATGATCCTGCGAAGCCGAGTCACGCCCATGATGGGCGTATACAGCTAGAGGGTCGAAAGATCTTTCTCCTTGCTACACCCGCATGCTGTGACATCGCAGCCACTACTCTCATGAACGTTGGGTTGCTTTTTGTTGCAGCTAGCATTTACCAGATGACGCGTGGTGCACTGGTGCTCTTTGTTGGACTGTTCAGTTTTCTTTTTCTCCGACGGAAACTCTATCTATACCAATGGTCGGCACTTTTCGTGGTCGTCCTCGGTGTTGCAGTGGTAGGTCTTGCGGGTTCACTCTTTGGCGACAACCAGAACCACGACGTTACACAACAGGATGCCATGGCAGCTGTAGCACATGTTTCAATGCAAGCCCGTGCTCTTGCCAAAACTCCCCAGGCCGTGCAGGCTATCATTGGTGTTCTTTTGATCGCCGCTGCCCAGATATTCACAGCCTCGCAATTCGTGCTGGAAGAGTGGATTTTGGAGCACTACGCTATGGACCCTCTCCAGGTTGTTGGCTGGGAAGGCGTATTTGGCTTTTCAGTAACTGTCATTGGATCGATAATATTGTATCTGGCTGTTGGACGCACGGAAGCTGGCCGCTACGGATACTTTGATGTGAAAGAAGGATGGCATCAAGTCGTTACTAACAGAGCTGTTACTACTTCCAGTTTACTGATTATGATCAGCATCGGGTAAACTCACTCTCCTGTGCCCTCTAACTTTAGTTACAGCTGGATAATCTTGGCTAACTGTTGTCTTTCCACAGTGGTTTCAATTTCTTCGGTCTCTCTGTCACCCGGACCGTATCTGCTACCTCCCGCAGCACGATTGATACTTGCCGAACACTCTTTATCTGGCTCGTCTCATTGGCCCTCGGTTGGGAATCCTTCAAATGGCTCCAGGTAGCCGGGTTCGCATTGCTCGTGTATGGAACGTTCTTGTTCAATGACATTGTGCGCCCGCCACTCAAGGCTTGCCTCCCTCGAGATATGGGAGAGAGGGAAGTGCTATTACCGGAAGAACCGATCGAACATATATAGATTTGAATAACGGGACATGTTACTGGCATACTAGTATACTAACGCATCCACGCCCACTCTGTCGGACTCGTTTAGTTGGCCACCATCCTGCTTTTGGGCCTATGGTGCAGACCAACCTCTGGCGTTACAGGCGCCCTCATTTTGGATATAGCTTAGAGTAGTATCAGATTGAATAGATGAATTCGGCTTGCTCATTTAGACAGCTTATGCAACTCTAGTTGAGTCTTCTCATTAAGAAACGCTAGAACAAACCACAAAATCAGATAGACCAAATCGATCTTGTACAGAATACCCCACTCTCTATGAAATATCAGAATCTAGCCTAACAGCGAGGAACCCCTTCCTCGCTTGAACCTCCCCAATTTGAAAAACGCAACGCAGAAAACCAAAACCATGTCCAACGACCCAGGCAAGTAAGAAAAGGCAAAACTTGCCCTTTCGCATGGTCCAAAAAAACAAGGGTATACGTATATATAGCCGAGTCCCAGTATATAGTACAGATTAGGAAGATCTTGTATATCCAACAAGGGAGAGTTACAGTGATATCTCCCTACACGAGAACATATAGTGCACACATCTTGGAGAAGGTCAGATATTGTCGCAATGATGGGATAGTGAGAGTAGTGGGTAGACAATTTCACTTACACAAGAGAGACCGAAGATCATCGACAGCCAGAAGAATATGTTCTATCTCATTTGTTAAGGACGTTTGATTCGATTTGTTTGTTTCCTTTTTCTTTCTTATGCTAGGGGGAATGGGGGATGAGGGGAAGATAATGCTTACCCTAAGAGTTGTTCTTCCCCGGAAATATTTGGATTGTTGAACTGCGACAATGGGCAGTTGGAGCATCATTGCGATGAATCCGTAGCCGCGGAGCTTCTTGGTGATGCAGCTCATTACTAGTTCGTGGGCGATAGAACTCACGAGGAAGGTGATGAACATGGCGACTGATTGGGAAAAGCGGGCTTTAGAAGGGAAGTAGACGTGTCGGCGGAGGAAGTGGTGGACGGGGATGTTCCATTCGCGTGAAAACTCCAGCCTGGTGAGGATGAGGATGTTAATTTAGTGGCTGTTTAGTGGAAATGCCCAGGTGCACACGTACCAATCGCAGGAATTCCACCAGTCCGAGTAGAAATGGCGATCGGCGAAGCAGGTGATCTCCGCAAATGCGCCTAGCAAATATTCGAAGATGACTAGGAAGACTAGTAGGAAGGTTATCATAAAGGGGAAGAGAAGCATGTTGATTGTTTCCGCGAGAATCAAGGCTTTGTCTGCGGCACTTTGTTTCAAGTGCAGCTGAGCATTGGCCTCGCTGAGGACTGGGAGAATGAATTCTTCGCTTGTCAGGGTCAACAGGAATATACAGCCGAAGACAGCCATCGTTTTCAGGCCGAGCTCTGTCCATGATCTTTCCTTGTTTCGAGGATATTCCAACTCGTAGCAGAGGGTAGGACAGAAGATGAAATCGACGTAATTGACGACTGTGAGGTTCTGTGGGTATGTGACACGGCCTAACGGCGAGGTCAACTCGGTCGCCAGGTCCTCGCGCAGGTCTTGGACTGATTGCGACCGCGAATGGCCACTTTTGCGTTCTGTTGAGGGCCGACGAGGTGCTGGATCTGGATACCGAACAGCCGCATCCATTGAAGCGGACCCAGGGTTATCAAGTGCGGACAAGCGGCGCTCGGTCTCGCTGAGATGGCCATTGTAGAACGCATAAGAATGTATCTTCATGAGTAACGTCAAAGTATGCAGAGTAAAAAATACCTGCGCGGTCCAGGTCCAGCGCAACATAAATGGCCAACTGATTGGTCTGTCAGCGCTTAGTCTTGTACACAGTTATTATCCGACTCACTTGATCCACAGGATAAGCCAACCCGCTTCAAAAATACTTTGTATTACCATCCCCCCTCTTTCCCATCGCAACCATCCTTCACTATTCCTGAACAGGCGATGGAGCGGCAGAACTGCTGCACTACTAAGCACCATAGCAAGGTCGCTAAAGCCCATTGCCCAGACATTCGCGGTCAAAAGACTCCATACCCTCACCCGCAGCGGCGAACCGGTATCCTTCACGTTCCGAAGCGCGGTAGTCACCACCATAATGAACAATCCAATCCAAAACAGTGTGAAGAAGCCGCGGAAATTATGGTAGTCGCTTTTGGCGTCAAAATGCGATACGCGGGGGATATAGTCTATGGTATAGAACAATCGATTGCGAGCTCTGGCTTGCTTTCGCGCATGCGATATGGATCGAACGGATGGAGGGGCATCTTCGGCGACAGGAGTCGAACGTCCACTGACATCCAACCGTTAGACTCAGGGGGAATGACTGTGTTGGTTCAATGGACTTGCCTACCTTGAGTCAATTGAATTCTTCTCTAGAGAGAGACTGGTAGGCTCATCAAGCTTCTTCAGGATGGCGCGTGGCCGCAGAAGTGGGGAGCCATTACTCTGTGATACTGTAGAGGACATCCTGACCACGGAGTCAAGATTAGTAGATGACATACACTTTTCACATTGATTCCATGAAATTAACAGAAGCACTCCAACTCAGAGGGACTAGGCTAGCTAAATATATCCCTCTCAATGTTTCGGTGAGCAAATGGAAACGGCTTCTAAAGATTGTCAAAGGACACTTGTGCATCCAGGAGTTGTAGGTGGATCCTGTGTCAACGGAGGTTTGTTGACAAGACAGACTGAGTTGCGCAGAGACCAGTCTTAAAAAAGGGTGATGATGCTTCGGAGTCGCGGATCAGCCGGCGCGACAACAGTTCCTACGCCATCGCCTTCCAAGATCTGCAACTATTTTCTGCATTGGACAAGACAAATCAATCGGGATTTCTGGAGGCCGCAAAAGCCTCTGAGTAAGAAAGTTCTCCACGGTCTTCTCCGTAACAGGGAACCCTCACGTCATGCCGTGCGCACCTGATCCCGGGGGCCGGAACCTGGCTACCACCGAATTACCTTATAGGGTCCCGTACGTGGAAAACGAATACGACGTCCTAGCCTGGGGTTTCAGGCCGTCGAGGTTTCACTATATTCGATCACGTGGCAAGTCCACCGCACGAGGTGCACTAGGCCCGAAGGAGATAAGTGCCAAGACGGACAGGTCGCAGAGGACGGGCGAGGCTCAACCTTCCGACGCCGTCTCAATGCTATTATTATTGTTTAGACGGAATTCATTCTGGTCTTACTGTTTGCGTGGACTGGTTTCTTCGCATTTTCCACCCCCTTCTCCTCGTTCTTTCTTTTATCTCTGTTAATTCCCTTTCCTTCTCGATACCCCGTTGGGGGTCCCTGTGACCGCCATGACATCCCGTAAGTCGTGTCCATTGCTAATGGAATCCCCCCACACTGGCTTCCCCTTACCTGGCGACTTAATTGCTAACAATTCCTGCTCCGCTTCCCAAAATTATAGTTAAGCAATTTATCCGTAATGTACGGTCCGCCAAGACGATCGCCGATGAAAGGGCAGTGATTCAAAAAGAGAGTGCGGCCATTCGTGCGTCTTTCAGGGAAGAGAGCCATGATTCGGGCATACGGTCAGCAGCCTACACATCTATCACCTTCAGAGTATCTCGAACCAACATCTCATATCCATAAACAGGAGAAATAATGTCGCCAAATTGCTTTATCTGTTCACTCTCGGCGAGCGGACGCATTTCGGTCAGATCGAATGCCTGAAACTACTCGCATCCCATCGTTTCGCAGACAAGCGACTGGGATATCTGGGTACTATGTTGTTGCTGGATGAAAATCAAGAAGTGTTGACACTGGTGACAAACTCGCTTAAAAAGTGAGTTGCTGTCCGAATGCGCAATTCCATGTGCTTCTTAGGACCATTCGGCTGACTTGATGCAGTGATCTTAACCATTCCAACCAATATATTGTCGGTCTTGCCCTGTGCGCTCTGGGCAATATTGCTTCCGTCGAAATGTCCAGAGATCTCTTCCCGGAAGTCGAATCCCTCCTTTCCACTGCAAACCCGTATATTAGAAGGAAGGCGGCACTGTGCGCTATGCGAGTATGTCGCAAGGTACCAGACCTACAGGAACATTTCTTGGAGAAAGCCAAGACCCTCTTGTCGGACAGGAACCATGGGGTTTTACTGTGTGGTTTGACGCTGGTAATAGACATGTGCGAAGCGGAGGAGGCTGAAGAAGGACAGGAAGGCGTAATTGAGATGTTCCGACCTCTAGCTGGTGGACTCGTCCGCGCTCTGAAGGGGTTGACAACTTCCGGATATGCTCCAGAACATGACGTCTCTGGAATCACGGATCCTTTCCTCCAAGTCAAGATATTACGTCTCCTTCGAGTGCTGGGAAGAGGGGACGCTGCAACAAGTGAACTGATCAACGACATTCTAGCCCAGGTGGCTACCAACACTGACTCGACAAAGAACGTTGGCAATTCTATCCTCTACGAAGCTGTCCTCACCATCCTTGACATTGAGGCTGACTCCGGCCTAAGAGTTTTGGGCGTCAACATTCTTGGAAAATTCCTTACGAACAAGGATAACAACATTCGTTACGTTGCCCTCAACACGCTGAATAAGGTTGTGGCGATCGAGCCCAACGCTGTGCAGAGACATCGGAACACCATTCTGGAGTGTCTCCGTGATCCCGACATCAGTATTAGAAGACGAGCCCTCGACCTCAGCTTCATGTTAATCAATGAGAGCAACGTCCGCGTCCTCGTCAGGGAACTTCTTGCTTTCCTAGAAGTCGCTGATAACGAGTTCAAGCCGGCAATGACTACACAGATTGGCATTGCTGCCGACCGCTATGCGCCGAACAAACGCTGGCACGTTGACACAATTCTTCGCATTCTCAAACTGGCCGGTACCTATGTTAAGGAGCAGATCTTATCGTCTTTTGTGCGCCTAATTGCGACTACCCCTGAATTGCAAACCTACTCTGCGCAAAAGCTGTACACTTCATTGAAGGAGGATATTTCACAGGAGGGTCTCACTCTCGCTGCAACTTGGGTTATTGGAGAGTACGGCGACAACCTTCTTCGCGGAGGTCAGTATGAGGAAGAGGAGCTAGTCAAGGAGGTGAAGGAGAGCGATCTCGTCGATCTTTTCAACAACATTCTCAATAGTACATATGCTACACAAACAGTAGTCGAGTACATCACCACCGCTTCGATGAAACTCACCGTGCGAATGTCGGACCCGGCTCAGGTTGAACGTCTCCGTCGCTTCCTGAACAGCCGGACCGCCGATCTAAGCGTGGAAATCCAGCAACGAGCCGTGGAATACAACAACCTGTTCGGCTACGACCAAATCCGTCGTGGTGTTCTTGAACGGATGCCCCCCCCGGAGATTCGCGAAGAACAGAGAGTTCTAGGCGCCCCAACGAAGAAACGCCAGAGCAAGATCCTCAAGGATAAGACCAAGAAGGTCGCCAAGCCGGCCGAGCAGGATATGCTTCTCGATCTTATGGGTGGTGATGCTCCAGCGACCAGCCCGATTGGCATTGGATCCCAAAATACAGCCGATCTCCTAGCAGATATTCTTGGCGGGGACTCTGGGCTCTCATCACCTGCTCCTCAACCAACACAGAAGCCGGCACAGTCCAGTACGAGTGCCATCATGGATCTGTTCGGCTCCAATGGAAACACCCCGTCACCCCGTCCAGCCGAGCCAGCATCATCATCTCTGGACCTCTTAGGAGGTTTTGGCTCGGCCGCACCTGCGTCTTCCACTCCGCCACCCTCGGCAGCCGCTGCGCACGCCGCATTCGAGAAGAACGGTTTAGCCCTTACCTTGCAAGTCCAGCGGGGAAGCGGTGGCAACGCACAGATCCAGGCTCGTTTCCGAAACACCTCGGACTTCAGTCGTTTCTCCGGTGTCGGATTACAGGCCGCAGTGCCCAAGAGTCAACGCCTTCAGCTCAGTGCAATCAACAAGCCCGATCTTGAAGCCGGCGACGAGGGTGTTCAACTGCTCAAGGTCGCCTCTCTGAATGGAGTAAGTCCCCGCAAAATCCTACACCATCTCCCAATATAGTAACATGTACCACAGGCTCTCCCACCTAAACTCCGCCTTCGTCTGCGTATCACATACTCAATGGATGGATCCGACCCCGTGACGGATCAAGCCGATTGGACAGAACCGTAAATCAACCTCTACAAAGGACCCAAGGTGGGGGAAAGAAACAGAGGGTAGTCTTACCCCGTCGATTTACCTTCGACAACCTCCTTTAATTATATTTCTTCCTTTTTCACGTTTCATCCGTTGCCTAGATGGTTATTCTACCTTTTTGAATGAAAGTGGCTCCTAGTCTGGAGAAGACCCTATTAGAGTTAAGCCTATCAGACTCATACGTATGTGCTCAAATGAGCTGGAAATGATGAAATTTTCTTTTATCATGCATTCATACCCTGTTAACGAATTTCCGTCATCTTCCTTGTTCTCTTTTCAATTTGTTTTTTTACCTCTTCTTTTCGTGTAGATGCTTTCATGTGACCAAAATGAGAGAAACCTTGAATTCTATAGATGGACATTGAAACGACCGCGATATTACTTTGCAAGGACAATTGTTCTTCGTAGAGCAACCTGATTTCTATCATGACATAATACTTCGAAGGCGTATCTTTTGATTCAGTGATGATTTGACATTATTTATTCTGTATGAGCTACATATATATATATATATTCCAGGGACTAGGTTGATGAGCTACAGAGCGAAGCACAGACAACAAAAACCAAAGTAACTACAATATTAGAAATGAAAATACGGGTAACATTAACGAGAAGAGGTTCAGTAAATAATATAAGGGAACCAATGCAAAACGTGTTTATTGTAGATAAAATGAATTGATATGCTAGATAGATATGTGCCATTCCTGTGCTATCCATAGATTCCTCCCAACCTGATTCATCAATCATGATCATCGTCATATACTCCTGACATTCCTGTAAAAACAAAAAGGATGATACTCATCACAGTGTCCCATGCGCCAATAAATGAATAAAATAAATGTGTTGATGGCAATAAAATAAAACTAAAACATTCGTCGTGATCATAAACGAACATAAAAACAACGTCTGCAGTTTAGTGTATCAGATTCCAGCCCGTTTCTGGGACGTGGACTCAATTTGATCATGTGCAATACAAAGTAAACCACGGAATTTGGAAACCAAGGAAGTGGTCTGGACATACACCAGAAGGCATTGTAGCACATATCTGGAAAGATTTTTGAAATCAACCGAGATTGAGCGCCTAAATGCAAGTAAAAAGGGTTCTGTGCCACCCGAAAGAAGGATGAGAAATTGTGAAAAGATGTACCGTTTGTTGCGGTTCAATAAAAATCTTAAATGAGACAAGTTACTGTCGTTATTGCTATTTCATTAACCGAAAGCGGACTGTCGCCTCCCAACGGGTGGGTGGGGATAATCCTCGTACTGATGGCGAGAAGAATATCTGACTTGTTCCGGGCCGATTTCGCGAGCATATTTGATATCCTTCTCCTTCACACGAGGACTATAGTCGACTTCACCATACAATTGTCTGCTTGACGGCTGTCTAGAACTCTCTGGTCGGCTCGATCGCTTGGTCGACTCGGGAGTGTAAGCGTAAGTACTACTCCGAACCGGTTTCGGCGGGGCGCGAGAACGTTCTTGTTGCGGTGGTAAGTACGTCCTCGAGTGTCTCGGAGACGGGTGCGGGGGCGATGGCATACTTGGTTCTACCAAAACCGTTTCGGGTTCGGTGACAATTTTGTCGGTGAAAACCTTGTAACGAGTAGAAATCTTAGGAGGGCTCTCCCCTGGTGCCATTTCCGGAGTACCCGGACTTGAGTACCCTGAATCAGGCTTATCTACGCCTCTCGCTTTCGTGGTCCGCGAGGGCACCTCGGAGTACACCATGCCTAAGAGAACCGGATCGGACCGACTACTACCTTCTCGCTTTGATGATCGGGGATGGGAGGTGGTTGAAGACCGAGAGGGCTGGAGAGAAGGTCGGCTAGACGGCGGGACTTTCATACCCGGCGCAGTGGCAGCGGTTGGCATGGGCGGGACTTTGTTTTCGTAACTGCGGGTCGGATGTTCATAACTCTCGAGATCTTCATATGAACCATGGCGGGAAGTCACGGGGCGCATAGTATCCCTACTCGGGCGCTTCGTTCGACCGGAGCGTCGGGAGGAGGATGATTCCGGATCCGCCGACTCGTAGCCCCGAGGGCGTTGGGGCGAGCGAGACGAACGTTGTCTAGAGTCGCGCTCAAGAGGGATCGTTCCTTTCGAGCGGCGGATGTAGTCTCGGGCCGTGGAATGCAGCTTTTCATGCTTATCCCATTCATCGGAGCAGTCCTCTTCATGACGCCGCTCGGACCGGCGCGAAGACTCGGTTGGCTTGGGCTTGCGAGAGGAAGATTCCCGACTCCGTGTAGATGGACGCTTGACGCGCACCCAAATAGACGACGCGCTCGAATCGGAGGCATCGTCTTCGGACTCGGGGTAGGTTGTATACATCTTATCGTACGCTTGCTGTCGCCGTTCCTTGGTACGGTACTTGGCTCGGTCCGTGTGGGTCGCTTTGCTGCTGCTGCGAGTCGTATCTTTCGTTGGACGAGGGGTACTGACAGGGACGCTTTTGGTCTTCTTCTTTTCTTCCGAAGCTCTCGTCCGCTGTCGCATCCCAAAGTCATCTTTCTTGCGCGACGTCGCAAATGGATCCTCATCGTATACGTCGGCGGGCGTCCGCTCTTCATAAATACGCCCATCACGATACTCCCGGACCGTACTCCCCCGTTGAGTGTAGGACATGGAACCGCCCGCGGTCCCGCCACGCGCCATCATTTCCCGTCGGAGTTCCGCGATACGGACTTTCTGGTCATACTTGGTCCTCCTCGTCTCATCGGAGAGAAGCTCGTAGGCCTGCTGGACCTTCTGAAACTCATCCTGTGCCTTATCTCGGAGCGATTCGTCCTTGATCTTATCGGGGTGACACCTGAGCACGAGTTTGCGATGGGCAGATTTGATTTCTGTCAGGGTCGCATCTTTCTGTACCCCTAAAACAACATATGGATCGATCTCTGGTATGGATGGCATGGTCTGAACCGGTCAATAATTGATCGAAAAACATAAATCGGGTTGCGAAAAAGAGATAAGTGATTGAATTCGAATTGAATAGAATAGGCGATGGATATTGGAATTGAAGTGTATATAAATGAATTTTAGCGTCCGCTGCTTGGTGGCGTTGTAACAGGGGCGAATGTCAAGAAGGAACGGAGTGTGCCTGGGAAAAAAGGGTGGGCGAATGAACGAACAAAGTGACGTGTGGGTTGCTTGTGACAATCAATCAATCAGTTCATTGTCCACATAAGAACTTGAACTAAGACCAATTCATGGGGAATGCCGGCGAAGCCAAGAGAAAGTTGATTAGCAGATCAGAGACACTGTTCCATGCAATATATTGAATGATGTGATGATAAATGGTTACAGTAAGGGAGATCGGGGGGAGATTCAGGGAGAAAACGGAAGCCAGGAGAGGAGGAACAAGTAGTAATAGTAAATAATGCAGTAGTCAGCCCAGGTACCAAGAGGCAAAAAGCGGAAGTGAACTGGGAATTCAATCCACAGCAACAGGGAACCAGCAGCTGGGGAATGATGATTGGTAGTTCCCCGATAGCTGTTTCGTGCAACCCGGTTGGCGGTGGTAAACTTTCGATGGATCGGTAATGTACGGTTCAGGTTCAGGTTCAAAGCGTATCAGATTGTTGTGTCACTCGTTTTTTTGTTTTCGTTCCTGCGGGACAGGCATAAAACCGAGGGACAAATGGGGAAAAATTCCCAATGGACCCAGCAGAAAGGTAAAGGGAATAGTAATAACAATAAAAAAAAAAAAGAATTCAAGGCTTAGGTCCAAGCACACTGCGCCACGATAACACTAAAAGTAGAACAACGCAGTAGTATGGAATAGACAAGAAAGGTATGGTCAGATCCAGAGATGAACTGGCACCACGTTGAGTCAAGCCTGAGCGATAATAAGGATGATGAGAAAAAGTCCCCGGAAGATGCTCGATGATGCCACACAGCGTCAGTCAGTGTCAGTATACTGGATGTTTGCCCAGGTATAATCTAAGGCTATCGGGCAACAATGGCAGTGGGAATATTATATCAACCGTTTCTTTGGTAAAGTTTTCTTTTTTATTTTTTTTTCTCTCTCTGTCCCTCTTTTTCTTTTGTTTCAGGATATATATTTTATCAGTCTTCCCTGCGTCAGGTATGGTGTCTTTTTTTGTCGCAGTGGTTCCGCAGTGTAGAATCAGCGGTGAATGAATGAATTGGTAGGCGGAGCAACAATAGAAGGTAATATTATGGAGACCCTTCCAACACCACGTTTTAAGGCCCGCTTTCGCCCTAAAAAGAGAGAAGAGGGTAAGGGTGCGGAAATTGTAGTCGAGGTGAGCAGAAGGATTGTAGCAATAGTAGTGATAAATAAAGAACAAAAGATCCAGAAAGAAAGTGAGAAGTGGTAATAAAGAGCGGTTAATAGGAATTGTTCTATAGGACCATGAATGAGGGATCTATCTCAGGCATAGAGTAAGGACACTGTCTCAAGAAATTGTACAGTTTAAGGAATTGAACTGGATTGAATTGAATTGAATTGAATTGATTGATCTGAAGACCGAACACCTCATGAAGAGGAGGAGTAGGTTGTAGAAGGGCAAAAATTTAGGAGCTGATGGCGATACAAATACCCAGTGGGAAAAGCCATTAGATTATCATCACTCCCTCGTAAAGTAATATCATAGGAGGGTGCAAAGTGATTGACTGTATCACTGTTTCCAATTATCACCTATCACTTTTACCCGCAAGTAACATCATGGTCATCTTTTCAAGTGGGCGTTTCGACAAGATGGCATCCTTGCGTTCTCACTTGCTACTTCATCACTAAGCAGGGCTTACCTACGGATTGATTGTCTTGTCTGGTCTGGTCCTAGTCTCATCCCAGAGTCACGACACCTTTTCCTACCAAGTGAAACTGCCACGCTGGGTTTAGTCTCTCAGCCGTACTAGATGCGACATCGTGTGTCTGCAGGACAGGCTGGAAAGTCCTGACCTTCTCTTCTGATCATTGAATGTTCCGAAACTGTCTTCTGATGGCAGATGAGCATTCCCGACCGTCACCAGTCCAGTCTGCCCACCATGAATGAACTCTTCTCTCGAATTTTCTATTGATCAACCATAAACTATTTCTCCCCGAAAACCCACTAATCAGCGTACTCAGCATTGATCTCATCTCGATTGATCATGGATTCTTTCTCTGACCACCAACTCTAGGCGGACCAGTAAGAATTCCACGACAACGCAAACCCCGCACTAAGGCGATTTTCAGTCACGGACGCTGACTCGCTCTGACTGCAAGTGTAGTGCGCATTTCCACACATGAATGGACACACCACTTCGCTCTCAGCTCCTGTCTCCTATAGGTCGACGCTCACTTGTTTTATTTCTGCTGCCTTCACCGGGAGCGGACTACAATCCAATCACAACGGTAGCCGAGGCATCATCTCATGCAGCTCCATCCGGTCCGCCTCACCAAGGATCATGGATCATGCTGCGGCTTCTGCAACGGCGAATTGGCTCCAGGTCATTTTCCTTCTTTCCCCTTTTCATCTTTCCCTACAGCTTGCATGTCTAGCGATGTGGAGAACGTTCAATTATCCCACAGAAGTTTCTTTGGCCTTATGCAGCGCCGCCCCCTTCTCCCCCGGACAACGGTGTCTTGTATGTAATCTATGTACATACTTCGTGCCTGGAGGGGTATCCACAGCTATAGCCACACGATCCGAACCCAGGCTCGCGTGAAACAATCCCATGGGTCGTGGCCGGCTGGTTCCGCTAGAAAACATGGCATGGTACCTGGTATGAGCAATTATCCTTCTTTACCGCCTGAGTGTGGACATAGTAGCATCCACGCAAGCGTTCCGTACTCGGCGGCTATATTGTCACAAGATTTTACCTCTATCACAAATTTCTAGCGGTAAGGCTTCACACAGTGTCGATCTATCACTTTGCTTCACCAAAGATGAGACACAAAAAAGATCACAACGAGGAAAAGAGAAAGAAAGGCGCCGTAGCCTGTCTCTTATCCATTCTCATTCTGAGGGAAGTGATGTCTCCTCCAATCTTACCATGCAATGGCTGTCAAACTACCTATCTTCCTGGTCGCCCCGCGGACCACAATACGTGATTGTGACACAGGCCGCCGAAGCCTCGTCAAACCGAGCCATCTCGAATGCATAATTGGACCCCTAGCCACTGTCATCTGCACCTGGGAGCCGTTCCACAAACCGTCCAACCAGCTCAGCCGCTCTTCAGGCAATGATTGTCCCGGCATTAGACTCTACTTCATCTCCATCAGCCAACGGATCCAATAATGACACCAGAGCTTCTGGACTTTCCGACGGCGTAGATCCTGCAAGCTGTCTGATGGGAATCACATAAGAATGAAGCTGAAAGTTTATCAGGGGTAAGTCTGCAATATTGTAGCTTTAATGTGAAGTATCATTGGCCATGAACTCTTCAGGGTTGAATCGTACATACTATGAAGCAATGGTGCATTTTGTACTATAGACATGGATCCTGATGGACCATTGGTTTCCCGTTCACTCAACGGAAATGGTTCGAGACATCTATATCTGATGACCACTCAAGTGAACCACCAAGGATGAATTGGGAAACCACGGTGTTGGACAGTGCTGTTGATCCGGCTGATCGCCGTACCTGACTGGCTTACGTTATCTATGCAACTGAGGTGGGGTTTGTGTGTGTGAGGGGAGGGGTTAAAGAATGTTCGTTTTTTCTCGTGCCTCGTGGGAATGTAATTATACAATATCATCATCTTCATGATCATGGTCGGTATTGCTGTGTATTAATACTGTCCTCGTACTACTAGTGATCGTGCGTTACGCTAAGTACTGAGAACTTAGGGGAGGACCTTATCTCGATAGGCTATTCTGTCGGCGGTTAGCTCTATATCCAACCCCACCGGCCCCATTCCACTAATGATCTTGTGAAAATGGGAATATTCCAGGGCTAGCGCGCCTACAGCCAAGTGGCCCCTCCATGTACTGGGTACACCCGAACAGCTGTATTAGTTATAGTACACCTTGACTAATTGTTATTGTTTAGGGAGGAACCCCTCTTTACCTTCATTATCATTATCGCCTATTCAGTGGGGCGAGAGTTGTCTTTGGATGCTTATTGCATGCGAAATCCTTCATGAATAGGCAGGCATTCATCCAAGCATCACAATAAATCCCTCTCTGATCGAGGTGTCCAGCCCCGTTCACAGAGAACAAAGAACAAGAATAAGGGCAATGAATCCCTGTCAATTAATAACCCCTCACTAAGGATGTGACATTATTAAACGTAGAGCAGGATTAAGGTAGTCAAGGATCCCACGTCCACGGAATCATGACATCTTCCCCTCGGGTAACCATTCATCGCAGGCATAGAAGCCCGCTATCGAGCTTCTAGCCATGATTCTCTCCATGAATAGACGCACCGTGGCTGAACTTTAGCCATGACTATAACTTACTGACAGGAGTAATGAATAGAGTCCAGATGACCACTACTTGCTTGTTTCGCCTTAATTCTCTTCTTTGTTTACTATGCTATGCTATGCTCTCAAGGTGCCGCCTGCTCGAGGCTGACTTGGATTCGACCACTAACAAGAATGAGCTGTTGGAGAATGGTTCGTGGCGAATGACTCGAGTGGCTATCCCTCTTTGTATTTCTTCCCTCCCCCCATCTCTTTTATATTTTGGTTTTATTCAAACTTTGGTTTCTTCTGTGAGTTAGGCAGAGATAGAGAGTCGATCTCGATTCGGGTAGCCCCCAGTGACGATATGGCACAGGTCACGGTGAAACTAGAGAACAACTTAATGCACCATATTGCATACCCGTGCCTATGCTCATGTAACAACCCACCTCCATGATGTAATAACCAAAAACACACCCGGTGCTCAGTCAACCTTCCCTTAAACTATCAGGTAGCTAAGGTAATGGCGCATGAGTAGGTAGCTCCCACCCCCCTCTTGTTCCAAGGCAGCAATGCATGCTAACCCAAGCGAACCATACGTCAAAGGACAGGTCAAAGCTCAAGCTATCCGTTTACTGACAGACGGATTGTTTTCAAGGGTGTGGAAACCAATCGCTGCGTTGTCTCGAATGAGTTTGAGGACCGAAGGTTTCAAAACCCTTGTAGACGGCGCGCGATACAGTAAGTGGGGGAGTTTCCTCTAATTTGCATGTTACGCGATGGTGGTCGAATGGGGCGTTTCTTCCCGCCATGTTGGGAGCTCTACGTCGACGACGATAGGAGCATTGAAACGCTTCCCTCCGCCATGCGGCCAGCTAGTAGCCAGGATCGCCGCGTTGATGATGCAGGTTTCGCGACGGTTTGAACGAAAGTTTGCCCGGTTATTTGGGTACTCGTCTGGCCTTGATCGAGGAAAATATGACGTTGTACAAGCCTCTCCTGATCCAACCTCATCAGCCGCCGGTGGTAGTACCAGGACATTCTGTGCTGAAGGGAAAGGAGAGACCTGCTCGGTCAGAAAGATGCCGTCATTATCCAGTCGCTGCGCCTTTTTGCCCGTCAAGTCGATCAGACTTTGTTTCTTACTTCCCGGTGGAGGTAAAACCCCACGAACCACCGAGTCTTCTTCCCCTTCCACACTCGCCGACCATCGTACTCGCTCGTAGCCCCGCGATTCGTGTACATGCCCGCAAATCGCCAGTGAAGGCCGGACTCGACCTAACGCCTGATGCAGGGCCTTGCACCCAACCGAAACCCCGATCGCTCTGCTGTCACAATGGGAATGAGGCGGCGTGTGCGTCACGACGAGATCGGCATCCAATGGGATCTGGCTCCAGAGCGCAGCGGCAGTGGCAGATTCGTATCCGAAGGCCCAGGTCCCAGGTGATTGGGAGAAGGGCGAACCGAATACTTTGAAGGTGGTGTTTGGACCGTTGGGCCGGGTCAAGCGGACTAGTGCTGACTGGTGTCTGAGGAGCACGATCGAAGATGATGCTTCGATGCATTTCTGGGCATCTTCTAGATGCTTAGTGTGGGATTTGGAGCCGTGAAGGCCGTAGAAACTGGGGTCTAGGGTTATGTCGTGGTTGCCTGGTTAGCCCGATTTAGTATCTGCTGGTGGTAGCAGGGCTGAGTTTTTGACAGGGCAATTGTTGCAGGTATGGTGATGAAGGGTTCTGGGGCTGAGGGCCCAGGGCTGTGGTCTTGGAACTGACCGCAGATAATTATTTTGACCTCGAAATCAGCCGCGGCGATCCAGTCGATGGTTTTTTGGAGCTCACTTAGGCGTCCTTGGTTTGTTAGGTCTCCGGCGTGGATTAGGACGTCGCCGGCTGGGAGCTTGAAGCCTGCTTCAGCGGGTGTGTAGGCGTGTGTGTCGGAGACACATACGAAGCGTGTCTTTCGACGCATTGTTCCGGCACGTGATCTTTCTTCAGACGTTGTAGACTAATATAGGCATGCCAATCCTTTGCGAAGGTTGTATTCGTGATTTGAGCGCGAGTGTTGGCTAGAGACTAGAGTATGAATGAGACTATACACATGGGGATCCTCAAGCAAGTCGATTCTGATTGTCACAACGTCATTGTAAGATACATACTATGGATCTAACAATAACCGCTGCCATTAGTCTATTTCTAATCAGGAGCTTTTCTTAATGCAAACCTGACAGCTCCAATGTTTCGGCCGTAAAATTTGGGCCACTGGGGAGGTAGACCCAGTCTTCAATCCCGCGGGCCAATCATCATCCGCAGATGATAACTATGGAAGAGCCGGCCATTCCGGCAGTGGAGACAAATCGACCTAAAGAATACATGACCAACTTCCAAATCCCACGACAGCTCTCTCATTCCTGTTCGTACTCCGGAATTAATCCAGCAACAGCCAGCAGCTTTTAAATCAAGGGGGGGCAGCCCATCTTACCCCAAACCAAATGCCAGTCTGTTGAGCACAATGCCTCGCTGGAATCGCAGAAAGAAGTCCCAAGCTAAGAATGACATCACGAATAGCAGTAATTCCAGCGTGTTAGCTGACAACGCTGCCATTGCATCTCTTCGCGCAGTGTCTGGTAATCCCTCCGATACAGTGACAAATAGTGAGTTGGATCCCGCTGAGGTCCGAAAGCTAGCGAAGCAGTATGCAGAGTTCGGCCCGCTTGGTGATCCGTCGCATCTGTACACCAGTGAGCATGCAGGCGGAGAGATACCTGATCCGGTTATCGATGAGCCTCCGTACTTCATTGCCTTGACAACGTATATCAGTTTCCTTGTTCTGATTTTTCTTGGTCACTTCCACGATTACTTCGCAAAGTTGTTCCGCTCACACACGTTTCGACATTTGCGACCTCGGAATGGATACGCCTCGTTGTATAGTGATTTCGAGAGCTTCTACACTAGGCGTCTCAAACAGAGGATTAATGATTGCTTCGAGCGGCCTACGACTGGTGTTCCTGGGAGATATATCACTCTGCTTGACCAGAAGACTGATGACAATCTTCATTTCCAGCTCACGGGAACAACGACGGATACGCTAAATCTAAGTTCATACAATTATCTAGGGTTTGCTCAGTCCGAAGGACCTTGTTCTGACTGCGCTGAGGAGACTCTTCGGCGGGATGGTATTAGCATGGCAGGGTCTTGCAGTGATGCCGGTACGTCAAAGCTCCATGTGGAGGTG
This sequence comes from Aspergillus leporis, assembly GCA_009176345.1. Classification (NCBI taxonomy): domain Eukaryota; kingdom Fungi; phylum Ascomycota; class Eurotiomycetes; order Eurotiales; family Aspergillaceae; genus Aspergillus; species Aspergillus leporis. The sequence continues at coordinate 147,065 of ML732157.1, read as the reverse complement.
GAAAACCAGGTTGCCCGATTCGTGGGGAAGGAGTCTGCACTTGTCTTCTCCATGGGTTTTGTCACTAATGCCACTATCTTCCCGGCTCTTGTTGGGAGAGGTTGCTTGATCCTGTCGGACGAGCTTAACCACGCATCCATTCGATTCGGTGCCCGTCTCTCTGGTGCTGCCATTCAGGTTTTCGCCCACAATAACATGGCGGACCTTGAGAAGCGCCTGAGGGAAGCAATTTCGCAAGGCCAGCCTCGTACGCACCGGCCCTGGAAGAAGATCCTTGTTACCGTCGAGGGTCTTTTCTCCATGGAAGGCACCATGTGCAATCTTCCTAGAATCCTTGAACTCAAGAAGAAATACAAATTCCACCTCTTTGTTGACGAGGCTCATTCTATCGGCGCTGTTGGACCTCGCGGGCGCGGTGTCTGTGATTACTTCAAAGTTGACCCTGCCGAAGTTGACATCCTCATGGGCACCTTCACCAAGTCCTTCGGAGCCAACGGCGGCTATGTTGCGGCGGACCAGGCAATCATTGACAAGGTGCGCTGTACAAATGCCGGTCAAGTCTTCGGCGAGGCACCGGCGCCTGCAGTGTTAGCACAGATCTATTCTTCACTCCGACTCATTGCCGATGAAGACCCCCTTCACCCAGGTCAGGGAATCGAGCGAGTGCAGCGGCTGGCCTTTAACTCGCGATACCTCAGACTGGGCCTCAAGAGACTTGGGTTCATTGTTTACGGACACGACGACTCACCGATTGTTCCCCTGATGCTCTACAATCCGGCCAAAATGCCCGCGTTTTCCCACGAAATGTTGAAGCGCAAGATTTCCGTCGTCGTCGTAACCTACCCGGCGACACCATTGGAACTCTCTCGTGCCCGATTCTGCGTATCAGCTGCGCACACTAAAGATGACCTCGATCGCATCCTACGGGTATGCGATGAGATAGGAGACGCCTTGGAACTCAAGTACTCGACCGGTGTCGCCGGCGGGCTGCGAGAACCTCTGTCTAGCGATGCCTCCAAGAGTGTTAAGAAGATGATCGAGCCGCCTCGCTGGAACATTGAAGAAGTCATCGAGAAAGGCACCCGTGATGCCAAATTACCCCTGTACTGAAGAACACGAAGCAGTTAGGCATGGAGGTTTGTTACGCTATATGGTCATCTCACTTCGACGCTGTGACGAAAGCTGGTATTTTCTCTTCTCCTTTTGAAGTTTTTCTGGATATGTGTATAATACTATGTTGTGATATATGAGCACAAAGAACAACTTATTAATAATAATGATAATGCATATTACTCTTTCTGATGTTTTGAATCTCGACTTTCCTTTGACTTAGTCAGCGGACCCAGTGACCTTCGTTTCATGTGTATTGAACAAGACCTATAGCTAAATTCCAGATCAAGAAGCCTGTACTCTCAACTTGTAAGGCAGCACAACTCTTCGCTGGGCGTTTATGTACCGTATGTTTGGCCGGCGAGAGACTAAGCACTGGGCTATACTATCTAAACTGAGTTAAGCGAATGGCGTCTTTCATAGATACTTGGTAATTGCTATGCTAGAAGCGCAAGATAGACCATTCTCTGCGGACTTCAACGTCTCGTGAGAGAATGCTTCCGGTAAATCGTATCGGCGGGGCGGGCAGCGATAAGTGCGCGGATTGATTGATACCCTTTGACATCACCCAACCTTTGGAACACAAGGTAACCTACTGATAAGGGCAATGATAAAGACTGGTAAGCCGGTGTGGATCAAAGTCATAATTCCCGATTGGGAATCTAAGGCGGACGGGGCTGGACTCTCCGGGTACATCACGTGATACCACGACACGGGATTGGCCGGAGTTAGGGCTGTGGCCCTCTGGGACCATACCCAAGCCGCACATAGCCTCGCTTAGCCAGCGTGCGAACTCATCCGACTTCGTTGTGTGTGTAGAACCTGCCCACAACGACAACAACCGCCGACAACATACATCCCAAGGGAGTATCCTAGAGCAGCGCTCTTCCTTTCGCTGGATATTTTCCGATTAGAACGGTGACAGAAGAGCAGGATGTCCTCCATCGAGCCAGTCGTGCGTACACCCCCTTCACATGCACACTCCGGGTGAAACCTTCGTGATATCTTGAAAGCAGTTGGATTGGGACAGAGAAGGAAGACACTCGTTTTGGATTGCAGTTTTCGCTGACTTGTGATGGATTCGGACAGGTCGTCATTGACGGCAAGGGACACCTTCTTGGTCGCCTGGCCAGCACTGTCGCTAAGCAGTTGCTCAACGGCCAGAAGATCGTCGTTGTGAGATGTGAAGCCCTCAACATCTCCGGCGAGTTCTTCCGTGCGAAGCGTACGTTATCCGGCCCGGCTTTCTATATATTCTACTGTGTTTTTGGGGATTCGGACGATTTGAGATTTGGAAGAGAAGGACACTGCTAAATGAAAGACGCAAATGGCGGTGTACAATGGAATTCCTCGTGCAACCGGCTGACATTGATGTTCGCGATATAGTCAAGTACCACGCCTACCTTCGCAAGATTACCCGTTTCAACCCCACTCGTGGTGGTGAGTCAACCTGGATACTCTGACAAATTCAACACTGTTTTGGGGCGTTGTGCTGAAGTTATGAATGTTCGCAGGTCCCTTCCACTTCCGTGCTCCTTCACGCATCCTCTACAAGGCCGTCCGCGGAATGATTCCCCACAAGACCGCCCGTGGTGCTGCCGCCATGGAGAGGCTCAAGGTCTTCGAGGGTGTTCCTCCTCCCTATGACAAGAAGAAGCGTGTCGTCGTTCCCCAGGCTCTTCGTGTTCTCCGCCTCCGCCCCGGCCGCAAGTACTGCACTGTCGGTCGTCTCAGCCACGAGGTTGGCTGGAAGTACCAGGACGTTGTCGCAAGGTGTGTATTTGATATCCTGGAGTGGATTACGGAGGAGCTCAGGTTCCTTGGTTGGCTGGATAATGGCTAACAGTTTTTTTTTTTAACTATTACAGACTCGAGGAGCGCAGAAAGGTCAAGAGCAGTGCGTACTACGAGCGCAAGAAGGCCGCTCGCCGCCAACTCGTCCAGGCCCAGAAGTCGGCGGGTGTCAGTGAGCAGACCAAGAGCCAGCTTGCTCAGTACGGATATTAGATACCTCGTTGCGCGGCTGGTTGCTTGTGTCTTTGATGGGATGGGTTGGTATCGCGAACGGTTTTCTTTCAGTGAAGTTCTCGGACGGCGAACCGATCGGCCTTGTTCCCACTGTCCTTTACCTTATCATGAAATATCCACAATGATCATGTTGTGACGCACATGGAGGCTGATGAGACCGATTTCTTGTTATAAAAATTACGGAGTCGCTTGGGATGCAAGGCTGTTCAAAATAGCCGACCCTTTATTTCGCGCCGTGGCGGTTTAATCCAAAGAATTTTCTTTCCGAGTTAAGAATGACTCTACGATCATCTATTTTGCCCATCTCTTTCTTACGTACCCAGTACAATCGGACTATATAGATCGAAATATCAACAACGAACCCTTAAATTAGGCACGACCCATGCGACATACGTGCTAGCTTGCACAAAGTTACAGGGGCCCCATTTCTGTAGAGACGGATTATCACCCGCTTGTGTGACAGGCGGGTGACAATTGTAGGGTTTCGAAATGTGACGAGATAATCCCTTCGTGTCCGGCGATTCGCTTCTTCGTGTGATCACATCCCCATGCGCGTATATGTATATGCAGTTGGTTTTGGTCAGCAAGGCCAGCCATTAAAACTCAATTTGGCTCAACGACCCAGGATCTGCTGACAAAAGTTTTTTTAAGTCTCGATTGACGCCTCGTCACTGGCCACACAAGGAAGATTGTACACGGTGTCGGTAAACGCCTAGACTGCATCGAACCTTTTTTTAGACTTCACTATTTGCTGAGAAATACCAGATAGACTCCTTTTATATTCTATTACACACAATATCAGGACATTGTCCAGTGACTGAGCCGTACATAACAACCTAGACTATAGCCGGGCTATTATTAATCCACACTCTTCAGCATGTGATCTAGATACTAAGAATTGGTGCTGATAAGCTCAGGCTTCTAGCGCCAACCAACCAATCACCATCCACCTTGGCACCCTTAAAGATGAAGAATAAGCACAACCAAGGGAGAAAATTACATTCAAGCAAGGACAAACGAAATACGTCACTAATCCTCCAATCAGCCTTCCCCTACCATAACAGAACCAACCATTCAACAATGCCACAATGGTCACTTTCGGATAAATAGAGAATGCGTAGTGAAATTGTAAACTAAAAGCCGGCGGGAATCGATCCTCCCGCTCTCCGCTTCCGCGGACCGAGCTAGCAGTGGGCCATCGATTTCCCCGCATTTACTTGATTCACCAATTCGGCGTCAAGTGACTGCTGCCACTAATTAGGTGCATCGTATCCCTTGACATTACAGTTTGCCGTATTCCCATTTCCATCCCTCTCCATTCTTTCTGTGTTTGTCAATCGATCGACCGAATATGTCAGGTGCGAAGTCACGGTTGTCGGGCCTCCTAGGGCATTTTGTCTCGGGTGGTGCGGAGAATCATAGGCTTAATTTTCATACGCTGTCGCCTACGTATTTCTTGCCTAGGGCTGCCGCTATTGAACCTGAGGTACGTTTCTCTTTACCCCATGCTCCTCTAATGTGAAGGAGTGGAAGATGGTGTCTTGAGGCTTGGCTTGCTGTCTTTTCTTACAATTATGCGGGGAACTCAAGGCCGAGGCGATCTATCATGTTACTGCGAACGATCAGATACTGAGACGGAATTATGCCGAAACGGCTGATCGGGCAAGGGGTCTCGCGTACTATCTGAGGAAGCATGGGTACAAACGAGTGGGCATCTTGTGTCCTAACACTCCTGCCTTTTTGGAGTCTATATTTGGGATTGCGGCGGCTGGAGCGGTGAATGTTGGTGAGGATTGCCGTTATACTTTTTCTTTCGCATTCTACCTTTCAGATCCATTGTCTGTTGGGGTGACGATTGACTGACCGGTATTTGGTTCGGATGAATAGCGGTGAACTATCGCTTGAAGGAGGATGATATCGCTTACATCTTTACGCACGCGGACGTCGATGCTATTATTGTGGATCAGGAGTTTCTCTCGCTTCTTCAGGCTTACAGGGCTTCGATGCCTAATATTCCTATTATCATTGATACGGATACGGACGCTACTGAAGGCCAATTATCTGGTCCCTTTGATGAGGCGGTTTTGGAGGGCTTGAGGTATGATTCGGAAACGGGGGCAAATGGATGGAGTGGGCTTGAAGCGCAGGCTGCGTCCGAAGATGATGTCATCGCTCTTGCTTATACCAGCGGCACGACGGCTCGTCCGAAGGGAGTCGAGTATACCCACCGTGGCTGCTATCTTGCTGCAATGGGTAATCTCATTGAGTCTGGGCTAAACGAGCACCGCGGCCGGTGCCGGTATTTGTGGACTTTGCCTATGTTTCACGCAATGGGTTGGTGCTCCTTGTGAGATATATCTCAATTTGAAATGGTTGTAGCTGACTGTTATCAGGATGGATGTTTCCTTGGTCTGTTACAGCAGTCCGTGGTACCCATTACTGTCTGCGGAAGATTGACTACCCGCGCATCTGGAGATTACTGAAGCAGGAGCGTATCACGCATTTTAATGCAGCCCCAACTGTTAATACGCTGCTGTGCAATTCACCAGAGGCCGAGCGGCTGCCGGAGCCTGTTCAGGTTACAATAGCAGCGAGCCCGCCTACGCCTCATCTTTTTGAGCAGATGACCGGTTTGAACCTGGATCCTGTGCATGTATATGGCATGACTGAGACATACGGACCTATCACGAAAGGCTACTACTTACCTTCGTGGGACAACTTGCCGTCAAATGAGAAGTACAAAAAGATGGCCAGGCAAGGGCATGGTTTTGTGACCAGTCTGCCCGTACGAGTAATCAAGACGGATGTTCCGGAAGGAACCATCACTGATGTCCGCCGGGATGGTACGGAAATCGGGGAGGTCGTCTTTACGGGAAACATCTGTGCGCGAGGGTACTACAAGGACCCCGAGGCTACGCGGAAGCTCTACGCGGGGGGTGTTCTTCATTCCGGAGACTTGGCTGTCTGGCACGACGACGGGTCCATCCAGATACAGGACCGGGCAAAAGATATCATTATCAGCGGTAAGTCGTGAGATAAATCTTTGTATCCTGGCCGTTCTGTTACTAATGAATGGGATATAGGAGGTGAGAATATTTCATCTGTTGCGCTAGAGTCCATGCTGGTCACTCATCCGGATATACTGGAAGCCGGCGTGGTGGCTGTCCCAGATAACCACTGGGGAGAGCGACCAAAGGCTTTTGTGACGGTGAAGGCAGGAAAGACATTGGAAGGTCAAGCGGTCATTGACTGGGCTCGGAATGTCAGCGATATCAGCAAGTTCATGATCCCCCGGGAAGTTGAGGTAGTCAAGGAACTTCCGAAGACCAGTACTGGGAAAGTCAGGAAGAATGTCCTTCGCGACTGGGCCAAAGGTGTGAATCGAACTTGAGCGATGGATGTCTTTTACAATGGAAACAAACTGCAGGATAGACAGTGAATCTAGACAGTACTGCTTTACATGACTATTAGGGGTGTTGGATCCGCAATAAAGATGATATAGTCCCAGTTTATCTCCGAATTTGGGTCGATTTAATAGTCCTGCAGCCAATGTCAATAAAGTTGTCACTGTCCCATTTTTGGAAGGGGGCACTGGACCCAACCCAACCACTACAAACTTGACTAGAAGCTGCTTTTTGGGTTGAAACGGGGGGCCGAGACCCGGAAGGCTGCCAAATGTGATGATGTCCTGGCCCCGTAGGAGGGGTGTGATGAGTGTTAAAATATATAGAGACAAGAGTGGTACATGCTATATTTGGGATATCGTTGCTGGATGCTTATAAGTGGAGAGAAAAACCGTGCACCGAGGGTCGACAGGTAAGAAAGTGAGCTACTGAGGATTAGCCTGGAGTGAAGTACTTAAGTATATGTAGGGATGCCTATTGACCACCTCGATTGTGAGGCCCCTAGGAGCAAAAAGAGTGAAGGAAAGTAGGGTAAGATTAAGTAAAGACGGTACCATCATACGGCGTTAGCGTATCCAATCGGGGCACGAGACGAACATTGCCCGACCTTACAGACTGGGAACACTTCCAACTTTTGCCCTCAAACCAAGCGAAGATCCCCCCCATCATCCACTTGATCTCCATTTGATTGCTGACATTTAACTTGTCCGTATATTATCCTCATTTTTCGCTTTTGAGTGACTCCTATTAGGACTTGCATACTGAGAAATAACCAACCAGATCACCCACCGAAACCAACTAGAACTGACTCGCTTACCCCCCCACCTCCTCTTCCGCTCAGTCGCAGCCGCCGCCTCCCCCTTCTTCACAGCCGCCCGATCGTCTGGCTATATAATCTCCGCCCCACGAGTCTTCCGGCCAAACCAATTTGGACAATAGCTTGGAGTGTGCCTCCCAGCCCTGCCAGGTTGCCTATTCTTCACCAAGAAAAAGAAAACCTGTCCCTCGCATCTCTCCGTTGCCGCCTCCCTTCTGGGTTCCCCCTCCCTTGCCTTCCCTAGTGTGCAACCGGTACAGGCACTTCTGACGCGCGTTGCCCCTTCATAAGTGCCTTCAGTTCCAGTTTGGCTGTGCTGTTTCCGACACAGCTATTTGATTCATCGCGAATCAAAGAAGAAAGCCGTCTCACCTTCTCTTCACTTCCTCGATTCAGGAGCCATAGGAGTGATCTTGAACAAGAGTTGCGCCGACTCTTGCTAGATCCTGCTTTGTCTCGATGGTCTTATAGGAGACGCGGGTCCATGCCACAAGTCTGTCAATTTGTGAAATCTGCACAATAAACTAGTAATCCCGACCGATCTGAAACACGCCTGTCTCGAACTCATGCCCCGCTCACGGCAACCCGCTCGGTTCTCGAGCGAAGCTCCCTCCGAAACGTCATCCTCGACATCGCCGGACCGGACCCCTGATGACGACACCGATTTCTTCACGGCCCTGGCAAATGACTCTCAATCATCTGTTGGTGCTATCGCAACCTCTCGTGACATACGGGGACGGAATGAACTGTACGACCTCCCGCCGGTTGGGCGCCTTCCGCCGGAAATTCTGATCGCCATATTCGCGAAGCTCAGCTCACCAGCAGACATGATAAACTGTATGCTGGTGTGCCGAGGATGGGCTGCAAATTGTGTTGGTATACTATGGCACCGACCATCTTGCAGCAGCTGGATCAATATGAAGAGCATCACGGCAACAGTGGGGAAAGGAGACAGTTTTTTCGCATACCCTGACCTCATTAAGAGGTTGAATCTCTCCGCTTTGATGGCGGAGGTCAGCGACGGCACGGTTGTTCCCTTCGCACAATGCAACCGGATCGAGCGTTTGACGTTGACCAACTGCTCTAAACTTACGGATAAGGGGGTCTCGGATTTAGTGGAAGGCAATCGACATCTGCAAGCCCTGGATGTCTCGGATTTGCGCTCTCTCACGGATCACACTTTATACACAGTGGCTAGGAATTGTCCTCGGCTGCAAGGGCTCAATATCACCAATTGTATCAAGGTGACAGACGACTCGTTAATAGTCGTATCGGAGAATTGTCGACACGTCAAAAGAGTAAGTGCCGTACATTGTAATAATCTCTCGTCTTAACTAAGGCTAACACATGAAACAGCTCAAGTTGAATGGCGTCGTACAAGTTACGGATAAGACTATCACGGCATTCGCTCGTAATTGCCCAGCAATCCTGGAGATCGACTTACACGACTGCAAACTTGTCACTAACCGCTCAGTAACATCGCTCATGTCTACCCTTCGGAATCTCCGCGAACTCCGGCTTGCGCATTGTACAGAGATAAATGATTCGGCGTTCTTGGATCTTCCAAAGCACCTATCCATGGACAGTCTTCGTATACTTGATTTGACAGCGTGTGAACACGTCAGAGACGATGCTGTAGAGCGTATCGTTAACTCCGCTCCTCGCCTACGGAATCTCGTACTTGCCAAATGTAGGTTTATCACAGACCGTGCAGTGTGGGCGATTTGCAAGCTAGGGAAGAATTTGCACTACGTCCACTTGGGACACTGCTCCAACATTACCGATCATGCGGTGATCCAGCTCGTCAAGTCCTGCAACCGAATCAGATATATTGATTTGGCCTGCTGCAACCTTTTGACGGATACGAGTGTTCAGCAGCTGGCAACATTACCGAAGCTGAGACGAATTGGTCTGGTCAAGTGTACATTGATCACCAATGAAAGTATAAGGGCACTAGCACGCCCCAAGGTCTCGCCTCATCCATCGGGAGTCAGTAGCCTAGAACGGGTCCACCTAAGCTACTGCATAAAATTGACTATGCCTGTATGTCCAGCCCCTTGGCCAGTGCTTCTGGTTGCCAAGAAACAGTTGTCTAACATGTGATGCAGGGAATCCACGCTCTACTCAACAATTGTCCTCGGCTTACCCACCTCAGTCTCACCGGAGTTCAGGAGTTCTTACATGATAACCTCACCCGATTTTGTCGTGAGGCGCCTCCGGAATTTACGCACCAGCAGCGAGAGGTATTCTGCGTGTTCAGTGGCGAAGGAGTTAAGCAACTTCGAGACCACCTGAATCGCACCGTCCCTCCGGCCCAGGAGATGACTGAGGCTACCATGTATGACGATGACGAAGAATTAGACGAGGATGAGGGTCAAGTGACTGGCCTGATGCATGCGACGGCAATTAACGACGACGACTATATTGACATTGGACATCCTCAAGGTTGATACCCCTTGCCTTACACTTTTGAGCGTGTCTCTTTTCTTCTTCTTTTCCATGATTTGTCCTCAGCGGTTTCATTTCCTCTCGCGTTATTCTATCAGAGGATCTTGGTCACGGAGCGAGCATCGCCTTTCTGAAGTGGGGCTTCGCAGTTGATTATATGGGAAATGCATTGGTAGCGGTATACGGGCCTGCCTTTTATGTTGTTTTTATATGTGCGGGATTAGGCATATATGCGGTCGCATTGGAATGAAGCTGCCCAGTAAATATGCTCTCATATCCGGCCTGGGGGAGAAAAAGGAGACGATCAACATGATACTATATACATCTGCATTCGATTGCTGATGGGGATGTATAGATTTTATTTTATTTAAGAACGGCGTATTGCGTCCAGGCTTCTGCACTATTTGTGTAGCTACATATTGCATCAAGGGCGTTGGAGCATTCCAAACATATATGTATCTTTAGTTAGATATTCCGGAAATGCATGGTTACTCTTTCTTTTATGTTTGTGCCTTTGAATGAGTTCAGATGAAACCCTCAATGAGCCTGAGGCACATCCATCATTATGTGGTCTATACTTAGAAAGGGCACGCTAACCAGATGGGGACTTTGTTATCTAGGTTGACATCATTGGGGTGATTGGTAAGTTATTGTAAAGTAAGCGCCTGTCATTCCGTTTTAGAGTAACCCCCCCCCCCCCACTTTACCTCCCTTCCGCCTTGATGCACGATCTCCAACTCTCATTCCACATCGCAGTGTTTGGGAACTCGCGTCTCAGTCGTCACTCGTTTCTGGGCTGGACCCCTTGAAGAGGCCGACATCTAATGGCTCCTCTCCGATTGCCCCGGGCCAATCCACTGGCATTTACCCGGTGGCCTGTTACTATCATCACCGCAATCGTTTATCTTGCGTTGGTGATTCCGCTACTGGTCGTACACCATGTTGTGCCTTCCGCTCCCAGCTCCGCACCCAACGGTTTAGACATATCGGAGGCTTGGGCTGATCTTCAAGTTCTGACGAACGGTTTTCATCCGTACAATTCCCATCGAAATGATGTCATTCACACTTGGCTACTAAGACGGATCCGAGAGATTCTAGACGCTGCTCCTTCGGAGCAGGATTACCGAGCCGTTGACGAAGAAAAGCCGGACGTCTTTGTCTTCGATGACGTGCACTCGAACCTGACGACCTACGGAGGTACCCTCAAGGATGCAGATCTCGGTGTTTATTTCGAAGGGACCAATGTCATCGTTTATATCCGTGGGTTAGAGGACGATACCGAACCCTGGTGGGAGGCACCGAACGGAGTGCCGACGAGCAGAGGAGGTGTGCTGGTGAACTCACACTATGATAGTGTCTCGACTGGTTTTGGAGCTACCGACGATGGTGTTGGCGTTGTTACTTGTCTTCAGCTCATCAAGTATTTCACTACGCCGGGACATGCCCCGCGGCGGGGACTGGTGGTGCTCTTTAACAATGGCGAGGAGGATTTCCTGAATGGCGCGCGCGTCTATAGTCAGCATCCGATTTCAAAACTGCCCCATACTTTCCTCAACTTAGAGGGTGCCGGAGCTGGCGGACGGGCGACCTTGTTTCGGAGTTCTGACTTCGAGGTCACTGGCCCGTATATGCGGTCGCAGCATCCGTTTGGATCGGTGCTCAGCGACAACGGGTTTCAAATGGGCTTGATTGCTAGTCAGACGGACTATGTGATTTTTGAAGGTAACATGGGTCTGCGTGGGCTGGATGTTGCGTTTATGGAACCCAGAGCGAGATACCATACGAATCAGGATGATACTCGGCATACTAGCAAGGACTCAGTCTGGCATATGCTGTCGGCAGCTGTCGCAACTACCGAGGGACTTGTTTCCGACTCAAGCGATCATTTCGACGGTGCACCGAACACTGATGGCGGAGTCCCTAGCGGGTCTGGCTCTAAGGCAGTCTGGTTTGATCTCTTCGGCAGTACGTTTGTGCTCTTCCAACTCCACACGCTGTTCGCCCTGCTGGTGACGCTGCTCATTGTCGGGCCCCTTGTCTTGCTCATTACGAGCGTTTTCCTCACGAGCGCAGACAAAATGTACCTGTTCAGGTCTTCAGCGAAGTCTGAGGACAATATCGACGTGGCCCCCTTGCAAGGGCTCCGCGGCTTCTTCCGCTTTCCGTTTCTCTTCGGAATTCCAACTGTCATCGCTGTTGGCCTGGCATACCTGGTAACTAAGGTCAACCCCTATATCATACACAGTAGTGCCTATGCAGTCTGGAGTATGGTAATAGCTGCTTGGGTCTTTTCGGCTTGGTTCGTATCCCGCGTGGCTGACTTTGCTCGCCCCTCAGCCTTTCATCGCGTCTACACTCTCACCTGGTTGTTCCTATTCTCCTGGGTCTTTGCGGTGATAGCTACGGTTTATGCCAACCAGAGGGGCCTCGCGGGTGGCTATTTCGTCTTCTTTTTCCATGCCGGTAATTTCTTAGCCACATGGATCTCCTACCTGGAGCTCTTTTCCCTGCCGCCGAAATCCGAGTATGCGAGCCAACTTAGACCGGCCTTAAGACGGGTGAGTACCCAAGGTAGCAGGCTAGGTACGGCTTCCGGCGAGGAGGATGATGGGGAGGAAGCGGAAGAGGAACCGACGGAATCGACGTCCCTGTTGGGGAGTGGACAGCGGACTACTTTCGCAAATTACGTGCGAGTGGCTGGCGAAAATCATGTGGATCCCGAAGAGGAAGAGGTTGATCCCAATGTTTATGGTCGCGAGCAGCCATGGAGCTCTGCTATGCCCAAGTGGACGTGGGTTCTGCAGCTTCTTCTCACCGCGCCGATCACCCTCATCGTGGTTGGACCTCTTGCGCTGCTGATTACAAGTGCCATCAATCAGACAGGACAGGACGGTGGTTCTCCGCTTTTCATCTACATCGCTATCGCTGTATTGACGACATTCATGCTTACGCCTCTTCTGCCATTCATCCACCGTTATACCTACCACATTCCCCTGTTCTTGTTGGCAGTCTTCCTGGGCACCCTGATCTACAACCTTGTGGCATTCCCATTTTCTGCCAATAACCGTTTGAAGCTCTACTACGTGCAAGAGGTGAATCTCGACACGGGCGCCAACCGCGCCTCCTTCACAGGGCTTTCCCCGTACGTACGCGACGTCTCTCAGAACCTGCCCACTGCCGCCGGCCAAAACATTACCTGCGATTGGCACACGAAGAAAAGGAATCTCATGTCTTGCTCTTGGGAAGGGCTCACTCCCCAGCCAGTGGATGGGGACCAACCGATGAAAGACTGGGTGTCCTTCAATATCTCCAAGTCGACCGATAAGTTACAAGCTCGCTTTGAGGTGACTGGACTCAACACGCGCGCATGCAGGATCGTGTTCGACAAGCCAGTCAAGGACTTCCACGTTGCCGGATCTGCATATGACCCGCGTTTCCCCAATGACGCGGCTAGCATCAGAGAGGTTCGACTCTGGAGCCGAACCTGGGAAAGCCAATGGACCGTCGACGTTGAATGGGAAGAGGGAGCTCTGAAAGGTAATGTCATCTGCTTGTGGAGCGATCATAACCGACCGGGGGTTATTCCCGCGTTGGACGAGGCTATTCAGTTTGCACCAGTTTGGGTGGCTGTGACCAAATTGAGTGATGGTCTTGTGGAGGGGAGGCGGGCATTTGAGGTCAGAGATGTTGATTGATTCCATGGCATTCTGGTGTGATTTTGGCATGGCGACTCGCTAGAATATTGTATGTCGCATTGCGTTACGTTTGATCATGGATATGCATGTTAGGGTATGAATCAGAGAAGTGTAGTATAGCATAAGCATACACATGAGCATATATGCAGGATTACGCCTCTTCCATCTGGACTCTTACTACTCTGTACTACAATGACAAGTTGTCATACCCACCGTACTACAAGATATACCATAACTATGATAAATGTTGGAACAAGTGTCTAGCCCAGGATCTCTAGCAGGCCTAGCGTCTTGCGTAGCGAGGGGCCCCCATAGAGTATATCAAGGAGCTCAGCGCTTAGACCCGAGTCCTTCTCCCTAGTGAGATAGGTCAATCGAGCAAGTCTCAATAGCGTCCGGCTCCTAGCCTCCAGACCGTCAGTACACAATCAACCATAGCCATTCATTCACCATGACGATTACCCAAGCCACACAGTGCATTGAAATACATCCAACGAAGAAGGATCGTCCCCCTTACTTTCCAACACGTGCCCCCCAAAATCTAGATCAATCTACCGTCCAGAGAGTACTTCTGTCCGGAAGAACTACTTAAACTATAATAAAAAACAAATACTTCTATATTTGTAAATCATATTTCCGATTTCCCAGCCCTGCCTGATGATCACGCTTAGGGTGCCACTTTTTTCGATTCTATGGAGTAGGTTAGGTGCCTTATCGTTGGTTGGATGTGTGCCTAACCCCCTCCCCCCCTTTTCCCCCCCTTCTATCTTTAATTCTTTGGCTTAAGAAATGGAGCGTGTGTTTCATCTTCGCATTTGTGGTATGTACATGGGGATTTGGATTAATTAATTTAATCTATCTATTAAGCGTGTATTTCCAAACCCCTGTTGCGATCTAGATGGTTAAGAGTAAGGGTAAACAAGGTAGAGGCTAGGGGTTGTGTGTGTTATGTATGTGTGTACTGTATGTAGCGTTACCTTTAAATAGTAAGTACCCCCTTCCTTCCTTACACTTTTATACGGTCTCTTGTATGTACGAGGATATGGACTGATGTATAGTACTCTGTACTGTTTGCTTATTGTGGTTAAGCTTGTATTAGATTTTCATTCTTTAATATTGAAGACCCGTGACCATTGATGATGGCATTATGTACTTCTGTGCTATAGTTTCAATCTGCTTGAGACCCAGATTGAGAATGCACTGCGAGAAAAAGCAATGATGGACTTGATTATGTTTTGGGTTATGTATGGGGCTTTTTTTTTTTTTTAGCTTTTTGCTTGTTTACAACCCTTGAGCGGTGGGTTTAGCGATGAATGGATAGAAACAAACAAGGCAGTCAGGGAGCTTCCTTTTCTTTCCTCAATTTTTTCTTGTCACTTGGGGGAATAAAAATTAAAATAAACAGGAAAACGAAGAGGTCGTATACCGTATATGCGGCCGTTACTTGTCTGGGTAATCCTAACCGCCGTCATTGATCTCGGCGTACCGCGATGATTTAGCGGTAGGGGAAGGGAAAAAGCCCTACTGTGTTTCCTGGTTCAACTTTCTTATGGTAGCTTTTTAGCATTGACCTCCTAGTTCCATTCATAGGTAAGTGGTGCTTCTCTCTACAATATTGCTCTTTCGAATCTAAAAATTGTTGATACGGTACCTATCTCATCTTGAAGTTAAGTGCTCTACTGAGAACAATGGGATGGACATTGTAGATTAATGTCAGTGCACACAGTTGATGCTGACGATCGGTGCAAAAAAAAACCAAAGAGTGTCATCCCGCCTTTTTGCTGAACTGTCCACCACAGCAACGAGTATGACCCTGACCCTGTCAAGTGGTCCAACCCATAATCTTTACAATGGGATAATCCGAATACGAGGTTAAACCAGACCAGTAGAAAGCCCTAGAAAGCCCGATGCGACCCTGATAAACAACCCAGGGTAAAAAAAAAGAAAATTAAATTAAAATTAAAATTAACTGTCATACTCTTACTCGGCCTCTGCCAGCGCGGACCGCGTAGTTCAGCAGCACGGGATAAAAACAAGAAGAGCTTGTGCCAATAGTTTGGTGGACAGTTTATACGTAGTTGCTAGTTAGTAAGTTTTCTTGCTAGGTTGGGAGAAAACAATGAACAAAACGGTTAATTGACGGGGGTGATGATCCTATGTCCAGTCCGTCGGAGCCGTTTTAGCCGTATCTTGGTCACTTGGTGGCCGGAGTTCCATTGGCTTTTTCTTCCACTAGTTTGTTGGCCATTGCTGAGGTGGGTTTTTTTCTTCTCCCACGGGTCAGATGAGGTCATGGGTTGGTGGTACTCAGCTAATAGTGTGTCTGTCTGTACTTGGTGCCTATGACTATGTACATCTTTCGCCCCACGATCTTTGGAGAGCTGCTGTGTGTAATAGGTTGCCTCATTGAGCGTTGGTTTGATCCGGTCTGTTGGTTCTCTCGGATCGGTTGTATGAGGGGATTAAATGAACCCTACTACCTAGTCGGATGAATGATGTGAAAATAAATCGGAATCTGAGCTGTTTGAAAATGGAGTAGGAGACGGGAATGTCAATGAGTTCATTCTCGTGGAGAGATCCACGTCGAGGTTAGTTTTTTGTTTGGTTCTTTTTTACATGTTCAAATTGACTCATTTGGAGGTCCCGTGATCTGTATGGGGCCTAGGAAGTGGACCTTAAAAGGGAAAAAAAGTCAGCTATATTGGTCCGGATGAATAACCCAAAGTACGGAGTACTGTCTGTATTTAATTTACCCCCAATCCCCCTGCCGTGTGGGTTACCCTGAACTGAACCAATCGAGGGTTAGGTTACTCGACAAGTTAACTGTATCTCTCGGTCGATGCGCAAATTTAGTTTTGGTTACTTGGCTAATTGGGACACGGAACCCTTCCGATGCCACCGCTAATAATGTACTAAGACAACAAATAGCAAACAACTCGAGGAATAAGGATCTGTCTTATATGCGACGATCCTTCAAAATGACAGAGTACAATCAAAATCACCCATCGTGAGTTGAGATCTAGAGGAATCCATTAGTGATGGTGTTTATCAATCTAGATTGGATTCATTTCTGATATGATATCAGTTTCATTGTGATATCATTGGACTCGAGTCATGTCCTAGTGGGCGAAACCGGTTGACGATCGCCTCTCTGTCTCTTCGGTGCATTTCTTTTTCCATCGATCGGACATTTAATTTTCTCTGTCAATTTGGATCAGTCACCGGCCAAGAGGGGGCCTTCCTGTGAATTGTGACTTTCTGATTGACCCATTCCCCGTGATGGTTGTTCACTCTTGCATTGATCTCGATTTTGAGTCGGGCCTGTGCATGGACTCCATAATACACCCGCGGAAAATCCATCGATCTGAGGCTTACGGATGCCTTTGATGGATGCTGATTATAGTTCATCTCCACTCCCCAGAAAATCCGCCCCAGAAAATAGGTCACAGCCTCTCACCTGACAAGCTATCTTGTCTTTCTGACCCCAGCTCACCTCTTTTCTTTCCTCTCTTGACCTTTTTCACCTCTTGCTTGCTAGTTTCTCACTTTAACACGTTTATTCCTTTTTCTTTTCCATATTTACATCTTCAAACCAGATCCTCCCCACTCTTTTCCGGCTTATTGGGTCTCTTCTCCCACAGTGGATGTGGTTTCCGCTTCGGTTTGTCTCCCCACACGCGCCAAATCATGCCTCGTATCCATTATCCCCACGCTTAAAGGGACGAGCCTCTAACTCGACATGGTCTCGGGGGGTGGTGCATCGCCCGGAAATGGTATCACCGGGGGTTATACAGGCAACGACATTGGCTTCAAGATCGCCATCGCCACGCTCGCCGGAATTACCTGGTACAATGCTATCGAACTCATCATCCTCGTCTTCGTCACCTTCAGTCAATACCACGGCCTCTACTTCTGGAGCTTGTTCATCTCCTCTTCAGTGGGTCTCGTGCCCTATCAGGTCGGATTCCTGCTGAAATTCTTCAACCTGACAGACCAAACATGGCTTTCCGTCACCTTCATCACCATCGGCTGGTGGGCGATGGTCACCGGCCAATCGCTGGTCCTATATTCACGACTCCATCTGGTGTTGGACAACCGGCGCATCCTCCGCCGGGTGCTTGCCATGATCATCGTTGATGCCATTATTCTTCATATTCCCACCACCGTCCTGACCTATGGATCCAACCTGGCCAGTGGCCGGGTCGCCTACATCAACGGGTACAACGTCATGGAGAAGATCCAGATGACCGGCTTTTGCATCCAAGAATTCATCATCTCCGGTCTGTACATCTGGGAAACTGTCCGCATGCTCCGCTTCGACCCTGACACAGGCAAACGCAAAATCATGTATCAACTGGTCGCCATCAACTTGGTCAGCATTCTGATGGACGTGGGTCTGTTGGTGGTTGAGTACAAGGACATGTACATTATGGAAACTATGATCAAAGGCGTCGTCTACAGCATCAAGCTGAAACTGGAATTTGCCGTGCTGGGCAAGTTGGTGCACCTCGTCCGCAGCCATGTCTGGAAACCGGAGTCAGTTAGCCGCCGCACGCCGGACTTCCCCGATTTCGTCGACGCGACTCGGGTCACATCCGATCTCACTCACGCCATGCCATCAACACGCCGCCGCTTACACCCCTGGATGGACTTGGACGACGTTTCTATTGCTATGTTCGAGCATTCAGGGAATAGCCGGGATCAAGAGACCGGCCACTCGGAAGTTTCTCACTCATGGAGCGGCGAAACTCACACAAATCATCCCTTCCCCGATCGCGAACTCAGTCCGGTGGATTTTACCAATTCCTTACACCTACAGAAAAGCATTCCATCGAAATCGTCATCAGATAGCCCGGGATGACTGGCCCGGGTTCTAATTACTTTACATCTCTCTTTCTCTCTCCCTCTATCTCCCCATCTCCCTCTCCCCATCACCCTCGCCCGTCTCTCATCCTTGGCTTTTCTAGCAGCGTCTGAGGTTTGTTTGTTCTCAACGAACGATGAGTCATGAGACCACGCCGTGTTACAGTTTCCTGATACACCGAGGATATACATGCGCAGGATGGAAATCTTACTGACTTCGGGTCAGATAGAATCATATACATATACCCATGGGAGGAACTCATGTACAGAGACGCATTATGCAAGGTTTTAGGCCTATGCACCATCGCGCCCGGCTCTCGCCATCCTAGACGAGATAGCTGCTCGTGTATGACCACAGCAGGTGGGCCGTATGGAAGATTTGCTTTTGAGCAGAAGCCTTACATAGACTGTACAGGGTGGAACTGCTGTAATAATTTCAAGTACATAATTCAACATCAATCAAATTTACCATTGAACTACATAAGTGTTACATGAAGAATGTATCCATCTAACTCTATCCTCGGGCAATTGTCGGAGCTTTCCACAGTCCATTTGAGAATTGAAAATGTACCTCAAACTCTGTTTCCCCGCAAATCCACTTTTCTATCAACTTACTTCATGGACAATATCCCGCATATCCCGAAAGTCAATTAAGCCCCAGCTCAGCACGGTAAATTTCGCCTTCAGACATTTTACTCACTACCTTTGCCGCTGTTGAATGAATGATGAGGCACACTGTTGTCGGACTCGGAATTCTGGGAGCTTTGGGGCCTGCCCAGGGCCTGGTTAGTCCTTCTACTCGAAGAAAATGATATAGATCTAACGTACTAGTCTTCCTCTCTCCGCTCTATCCATCAATCATTGGCATGCGCGGAGTCCCCATCCGCTTTTGCATTGAGTGACCCTCCATACCACAACTACTTCTACTCAGATTGCAATGTTGCCGTACAAGTCGTCGTCACGAGCCCGTTACCGGACAGTGATACGGCCCAGATCCGCCCGCGACTGATCGTCGCCTGGCCCGGTGGCAACAGCGGCGTATGCGCCGTCTTTGCGCCCCAGGATGGTATCAATGGCAGTCTCGGGATAGAAATTGTGAACTCAACCGTTGGAGAACCCCTAGCCCCGGTGTATTCGGACCCTTCAGGGTCATCTAAGCATCCAAGCGTGGGAGTCAAGGGTATATTGCGTTTCAATTCCACTGCTACTTTGACCGTCCCTATTCTGGGTAGTATTAGGACTATCAGAGACTATGTGGAGGGAGGTGGTCTCTTGGAGCCCAAGATCCAGAATGCGATCCATGCCATCTCGAACCATAACGGTAGTGCGTCGCTCCGGCGGCGCTGGTTGGACAATGTCACTACTTCTAGTCTCCAGTTCCACCCTGCCGATAATACAACGGGCAGGGTAGCTGTCGCCAACGAGACACTGAGCTTTGAGCCGGGCGACTATATGTTTTCTGCAAAGGTCGATTATCCCCAGCTGACACAGCTACGTCCTGGGGATCTGCTCATCCCAGATGCCGCCAAGCTTGTCTCTGAACAGCCTGACCAAGTCTCGGCATTGTCCTTTCTGTCCTACTCGGAGAAGCTGCTCGCCGGTGCTTGGCGGTTTCTCACATATTTTGGCAGGGACTCCATGGTATCTGCTTTGCTCCTGGAGCCGGTGCTCAGTAAAGGTAACGGGAGTGCGATGGAGGCTGTTATAGGAGCGGTGCTGGAGCGGATCAACCGGACGGATGGCAGTACCTGCCATGAAGAGACTATCGGGTAAGTTGGTACATGCTTGTGGCTGGTTTATACTAAATTCTTCAAGGGACTACGCGACATGGACGAATAAGAAGCAGGGAATCGTCAGCAACGATATGGTGTGTGACTACAAGATGGTACGAACTCTTCCTTCGGTATAACCTCACTCATTCACTTACTCTACCTCTTGCAGATCGATACCGATTACTTCCTACCGATCCTAATGCAGCGCTACTTTGTAGACAATGAGGTCGGCCGCAGTCGACGCGATGCTTTTCTGAGGTATATTCCATCCATCTCTTGGTTGGCTATACTAACATCGCATAGAACACCAGCCGGCTCTATCAACACCGCGAATAAGAACCTAACATGGGGCCAGTTGTCGACCATCAACGCAGAACGTGTCATGCGTCTGGGTCTTCCTTTTGCCAGGAACCAGACGAAGGAAAATCTTGTCCATTTGCTGGAGGATCAGGTCGTCGGTCAGTGGAGGGATAGCACTTACGGTATGCTCAGCCTCTCCTCTAACAGCTCGCGCTAATATCATGAGCTGAAGGAATCGGCGGTGGACGTATCCCATTTGATGTAAATACGGCTTTGGTCCCGGCTGCTTTGCGCTCGATTGCAGCTCTCACCCGGAGTGGCGCGTATCCCAATCATACAAATTGGGGGACTTTGGCAGACCAATATGCCGATATATGGGAAGACAAGACACTGCCGTTCTTCGAGGTATGAATCCTCCCAATCACTTCTACAATTTCCTGAGCAAGAATGACTCAACTAATGACTTATCAGATAACGATCCCCCAAGCACAAGCACAAACGCTCGTCAAATCCTATGCCAACCAGACCTCCATCCCATCCCAGGAGACACAAATAACAACAGACGTAGGATTCCATGCCCTTGCCCTAGACGGCAACAACCAACAATCCAAAGTCCG
This sequence comes from Aspergillus leporis, assembly GCA_009176345.1. Taxonomy (NCBI): domain Eukaryota; kingdom Fungi; phylum Ascomycota; class Eurotiomycetes; order Eurotiales; family Aspergillaceae; genus Aspergillus; species Aspergillus leporis. The sequence continues at coordinate 126,011 of ML732157.1, read as the reverse complement.
AGTCCTCCACACTGACGACTCCTTCCGACACTTCCTCCTCAACACAACCACAAACCAACCCCAACTAACCTCCTTCATCAATCAAACCGCGACCCACATCCAGTCCACCTTCCCAGCGGGCCTGATGACCGACGCAGGCATGCTAGTCGCAAACCCAGCCTATGGGGGTGACCCCATCTACGCCAGGAATTGGACGAACGGTGCGTACCATGGGACGGTCATCTGGTCCTGGCAATTGGCGTTAATGGCCAGGGGACTGGAGCACCAGCTTGGGAGATGTCAGGATTCGAAAGCTTCGGCCGTAACCCCGGCCTTTTGCTCGACTCCGTCGGTTTATGGTAATGTTAAGTCGGCGTATAATGTTCTTTGGGATAGTATTGAGAACAACGCTGCGCAATTGTCGTCTGAGGTGTGGTCGTGGGTCTATAGAGGCGGGAAATTTGTGGTTACGCCGTTGGGCGTGTTACCTCCTCCTGAGGGGGAGACACAGACTGGTATATCTCCCTACCATGAAAATGGCAATCTAGATTATGTTCGGGTTAAAGCTGACAGCAAACGCAGAATCGAATATCAGACAGTTATGGTCACTAACATTTTTGAGCGTGAAGAGAAATGAATCTCTGCGGTGAGTCCTGCTCTGTTATTCATGCATGTGTGTATGTATCGTATCACCCATCTTCAACCACCACTTATCAACAACAAAAATAGCCATAGCCATAGCCATAGCCACATCTACAACCATCGTACGTACAGAGTACATACCAAACAAAACCAAACCACAACCCATACTCCAAACCCCAGATAAATCCAATTTATAAAACCACGCCTTCAAAAACGAGAACACCATCAAATGCAAAAGTCCCAAATATGCTTCCCTCACTCCACCATCCATTCTACCTTCATTCATCAATCCATTCATTCCCTCTTCTCCCCACCACCAAGCCCGAGCCCCCCCAGAACCCTCTCCACCTCCCCCCTACACCCCGGAATAGCACTCCTCATCTCACGCGCCAACACATCCCTAAAATCCGCAAACGCCTCCTTCTTGCCCTTCAAATCCTGGTTTCCCCTCTGCACAAGCTCCACAAATTCCCGGGTGTAGATGTCCGGGTTCCGGGCCGCGTCCACGTAGTCGATTATCTCCGGGGGAAGTTGGATACTTGCTATGCTTGGGTCTGAGGAATTCTGATTCCGGTTCTGGTTTTGGGTCTCTTGGGTTGTTGTGTCTTGGGGGTCGTTGTCGTCGGTAGTGTGTGTTGAGAGGGTTGAGAGGGAGAGGGTTAGGCTTTTTCTGTTTATTTTCGGAGTTACGTTAGTTAGGTGTATTGTTCATTGGTTTTTTGGTTTAGAAGGGGAAGGGAGAGAGGGAGAGAGGGAGGGTACATTTTCCGGACGAGTTCTTGTTGCGTTTCGGGGCCTAGGTAGCCGTGGACTGCGGATTGGATTTCGAAGAGGTGTTGGATTATGTCTTTTAGGTCGGCTTTTTGTTTTTGGGGTGTTTGGTTAGTGGGGTTTTCTTTTTTTTGTTTGGTTGTAGGGGGTTGGGTTGGCTTACTGTCGACTTGGCTGAGGGGTGTTGGGGCCATTGTGTGTTTTGGGATTTGTATTTGGGGTGGAAGTGAAGTGGGATTGATTGATTGATTGATTCGATGGAGGATAAGATGATGGATTGGGTTCTAGACTAGACTGTTTGAGCCGCAGTGGAGAACTATGGTCTGGGGCTGACTAACCGGATTTGGTAGTCTTATTGAATTCAATTCCCGTCTATAAAATATTTAAAAAAGACTGTGTAACTTGAAAAAGGATGATTTTACAGTAATGCACACGCAGGTCTCTATTCAGAGAATATATACGTATAGAACAAAATTACTCCACATAGTCTATAGAACCATACACGCACACATGCCAAACAATTATCGCACCAACTGCCTCGACGCTTAAACAGAATGTTAACAATATAATAATTACACCTCCTTCGTCCGCAGACTAGGTAGATTTGGTATCTCGATCTCCGTCTCCACCATCTCTAAGCCTGACAGACTAGGGTAACGTCGGCTGAAGTTGGCTTCCCAATCCTCGCCGGGAGTGGTTGGCGTGACCTGACTGTGTTCCCTCATCGACTGCGCCTCAGATCCCTTCACGCGCAAGCTTCTTGGCTTAGGAGGCGCCACGGGCGGCCGAGATGGTCCCGTGCGCTGTGACTGGGCATAACCACTGGGTGCCGACTCTTGATTCGGAAGGGCCGGCGTCTCCCATCGATCCTTCACTGGGGACGCTTGACCCTGTTGCGATCCGTACACCGATGCAGCAGCCGCCCGTGTATTGATCCGTGGGTCCGGAAGAGGTTCCTTCTGCTTTGCCTGCAAAGCAGGGTTTGACTCCTCGGTGAACCGGCCATAGCCCGTTGCGGTCTTCGGAGGGGGTGCCGACTTGCTGCTCTCTTCGAGGAATGTTTGTACCCGGTTCAGTATCGACAGCGACCTTGTATCGTTCCCGGGTCGCCAGCCACCTTCGCCCCGTTCGGAAACTTGACGACGGTACTCAGCAGCCGCGTTGGCGACGCGCTTCTCCTCCTGGGAGAGACGTCTCCGCTCGAGTTCCCGACGCATCTCAGGAGATATGTCATCGTTCTCGTTATCACTTAACTCGGAGGGAGGCTCCACGAGTTCCGAAGAAGTCACCATCAAGCCCTGCTTCGGCTCTTCCGCTGCGGGAGACTGCGTCTTGGATTCCGGGGTGGTTTGCTCAAACCGGCGGAAGGCCTCGCCAAATCGGCCAGCAAACAATGTCTTGGTACCTGAGAGGGATAACGTAGAAAGACTCGACCGCTTGGCGTGCTTGGAGCTTGAACTGTACCGTTTCTCTTTCTTGCGGTTGCTCTCCTCTTCTCTCGCCCGTAGGTAATCGATGTCGGATGAGATGTTTGCTCGGTCATAGCCTTGATCTGTCTCGGTCCGCGCATGCTGCAGCGGTGCTCCCATATCGTATGCGGGCCTGGGGATATCGAGTGAGGATCGTGCGCTCTCAGAGCCTCGAGGGAAGTCAAGCCTGGAGGCTGCCTGAACAGACAACGGGCGAGATCTTCCATTAGCCGACTTCGATCGGCCCGTGAGTTCATCCAAAGACGGCCGCATGCCCTCAAATGAAAGCCTTGAAGATAACGACAGGTCGAAAACCTGGTCTGTAGAAATCCTTGGATCTGGCTCCATCTTCGTGGACAGTTTCGTGGGTGACGGAGGACCAGTTAGACGGGAAGCCTTCTTGTCGCTCTCCGCAGGCCACGGTTGACTGGAGGGCCGACGTTGATGGTCTGACGAAGAAAATCGATAGAGGGGACGGCTGGATGGCTTCATCTCCGGCAAAGTTGGCGTATGTGGTGGCGACGTCATTGTGCCTGTGGAGACCATGCTGGGCTTCTGCGGCACTGGTTGGTATAGTGGCACCTGCGGCTGCGGAGGCTCTTCGCGATAGTTTTCCGACGCTGCGGTGGTCCGAGTCTTGCCCTGAGGCACTTGAGGCTGCCTCAGAACCGGTGGTTCAGGGGCCTGCTCGGATGCAGGACGTTTAGCGAAGGCCTCGTCAGCAAGGGCGTTTGTGAGCCGCCGGGAAAGATCGTCATCTTCCTGGTTCGTTTCCGTGAACGTTGGCTCAAAGTCGAACTTTCCACCTTTCTCGTGCAGGATATCGAACTGATCCAATGAGGGAAACCGATTCGCAAACTCGTCGGCAGAGTTCTGGGAGTTATGGCTTCCACCATCCAGGACAGCAAAGGGGTCTGTGGAAGCGCCGCCGCGGAATGGAGAGGGGCTCGGCTTCGCAGAAGTGTGCTGGGAGGTGCTCGATTTTGTCGGCCGCCCGCGCCGCATGGGAGCAATCTCCGGGATGGCTTGGGCCGTCTCCTGGACCGGTGGAGAAAACACTGCGCCCACCTGGGGTGCTTCGGTCGGGGAAGGCGGTAATTCTTGATAACGGCGGGCTTCCGACGTAGAGCGATTCGCATAGATCTACCAGAAGTAAGAAAATGAACATACGTTTAAGCAATATAACAACTCACATCACGGATTGGAACTTCTTTTCCTTGCATGTGGCAAACTTCTTGCACAACCTCATATATATTTGGGCGCTTTTGCGGATTCTCTTTCAACATCCACGCTAAGAGAGATCAGTACGGCCTTTGCAATTGCTAGTAACGAGTGCACGGAACGAGTATTAACGTACCGATAAGCATTCTCAAGCGATCCGAGAAAACAGGATAATTCGGGAATTTGTAGGTCGCATTCAAGATGGCCATTTGTCCCACTTCCTCGAACGGAGTTGTATAATAACATAGCTTGTACAAGAGCACCCCCAGAGCCCAAATATCACTTTTCTCGTCGATGGGTTGCTTCCGATAGACATCGATCATCTCCGGACTCCGATACTGCAGCGTCGTGTGCCTCTGCACGTCATCCTCGATCAGTCGGCCCTCCGCAGCAGAGGTCGCTGCGGGACGAGGGGGTGCCGCGGAGCCAAAGTCGCACAGCTTGTAGACGCTCGAGCTCCCGTGACGAGATATAAGAACGTTCTCCACTTTTAGATCACGATGCAGTAGAGGGGGTTTGAGGTAGTGCATGCAAGCCACGCCTTCGGCCACATCCGAGAAAATCTGGACAATCTCCGGTTCCGTCAACCGATGTTGCAAGCGTGTGTTCATAAAGTCGATCAAGCCTCCGCCGGAGCAGAATTCCATAAGCAGGAACACCTCGTATCCGCCCCCTCGCAGTTGAGACGCATGGGAGTCGATGTACTTGACAATATGCCGGTGACCCTTCAGTTTCTTCATTGTCTCGACTTCCGTCCGCATATTGGCGAGTGCCGCTTTGTCCGGAACGGCAACCCGCTTCAACACCGCCCTATCGGAGCCCTCGATGGGTTGCGGGAGACGCACGACATAAACATGGGCAAATCCACCTTCGGAAAGGTATTTCTCGACGACCACGCGATGATTGCCGATCTGGACCTTGGTTCCGGGTAGAAAGGTGCCTGCAGGAGCGTTCACCGCGGCTATCGGATTGTACGACGGAATCGGCCTATGGGAGGCTGCATGGCTCTGATAGGATTGGGAATTCATGGTGAATGGGGAAGCCCTCGAGGGGCGAGGTTGAAATTGCCGGTCTTGTAATAACTACCGTCGCAGCATAGATGAAGTGACCAGGGACGCGGAACGGCCAAGAGTCGAAGTCAGGCAGTCGACTTATATAGAGGACAGTTGGCGGCGGGGAGGTGGATAGGAGGAGAGGCGGTGCTTTTGGGGGGAGGGTGGGAAAGCGGTACCTGACAGGGACCCCCCGGTAAAAGGAGGGCTGAGGTGAGTTGGCGGGAAGAAGGAAACGGGGGGAGAGAGAGGGATCAAAGAGGGAGGATGAAGTATACCAAGAGGCCAAAGAAGATTGGAGCCACCACAGCCTAAGGAGGAGGAAAGAGCTCCGACTGACCAGCAGCGCATTTACCGGTTAGTTCGTAGTTTGAGTGAGAACTTCCCTTTGGTTGGCTAGTTGGCTAGTCACGGGCATTTCCCCGACCGCTGACTCAGCTGGCGATGATCCACAGGTTTTCCCCATGATTTTCCAAGTGAAATATCAGACATAAACTAAAATATTAATCCCTTTTTCTTTTATACTAATCATTCCTGACTCCCTCACTTTTTTGGTTATCTACTCTTAACATGATCTATACACAACAGAACACCCGAACCTTCCTGCCGATCATCCCCACCATCACCTCCGAATTATCAGGAATAATGCATGACCTCGGGTCACGGGAACCCTGGGAATGCAATGGTTCTGCCATGGAAAACATGCGCCCATATTAGCGTTGAGGCTATTCTCTACTCGTCACAGGGGTGCCATGTTGCGCGCTTGATTTATTGTAACAGAGCTGGGCAATGCAATCCATCTTAAATCTCATAGAGTATTATATTCAATAGACGAGCCGAGTCATACATAAGGTTATGCAACATTACTTCATACCCTGCGCGGTTCATTCGCCACGAAAGCTCCGAAAGCGAGGCAATTTCTCAGATACCCGGATAGGAGTCATATCACTGGAAATACGACCATTGGCATTCAGAAAATTATATCTTTACACTGACCCGAGGCCAAGACCCTCGCACCGATCAAGGCAGCTGTACCCACTAACAAAGACGTACCTGCCCAGATCTGCGCTGGCAAATACCTTCCTTCGGTGTCGGCAATCAGTGCCCTAGCTACTGACGGCCCTGTCAGCGGCCCGACACTGATCAGTGTCAATACCATACCAACCCGAGTGCCGACCTTGCTTATGTCTTTGGTCAATGATGGTACAGTACCGGCAAAAAGGCCCATGGCCGCTGCGGAAGCTAGGCCATAGAACACGGCAAAGACATACAGCTCAGCGACGCTGTGCACGGCGGCCCAACAGTAGATCAAGATGCCACAGAGGGCGACCCCCGGGATCAGACAGTTGAGTGGGCCAATGTATCTGTCGGCAAGATATCCACAGGGTGCACGGATAACAATACCAGCGGCATTGATAATGATGATAAGGTTTACTCCGGAAGCCTGAGAAAGACCTAATTCCTCGGTGGCATAGACTTGAATCTGGAACAAGTCAGGCAATGATGCCGGCAAGCTACGGGATTTGAAAGCTTACTTACATAGAAAAAAGCAAAGTATATATAGGAAGCATTTTTGAACGCGGCCCATTCAATCAACGGACCAGACCTTCGTGGTGGAAGCCGAGTTCGCAGGAGCAGATTGATAATGATGACCATAAAGAGGGCGACGAATCCCAGCAGCGCACAGCCCAGGGAAACCCTATCATGAGGGTACATCAGCCCTCAGTACAGGAACCCTGTCTAAGTAAATGAACGCGCCAATTTTTAGTATCAGATGCTGGATCATGACAGGGAATATCATCCCTCCGGTGCTCGTACCCGTGGCCGCGGTAGTCACGGCGAATACTCGTTTCTTAGCGAAGTACGTGGAGATCACAGTTACACTAGGCAACCACATCAGACCCTGTTCGACTCCGATACACAGACCCTGCGCGAGAAAGAGGTGCCAGTATTTGGTCGCTAAGCTGGTCACGAATGTCCCCACAAGCATGAAGATCGATCCGGTAAGTACCATCAGCCGAGCAAAGCCAGCGTCCGTCGGTCCCCCCTTCCCCCCCCCCCGAAAGTATTGAAATGAACAGGATGCAAAATACCTGAACGCCACCGATCCACGAAATGTAGTCTCGTAGTAACTTTGGAAGACACCGAAACTTGAAGCGTATCCCCAGGTGAGTGCTACAATCAGATGTCATGACGCCACTTGAGCCCATGCTTGAAACCCTCCGTCAGGCGGCGGTGATGGTTGCAAAGGGACTTCAATCGGCAGTGGTGCAGTCTCTGAAGTCTCTTCTTTGTTAACCATAATTGACAAGATCAATGGAAGCTGCACAATATGTGCGGACAGTGTTCAGTTATAGATGTAGAATGCTTTCCCAAGAGGACCTGATAAGACCCGGTAGTGATAAGTAGCTTCATGGCGCTTTGAACCAATGATTCAAATGCAAAGCGCCGAGTCTAGGGGCCTAGGTCCCGGTTTGCTTATACCGACAAAGAGCTCTTTATTATCAGTCGGACGAGAACACGCAATCACTGGCCAACCAGCTTCAGGACGCCTCTGCCACGTGATACGCTTTGATTGATAATCAACCCTAAGGTAAGTTGGTGATCTCTTTGTTTTCAAGAGGTGTTGGTAGATCAAAGTAAGCCCAGGCTCCTCTGACTCAAGGTAGACCGTCATGCATAAGATCCGTTTTGTTAAGGTATGAACTTCTGTGCCGCATTATGTACAACTAGGTATGTGATATAAGTGGATAGCAATAAATCGTCAAAATCATAAGCAATCAACAACAGGGGGAATCTCTGTACAAACGAACGTCTAGTCATGGATGACACTATACAAGGTTGGAACTTGAAACAACGTCTCGCTAAGAATGATAAATGATGGGGTGAACGATAAACAGTGTGTTGTAGTAGTAGTAGATCGCCTGAGATGCACTCAGGCCAATTAAATGTACCCAAGGTTCCCGAGTATCGAGCGGCCGTCGTTGGCCGTCATATTGGTGACTCCTAAAGATCGCGCCTGAGACCCCTTCCGGAGTCGCTGGAGCGCAATGCCCACCTTCCAACCTTCGGTTTCTTGCAGGATGAAGAGGTATTTTCGACCTTCCTGGTCACGTATGCTAGCGCGCAATACATGGAGTCCCTCTTTATCAGAATGAGAGCCCGGCGGCGCAAGGCGACACTTATTCTTGCAAACTTTCAGCAGGTTCACCAGATACGCATCAGACTCCTCTGACGTAGGTCCCTCAGCCCGTCGACTGAAGAAGGAATTCTGCTTAGGAGGATTCTGCTTCTGAGAGGCGTATTGCGGACACCATACTTCGACCAACTTCATGGTCCACGCTTTGACGTCCCAGTCTCGCTGGCCCACGCCGCGGATATCGTCATCAATGAACAGCCCTTCGGTAGTGATGCGCAGAACTAGTCCGTCCGTCACCAACCCCTGTCCCGAGACTAGTTGAGCCGCTGGAGTCTTGATAAAGGCATTGTTGAACTGGAAGACAGCCTTAATAACAATCTTATCGGGGTCTTTCGTTTCATATCGTCCTCTATTCGACGGTGGAGGTGAAGTCCGAGCTGTGGATTGCGAAGGCGCATAGGACGATTCAGAGTATGCTGATGAGCCTGACGTACCCCCATACGGGCGTCTCGGTCTATCATAAGGTCGGAAGGAATATGCATCGTCTTGCTGATCGGCGGACATTGTTGTCCGTGCACCAGAAGGGGGTTTTTTCGGCGACGGAGTTCGAGGGGGCACCGATGCGCTCCCTGCTTTCTGGCCGGCGGTCTTTGCGGCGGCCTCCTTTGCTGCAGCGGCTTCTTTGGCCGCTGCCTCTTGAGCATCTTTGGCCTTTTTCTCGGCATACTTTTTCGCTGCAGCCTCCTTGAGGGCTGCAAACTTGGCATCGGCCTCCTTTTTGGCGGCCGCTCTTGCGGCCGCCTCCTTCTCTGCAGCTTCCTTTTCGGCCTTAGCCTTTGCTTCGGCAGCTTCTCGCTCAGCTTTTTCTTTGGCTGCCGCAGCCTCTCTTTCCGCCTTAGCTTTGGCCTCGGCAGCAGCCCTCGCTTCTCTTTCGCGGATTTCGGCTGCTTCCTTCTCAGCACGCTCTCGTGCCTCCTTTGCCGCTGCCTCTTTGGCAGCGGCCATCTCTTTCTCAAACTGCTCCCTACGCTCACGCATTTCTCTCTCCATTGCCTCACGCTCTCGTTGTCTTTGTTTTTCCCGTTGCTCCGCCTCCCTCTTCCGCTTAAACTCCTCCATTTTCCGCCGAAGCTCCTCCTTCCGTTTTGTTTCTTCACGCGCCTTCTCCTCGCGCGCCCTTTCTTCCCTTGCCCTCTCCTCCCGTCTCTTTTCTTCACGTGCCTTCTCCTCACGAGCCTTCTCCCAATTCGCCTCGCTCTGGGGCTTGCTTTCGGTCTTGGCCGACTCGGGTTTATTTGGTCCTGGACCAGCGTTAGGGGGAGGTGTCTGAGGCGGAGGGCCGGCACCATACTGATTTCCAGAGTACTGATTCCCCGGAGGAGCTCCATAGTTTCCACCGTAGTTTCCTTGCTGTCCGCCAGCATTCCCATTGAAGTTCGACCCCCTAGCATAGTCCCCTCCAGCACCGGTCTGATCAGCGTTTGCTCCAGCGCTAGATCCACCTGGTCCAGATCCACCCGAACGTCCCTTTCTCCCAGACTGCGAGCCACCAATACCTGCTTGGTACACGCCAAACCCCCATCCAGCAACGCCGACACCTATCCCCAGGAGACCAATACCCATCCCCCCGCCGCCACTGCTGCCGGCAGTGGCGATGTACCATGTTTTGAAAATCGGCGATATGATAGACCACATGAGGACTATAAGTAACGTGCATATAGATCCGGCGATGAAACTGTTTCGTTGGCATTGCAGGGATGGGAGGTAGAGAAATCCTGATCCGGACGAATGCGGTGGGATGATGAAGATGTCGTAGTTGCCTTCCGGAAGGTCCGAGGCCTTCCGGTACTCTTCGCCATGGGTGGTGTTCGGTTTCTCGCCGTGCGGGGGAGGAGGTGGAGGGGGGCCGTCCATGTCGAGCAAGTTGGAAAACCGACTGGCGGTTATTCAACTGGGATGCCTTTTCCGAGGAACCGTGCGTAAGTTGCTCCACGGGATCCCTTCCTTGTTTATTCGTAACGGGCTATAGATATAATGATACTGACGTGCGCGTATACTGCAATATATAAATCATATTCAAAGCGACATGAAATAGGCGCTGAGGGCACCGGCACTCAGCGCTGGCCTGGAAGGTGCGAGTGAGCAGTTGAATCAAAGGTAATAAGCCGTGTGCCCGATATCATACCTAATTCAGGAATTATAATTCCTTCTTCAAAGAAGAAAAAAAAAGGAATAAACAAATATATAAGCAGGTTCAATAAGTATAAACTCTAGCGTAATGGTGGTGAGGTGGAAGTGGGATGGAAGAGAAAACAAAACAAGCGGCAAAGCGAAACCCGAGAGGAAGACAAGAAGATCGACCGGTTGGTTTTAAATCAGCGCCCCGTTGAACCTTGCAGGCAACAAGTTACCCTGTCCGGTAGTGGAATTGACGCTCAAAAGGAAAAAAAAGTATGCTGTGTAACGTGAATTGCCGGCCGTGTTTGCTATTCTCTAATTTTTTGGGCAGAACATTGGATCATGCCAGGTGTTGTTATGGGTTTGATTATCATACAAATTTGCTCTATAGGTATGGATGTGTTATACCGTATGGCTTCTGCCCTCGTAATGTGGGACATCTTATTGATATCTCTTTCGACACTTGGGACTTCGATATGGGTCTCAATTAGAGCCCATGCATACTCCATATTTTATTCCTTATCTTCGTTTTATTTCTTCTCTTTACACATACCAACAGGTTAATCTCGGTACATACTTGAATCTGTTACCCGCACATATTTGTCCGAGACATCGTTGCTTCTTCCGGACCACTTTATTGGTTCGAGGTTACCGAAACAACTGGAAGTTGAGTAAACATAAGATAGTTTACCTTGCTATTTAGTAGTATTTGAATATCTTCTTTGACTTCAGACCAGAATTTCGCAAAGAGTTGTGTATAACACTGCGCAGTGTTATCTCATAGTAGTTGCTAACATACAACCTCCACTTTGTTTGTTTTGATTTTACTTCTTGAGTGATAGCGTGGGAGTGGTCAATGCGGATTCGTCATTGGGCAGTGTTATCAGATGCCCTTATGTAAGATCATCTGGTAACTAACTAACTATAGTTAACTATTTAACTAACTTGTTATAACTAATTCTCCGACTGCCTAGTGTAGCTAGTGCATCCATTCCGGCCCTGAGGGTAAAAATAGCAAGGAATGAACCACACCATCCGGTGGATATGAGTGTGGAATATGGAATGAGTTTGCCTTTCACCTGCCTACACCATCAACTTCGAGGTACTTTTAGTGATGAATCTGCTTTGCCACTAGAAACCTACAATCAGCGATTTGCCTTATTTGAAGCTTTAAGAATATACATACTTCGAAACCCACAACTGTACAGCACTAAACAACAAACACAACTACATCTTTGACATACTTGAATCCCTCTACCTAAGAAAGGGGGTATCCACAGCTCTACATTTTTACCAGAAGCTGACAACGCTCAAATACGCTCGGGATGGCAATGCAGACGTCTTCCTCAGGAGGCTCAGAGACACCGTTCACGAGCTCAACCAAATAGCCAACGTGGAGGATTGGTTCGAATACTCAAGCTTCATCGCCAAGAGCATCTCCAGATCTAAACGTCAGCCATCTTCACTGTGCGCCTCATGTTCTGTTACAGTGTTATGCCTCCCACTGTATCCTATGCTCTTGGGAGCTCGTCAGGGATCTTGTGTATAATGGTACCACATCCATATAGTGCTTCGATCCCGTTGGGATCCATGCGACTTATTTGCTTCCTTGCAGAAGCCGTATGGGCAAGCATTTTAGGGGCATACTTGCAACCATGCCCCTCGAAATACCATAGATCGTGTCCTTATAGATACGCAAGCAAAGTCTTCAGCTAGAATAGAGCATATACATACATGAACGATTCCCTGCAGTTGGCTCAGGGCTTTGACGAAAGTTCAGAAACAAGCCAGTATCACCCTAACACCCCGTTATCCAAATGGCAATAACGGACAGGAGCTTGACAGTGAAATAGGTTAGTATTAGCATAACCTTCTTAGTTCTCTTTTACTTTCTTCATATATTCTTCAGATACTCCATACAAGTCCTTTTGATTGATCTGTTTACTTCTTCTTCCTCTTCCTCTTCTTCTTCTTCTTTTTATTTTCACCCTTTTACCTTTTTCCTCTTTTATTTTTGGCACACAATATAACTCACTGGATAAACAGAAGGAAACAATTATTATGCTCTTGCAGAGCCAAAAGATTGTGAGAACACCACTGTCACAGCCAACAGTGTTCAAGGAGTGCACTGGGATAGCGTTGATGCTGAACCGAATTGATCTAGTCCGAACCAGTCATCCCGGTACCCTTGTTACATTTCGCCGCTTCTTGGTATCTCTTCTGTTCAAAGCAACTACTTTGCACGAATGAGGAAAATTGTGTGCTGGAGACCCCGAGGTGGAGCAAGCCCATGAAGAAGAGCAAGACGGAGAAGACCTAAAGTTAGCACGCAGGCGGGAGTAGAACCGCGAATATTACCCCAAATGGTATGAACAGAAGAAACACGACGAGGCCTATATCAAGTATTTGAATGAGCCAGATCATATCAGAAATGTGCAACGCACAGCATAGGATTCCAAGGCCAATTGCTGATTCGCCTAGAGCGTCACCTGACGCAATGTGCTGAGCTTCCTATATCTAGGCGGGTTCATTTCCGTTCCAAAATCTACATATCTCAACAATCTGACCAACTACATTCTCCTCTGATCCCAATATAGGACGGTTAGAACATAGGAGAGGAGGTGGTGAAAGTGAAAGTTACTCGATTCTGGGCAATCTTTCGGGCGCATATAAAGAAAACGGCTGAAAGTTGCTATCATGGATGTACTGTTACTGCACAGGAAATGGAACAATACATATATCAGAAAGAGTAGGCTGGAGCTGAGGCAGCGCTGTGCAGGATACTCTGCACGAAGTAGACGTATCTGCAGAAACAGCTTCTTAGTATTCTTTACGACATCTTTTCCAGGTGCGACTAGTGAGGATTAGAATAACTTGGGGAATGTATGTTATTATAAATACACTTATTTCTGAATAGAATATAGAACGAAATATAGATCAAGAAGAGCGGGATGGACACGAGGATCTCACAAAACTGATGCTGGAGGTGCAGCAACTCATTCTTCATGCACAAAGTTGTTGACGTATAGAAGTTCGACGTAGAATCTCAGATAGGACACGGATAAAACAATGACTAGAGTGACTGAAATATGTACATAAACCCAGAAAGGGGGGGATTCTGAACTCTCTCATATAGATAACGTTAAACAAAGTCTACCGAGCCGAACACAGGGCCTTGAGGAGCGGAACGGTCGAGCAATGACAGTTGGTGGCACCACGTGGCTTGAGAAGGCCAAAAGAAATTCGAATTTTAAATAGAAGTTTTGAGTATTTCGTAGGTAAACTTGCAACTATTGGAAGGATATTCGCCCCAGTAACCATGACGTTAACCGACGAAAGTATATATTTCCGACCACGAGATAGAGAATTTTTAGAACCTACAACCTCACTGTAGATTACTACTAACATTGACCGCCCATTTAAGACTACACAGTATTGAGTAGTGTATATCACCGATACTACAGGGGATGATGAGTCAAGTACAGGCTGTTGACTGTGATATTCCCTGTGGCTGCCCGTAGGTATACTGCATACTGCATAACAACCCCAAGAATTCAGTAACTCGCGACCAGCAATTGTCGGCATTTTCCAAGCTACATAATATCGCTAACCTTTTGCATCGTTTCACCGACCCGTTCCCTAAAGATCCTATGTTAAGCTTTACAGACCTTTGTTTAAGCTTATATATGTCACCACGTGTTCTCGCTGTTCTAGAGGTCTCTCTTTCTTTACATAGATCATTACGCTAATCATTTTCACTCGAGCTTCAACCCCGAACCAACATACTTGGATAACAATTCGAGAAAAGCTTAGTATTTCACCATTATTCATGGTCAAGGCATATATATTTTACGATCTCCAAGTGTAGATACTATCATAGGGTAGTTTCGTGGGAGCGATAAGAAGTTGACTAAGTGGGATAGGTGGAGCATGAAGTCACGTGAAACCATAACGAAAATTTTTTTGGGGGGGGGAAAACAAGGCATATTGATATGCCTCGACTTTTACGAGCGGCTATTCTTAAGAGTCTACGATCGGTATTGAAATGAACGAAAAGTCATGATTCAAGTCTGTAGGAACAGCTACATAACTCAACTCTAATTTCGTAATGAATCCATATTTTTGTGCTCATAAAAGGTTCATAATTGCATCCCCGCACATATTAACCAGCTTATTTCTTACCGGCCTTCTGGGCGGCCTTGGTGACCTTACCAGCACCGGCGGTGGACTTCTCGACGGCCTTGATGACACCGACGGCAACGGTTTGACGCATCTTCAAAAGTATTAGTCATGTTCTAGTGAGGACACGTAACCATTAGGTCACGTGGAGGAATAAGGATAAACTTACATCACGGACGGCGAAACGACCAAGAGGGGGGTAGTCAGTGAAAGACTCGACACACATGGGCTTGGAAGGAATCATCTTGACGATGGCAGCATCACCAGACTTGATGAACTTGGGAGAAGACTCGACGGACTTTCCGGTACGACGGTCAATCTTCTCAAGGAGCTCAGCGAACTTGCAAGCAATGTGAGCAGTGTGGCAATCGAGGACGGGAGCGTATCCAGCGCCGACCTGACCGGGGTGGTTGAGGACGATGACCTGGGCGGTGAAGCTGGCAGCGCCGGCAGGGGGGTCGTTCTTGGAGTCACCGGCAACGTTACCACGACGGACCTCCTTGACGGAGACGTTCTTGACGTTGAAGCCGACGTTGTCACCGGGGAGACCCTCCT
The DNA here is from genome assembly GCA_009176345.1 of Aspergillus leporis. Classification (NCBI taxonomy): domain Eukaryota; kingdom Fungi; phylum Ascomycota; class Eurotiomycetes; order Eurotiales; family Aspergillaceae; genus Aspergillus; species Aspergillus leporis. The sequence continues at coordinate 110,826 of ML732157.1, read as the reverse complement.
TGAGCTGCTGGTGGTGCATCTCAACGGACTTGACTTCAGTGGTGACGTTGGCAGGAGCGAAAGTGACGACCATACCGGGGCTGATGACACCGGTCTCGACACGACCGACGGGCACCGTTCCAATACCGGAGATCTTGTAGACATCCTGGAGGGGAAGACGGAGGGGCTTGTTGGAGGGACGAACGGGAGGCTCAATGGCGTCGATGGCCTCAAGGAGGGTCTTACCGGTGGTCTTGCCGGCCTTGGTCTCCTTCTCCCAACCCTTGTACCAGGGGCAGTTGGGGGAGGGCTCGAGCATGTTGTCACCGTTGAAACCGGAGATGGGGACGAAAGGAACGGACTTGGGGTTGTAGCCGACCTTCTTGATGAAGTTGGAGGTCTCCTTAACGATTTCGTTGTAACGGTCCTCGGACCACTTGCAGGTGTCCATCTTGTTGAGGGCAACAATGAGCTGACGGACACCGAGGGTGAAGGCAAGCAAAGCGTGCTCACGGGTCTGGCCATCCTTGGAGATACCAGCCTCGAATTCACCAGTACCGGAGGCAATGATGAGGATAGCGCAATCGGCCTGGGAGGTACCAGTGATCATGTTCTTGATGAAATCACGGTGACCGGGGGCATCTGTAGATGGGATATTAGATGATTATTCCGTAGATTTGTAGTTGGTTGATGGTGTAATAACATACCGATGACGGTGACCTCATACTTGCCGGTCTGGAACTTCCAGAGGGCAATATCGATGGTGATACCACGCTCACGCTCGGACTTGAGCTTGTCAAGAACCCAAGCGTACTTGAAGGAACCCTTACCGAGCTCGGCGGCTTCCTTCTCGAACTTCTCGATGGTACGCTGGTCGATACCACCACACTTGTAGATCAGGTGACCAGTGGTGGTGGACTTGCCGGAATCGACGTGGCCGATAACGACGATGTTGATGTGAGTCTTGTCTTCCTTACTGTTGAAGCGAAGCCAGTCAGTCAAATTATTCCTATTTTTTAGATGCATAGAAATGCATTGTTGTTCCCACATACCCCATTTTGATGGTAGTTCGAACTTTGTAGTTCTTTGTAAGATACTAGAAAGATTCTGTTTAAAACTTGCTCAGAGACTACGGCTGATCGCGTAGAGGTACTGAGCAAAGTGAAATTAGTAAAGAGTTTGATGAATGGAGGAAGGAAAAAGCCTGGACGAGCAGGCAGGGGATAATATACGTACTGAAGCGGACGAGGAGAGAAAGAGAAAAAATCTGTGGGAGGGGAAGGAGGGGAATCCTTATATGGAGGGGCAAGCGAGAAGGCGAATTAGTGGGCGGGCTTAAGCCCTCGGCCGCCGCTCTTATCATTGGACATGGAGGGGTAATAGCCCCACTACGCATGTGCGGGACCGACGCAGAATCTGCACGGCGGAGTCCTTCCAGACGCTCTGCTTTTGGGCAGTTGACTGGTCTTTTGGGTACACCACCTTCTAAGGTCTTGCTTTTCCTTGGTTCCCTTTCGCTCGGAGACCCGACCATGACCCCACCATCGGCCATTATCCAGCCTCTACAATTCAAATTTTTCACGTTGAACTCTCTCCTTACGATCTTTCCGGTGGGCTTTGGACAGACACACTGGGCATCAACGCAGAGGTGGGCTGCTTGGTGTTCTGGGTGTTGTACATGTTTGCATTAGAACCCCGCGGCAGCCCGAGCCTTTCATTGGTCTGATCCCAGGAAACACCTCAACAGCTGTGGCGCCTGTCTTGATCCACAATTGAAATCTCTTCTTTCTATTCTTCTATTTTTTTTTTATTTCCTACGAGGCAAGAGGCAAGGCTATCAACGTAAGAGACTTTTTCCCCCTGTCTCGAACATATGATTGTTGCTGTGTGCCCTCATTAGATTAATCCCTACACTCTTTTCTATCTAATTTATTCGGGTTGCCCCTCAGGCGGTGACTGAAAAATCTTCAAATAACAAGGATATTGAAATCCAAAACATAAAACTAAAATGCATACTCGGAGAGGGGACAAAAAAAAAAAAAAAGAAAAAAGAAAAAATAGGAAAGGTTTCCCGTGTTTGGTAGGCCGTACAAGCTTACCATGGATGGATGTCCCTCCTCCAATCCCGAATGGGCGATTATCTGCCGCCGCTAAGAGAAAAATTTCGTCTGTTGATCTGCCAGAGCTATGTAGTCTATATCCGCATATTGGTTGATATAGTAACCATCCATTGAGGGGTATCGCTAAGCTAGACTAATATCGAGGTAAACCACCCAAGACTCCGTACAAGAACCATAAACAGTTGTCAACCAGGAATAACATCCTTACTCCTTTCCTTATCTTTATCTTTGCTCTTTTTGCCTTTTTTTGTCTCTCTATCTTTCCGCCGTTAGCCTACACCATAAGAATTATAGTAATAGATATGAAACTCTCTCGATGAACCAAGAAAGAGAATCAGTTTTCTCTCCACCGGGCACCGCAGGAAGTACACTGTCAATCTCGTAGTCAGTATGTGAGCTATATGCGAGCTGTCCGCGTGCACTAGCGAAGCCACCCACCTTCAAGAATGTAGTCATAGGTTCGTCTGCACTTCGAATCTGCAGCTGGAAGAAATATGCACGGTCACCATTGCAGTGCTCTGCGGGGCACTGAGCTGTAGTTGAGAAAAGAAACCAGGTGTTAGCCTCAAACCACGTCAGGCAGGATACCTGACTGCACTTACTGGCCACACTATCAGCATTGGCAAATTCTTCCTTGCCTCCAAAGACATCCTCCACCTCTTTTTGTTTCATTTCTGTCTTCTCGAAGTAGCTCTGTTCTAGGACATATTGATATGGGCAGGTCCGGCACTCGAATCGATTGACCCCCAGAGGGTGTCTTGGAGTCGGTTCCGCGCGGGAAATTGTTAGTGCATTACTGCAATTGGGACAGACTACAAGATGAGAAGCTCCGGGTTAGCGATCTTCTGCCTGAAGGGGGAAGGAAAGGAGCAACTAACATGTCAAGGGCATCTTGAACACTCCTCGCTGGAAAAGTGACTGTCAACAGCCGGAACAGATTTATATCTAGTCCAATGAGACGTAGCGGATCTTTTCTACTACGTAGCCCTCTCAGTAAGGCTCTTAGAAATATCCTGAAACTACTGCCACTGTCCCGCAGCAAGGGCTCATGCGAGTTCAGTAAAAATGGCCGGCTAGTGCCTTGTAGACCCTTATCAAACAAGCTCGTTGTTGAAATTGTTCTTCACCGCCTTGGGTTGATTGCGGCTCTTTAGCCGATGCACCTGTAAGCAAGCAAGCAGAGGTGCGTAGTAAGCGCCGATTGGACGCGGGGCATATTGAGTGAGGCGGACCGGTCCAACAATAGTCCGAGCAGCTATCCGCAGCGGAAGACGTGCATTTACTCCGTAGCGCGGCGGGGAATCACTCAGGAGGCATTGATACTGTACATAGAAACGAACCACGTCAGAGAACGTCTAAGAAGTAAGTGCTTTTTTGATGGTCAACTCATCAGCTCCCAGTCCTCGATCTCCCGTGAGACCACCAGAACCTTTCTCAATCCTTGTTTACTGGCATGCATACTTACTGTGTATATTCTTCTTTAGTTCCTTAGTTTCCGGTAGTCCCGCCTTGACATACACCGCCTCCTGATTACCTCCGCGGTCAGCCCAGTGACATCCTTGCCAGACTATCCAAAGCTATTGTCTTCTCCACATACACTGGTTCTAGAGCAACAAGTTGAAACAATTCGGTCCTCGTCGTTATACTAGGAATACCTCGCATTTAGGCAACCATGGCGGACGAAGTACGTTTATTTGTTTACGATACAAAACCCCACCAGTTTGGCTCTATTTGGTTAATCAGTTGATTAGGGTGCATCTCCCCGTGAACTGGTGGTTGAGGCCTGTCGTCGAGACCAGCCTCATTTGGTCGAACAAGTACTAGAGGGCATGGATGGGAAATCAAACGAAGAAGTGGCCGAATTCTTCAACGGCGTCACAGACTCAATGGGGAACCATGCTCTTCATATCTGTGCCGCATATGGTAGCTGTAAGTCGAATGGATAGGTTTCAATCCCCTGTGATGATTGCTTGAGCTTGAGACCAGTGAGAAAGCTTTCTAACCTAGTCCTGCGACAGATGACATGATGGATTCTCTCTTTGATATCCAATACTTCGAATGTGACCCTCTCACTCGCCTCGACAAAGATACACCCCTTCATACTGCTGTCCGCTACGCCAACGAAAAGGACTCCAAACTAGGTTTGGAGATGATCAAGATGATGTGTGAAGCTGGCTGTGACCCGCGTGTCAGGAACAAGCACGGTCAAAAGCCCGCGGACCTTGTTTACAACAACCAGGAGATCAAGACGGTTCTCCAGCAAACCGAGTACATTCTTGCAGAGGGACTGAGACCCGATGCAGACAACGGTTCTGTTCACGACAGCGCCAGCGATAGCGAGTAAATAATCGAAGGCCACTGATAGCGACATTGCCTTTCTCCCTTCATAGATGTACGACTGTGATGATATGCTACTTCCTACTTCACATATGGTTCAATAGATTGGTCAAACAATACATGCCGCAGGATTTGTACAGAGCGGAAACTGAAGGCTTGGACAATGGCCATATAGTGATTCCTTAATGGCTTCCATCCCAATTCAACCCTCCTTCCTTACCTGAGAGGCTGATGCTGAGCGTGCCCTCAAGGGTGGACTGTTATAGAAGCGCGCGTCTGCTGATTATTATCTCGGAATTTGATACGTTAATTGTGGCAAGGCTTTATTTATATCTCGAAAGGCTGGACTTGGTAGCCACAAAATGTGGGCGACAGAGTTAGTGGTTCTTTAGGTCCGGGGTAAAGTTGCCCTTGTGCATGTTAGCGTCTACCATCTGATGCGTAAGTTTAGCTGCCTATCTTCGGAAGGCCGAAAGGCCGAAAGCCGTAGTTTAGCGGCACCTCGTCAACGAGCATTCGGACCAAATTGTATATAAAACTGGCCCAGTCATTGTCGCTGGAAGATGCGCTTTTTATACTGCTGAAGAAACTCGCTTTGCTTGGATACATCTAGACTCCTCGTCTTCGGACCTCGTGCTTGCTGTAGTATCTTCCTTGCAAAGTTTGTATAGAATCTACAGAGATCATGGCGACAGCAAGCCATCGGAACATTGTTATTCTCGGCGGCTCCTACGGAGGCGTGTCTGCTGCCCACTATCTTCTTAAGCATGTGGTGCCCAAATTGCCGGACCCGGAGCACTACCAGGTCATTTTGATTAGCGCATCCTCGCAAGCCATTTGTAGATCTGCTTGCCCTCGCGCGCTGATCTCTGACGAGTTCTTCGATCAGGAGAAACTCTTCGTCAGTATTGCAAAGGTATTCGAACAGTATCATGAAGATCCGACACGCAACTTCCGATTTATCCATGGTACCGCAACACAGCTGGACCACACCAGTCGAAACGTCTCTGTGAGTCTTTTCACAGAAGATACCGCAGAGATGATTGATTTTCATGCGCTTGTGATTGCGACTGGTTCATCAACGCCTTCTCCTCTTCTGGGTCTGAACCGGGACGTCGTGGACTTACGAGCACATTGGACTGCGTTCCGAGCAGCTTTGCCAGGTGCGAAAAGCATACTAATCTCTGGTGGAGGTCCGGCAGGTGTTGAGACAGCCGGTGAACTCGGCGAATACCTGAATGGTCGCGCAGGGTGGTTCTGCTCCAAGTTGGAAAATCCTCAGGTACCGATCACAGTCGTCACTGCTGGGCCACAGATTCTTCCGCTCTTACGCCCTAGCCTTGCCAGCCAGGCAGAGACGTTCCTTGCTCAAGTAGGCGTGACCGTTATTAAGAACGCGCGAGTCAAAGAAGTGGCACCTAGTGTTGACACTGAGAACGCCTTGACAGCCAAGACGACAGTAACACTGGAGGATGGGCAAACTCTCGAGGCCGATCTGTACATTCCCGCAACCGGCTTAAAACCAAACACTAGTTTCATCGACCCATCACTGCTAACACCTGATGGCCGGATCGACACCAATCCCTCAACCCTACGGGTTGAAAAAGCCGGACCGCGCATCTACGCCATTGGTGATGCTTCCTCGTGGGCACGACCGACTGTCCACTTCATCGTCGAAGCTATCCCGATCCTCTGCGCAAATATCAAGCGTGACTTGCTCCTCGCCGCAGGGAAGGATGAGAGTTCCCTGGGAGAGGATCGCATGTTCGCGGAAGATACTCGTGAGACGCAACTAGTGCCGATTGGAAGGAGCAAAGGTGTCGGGGCGGCTATGGGGTATCAACTCCCAGGTCTTTTGGTGTGGTTCATGAAGGGCCGGGATTACTGGCTGTGGACCACGGGGAAATTGTGGAGTGGAAGGCAGTGGGATAAGGAGTCGTGACGGGGTATTCTTCTGTTCTCGTAGTGCATCACTTCGTTTGATACACGTATTATGATGGTTAATGGCTCAGCTGTATAGCTATCACTCGATACAGCGCGAAGTCGATACATAAATATGAGTCTCTGATCACTTCTCCCCCCGAATAGAGTCAATTCATAGATTAGCGAAAGCCATCCAACAGCATACATACCAATCGAACCCTCCATAACAAACTACTACCTCAACGAACTCTGAAACCCACGAAAACTCGTCCAACCCTGCCCAGCAGCCCCTTCGACCTCCGTCGCCGTCCTCCCCATCAACCCCTTCCAAGTTTTCGATGTCCCAGCCGGAACAAGTTCCTCCACCTCCAACGCAATCAAGGCACTAAAAACCCAATCCTGACATCGTCTCGTACCGTCTCTGGGCGCCTTCTCAGTCTTGATCACCTCAATCGCCTGCAAACGCCGCGAACCATCCAAATCAGCAATTTTCGCCAACCCAATCACATCCACCAGGATCAGGTCCGAGTTCGAGCGGTGTTCGAATTCATACCATAGCCGACCAATATCGATAGGCCGGACATGGAGGAGGTCACCGATGGCTTGTGCCGGTTGGTGGATCACGAATGCCCAGTGAGATCGATACTTGGGATCTTTGCCTTCGCCGCTTATTAAGATGGAAAGGTGGTACGACATATCGTTGTTTTTTGGGTCTTTTGCCCCCAGTACTTCGATTTTATTGTGGCTTGTTTACGGTAGGGTAAATTGTGGGAAAATGCCGTTTCCCCGCATTTTGTCGGCTTTACTTCGGCGAATAATTAGTCTAGATCTTGGGTTTGTAGTATTGGTGGGTAGTTTATTGGGGTAAGCTACTTTGGCCATTCAAATGATTTTGGATGGATGTTGTATGATCGTGTCCCGCTGAGGATGTAGATCTACTCCACATTTGTCGTATTGACCCCGCATAGTTACTTTATCTTGAGATTTGTAGGGATTCAGTTGCTCGAACATCGACCGAAGTGGCTTTAGATGACTTCATTTTGGAACCGCAGACGATGGTTATTAGCCGATTGGGTGTTTCCCCCGGCCTTACTATGTAGATGGGCCGATAAGGGGAGGCACGTAGGGACCGAAGCCGGTTTGGTTTACAGTTAGAGTGTCCATCACGTATAAGTTTGACTGACTTGCGAGGGATTTCTGGATAGTTGAGAAATTCCCTAGGTCAATACATCTTGTAGTGTCCTCGATATAGCACACTTGATGTGCGTAAACAACTCGTTCTGAGATGCATTGCTACTCTTGGATTGCAAACATGCAAGAAGATGATGACATGAGTGTGGTTCGATGCAACAGCCTGAGCAGGGAAAAGGTACTACCCGGCAACCTGAGCCTTAATTGATCGTCACCCTCCGCAATCGGTAATATGTGGAGGTTTACCGGGCTATCCGACAATGACATACGGTCAGTGGAAAAATCCCTCAATCGGCTGCATGTACTTAAACCGCAGGACGCAGGCGTAGCACATGTAGATTCCATAACGGAAGGCTGACCTTGTAGAACATCATGGCCGCCTTGAGAGATTGGTTGGTGACGGGCTTCCTTGTCCTAGATTGGACTGTGACAAGCTTTGCAAGCCCTCACGTCACTGTCTCCCCACAGCCGACTTACTCTTCATTTGTCTACACTCAAATGACCTCAGATGCCTATGCCACACCACTGTCGACCTCTGTATCCTTTCCAACACCATTTGCGCCACCATTCACCAAGGCATCCACTCTATTACCCACCGACCTTACCTACACCACCTACTCATACGACCCTTCAGCAACCATCACATCAGACGGCCAGTATGGCCAGAGTGCGTACGCTGCTCTATGGAAGAATTATTCCTTTATAAGCTCACCACCATTTACAACAACGGTGTCTGCCACCCCCGTCGCAAAAGCTGAGCTCGTTCTTCCGCCAGCGCTGTACAACACGCCCCCAGACACAGGCCTGAAGCTACCGGCAGATTTTATCTGGGGTGTTTCAAGCAGTGCTTGGCAGATCGAAGGTGCGCTTCAACTGGAAGGCCGCGGTCCCAGCGTCCTCGACATTATAGGCAATCAATTGGCCCCTGCGGCTTCCAAGAGGAGCGATGCCAACGTGGCGAACATGCACTACTTCATGTATGAGCAAGACATCGCCCGACTAGCAGCGGCCGGAATACCATACTACTCATTCTCTCTGTCTTGGTCACGCATAGTGCCTTTCGGTGTGGCCGGATCGCCCATCAACACCCAAGGACTAGACCACTACGATGATCTCATCAACATCTGTCTCAAGTACGGTGTGAAACCGATCATCACTCTAAACCACGTCGACGCGCCTACCGCTGTCAAGGAAGACCTGGACTCACTGCCAGCACACTTCCTCTACTACGCCAAGGTAGTCATGACCCGGTACGCAGACCGAGTCCCATATTGGGTGACCTTCAACGAGCCCAACATCGGCGTGGGCACCACATTCCGGAAATACCAAGACCTTACCAGCGCACTCATCGCCCACGCCGACGTCTACGACTGGTACAAGAACACCCTGGGCGGAAAAGGCCAGGTCACACTCAAATTCGCCAACAATCTAGCCGTACCCCTAGACATAAACAATGCCTCGCACCTCAACGCAGCCTCCCGGTACCAAGACATCCTCCTAGGAATCATGTCCAACCCCCTCTTCCTCGGAAAACAATATCCAGACGCAGCCATAAACACAGCAGACATGATGAAACCCCTAACAGACGACCAACTCAAGCACATCCACGGCAAAATCGACTTCTGGTCCTTCGACCCCTACACCGCACAATACGCATCCCCCTTACCACAAGACACAGAAACAACCTGCGCCTCTAACTCCTCCGATCCCCTCTGGCCCACCTGCGTGACACTAAGCAACGTCCAAGCCAACGGGTGGCTAATGGGCCAAGCTTCCAACGCGTACGCGTACCTTGCGCCCCAATACGTCCGCCAGCAACTGGGGTATATATGGAATACGTTCCGGCCATCCGGGATCCTGATCGCGGAGTACGGGTTTAATCCGTTCCTGGAGTCGAATCGGACACTCCATGCGCAGCGGTATGATCTGGAGAGAACGCTTTATTATCAGGATTTCCTGACGGAGACGTTGAAGGCCATGCATGAGGATGGGGTTAATGTTATTGGGGCTTTGGCGTGGAGTTTGGCGGATAATAATGAGTTTGGGAGTTATGGGGAGCAGTATGGATTGCAGACTGTTAATCGGACGGATGGGGTGTTTACGAGGACATATAAGCGGAGTTTGTTTGACTATGTGGATTTCTTTCATAGATATGTGTCTTCATGATCTTTAGTTCTTGAGTGGCTATGGATTGATAACAGGCCTACGAATTCATGTACCTGTACCTCATCCAGCTCTTCAATGTCGCTCATGAAGCATTCCTTCGCTTAGTCTTATTCAGGGATGTTTCCATGAACTCTATGAGTCAACATGAACAAATCTTAACCTTGCATCAAATACGTGGCCGTGAATAGTATCTCCTCACCATCCTAAGATGCTCTCTCTCCAGCACCGAAGCATCCAAATCATCGTAGGCCATGCTCCAGATAGCCTGAGCATTAGCCTTAACGGTCATCCTCGCAGACTCAAGACCTATTCAACATCAGCCAACGACCACAACCCTCCAAACAAAACCCAATAACCTATCAATACGTTGCGCCTGCCCCGGATACAAAGCATACCTGACTAATCCCACCTCCACCGCCATATCATCCAACAAATAATCAACCTGCGAACAACACCCAAACGACTCCTCAAAACACCCACGGTGCAGGCGGCAAAATCGAAGCCTTCTCTGACTGAAAGAACAAAATAACAGCGCCGGATTAAGCACCAACACAATTAGACACAAAAACCCGCGCCCTGGCAGATTTAACCCGCGCACGCGCCAACACAGCCAGAACAGAAACAACCAACCCGACCCCGAGAATAATCCAATGCTCATTGTTCCCGCCGATAGCACGACTCGTCCATCCCGTCGACCGCTCTTGGTTGAACAACCTCATAAACAGCCAGGATTCGGCCTTGGTGGAGGGGATCTGCTCCAGTCCGAGGAGAGTGCGTATGAATCAGCCATTGGCGAGGAGGATGTCGTCTTCGAAGAGGGCGATATAAGGTGCGCCGTGTCGTGGCATCGGTTCAGGGCGTAGGTGTAACCGTAGACGCCGTTTTTTTCGGCGTAGTTTCCTGTTTGCGGTAGGCTTTGGAGGTGGGAGAGCTCTGAGGGTGAGATGTTGTATGTGTGGATGACGTCGACGAGGGCGCGGGTCCAGGTGCTGTTGTAGCTTGGGTGTGTGGTGGCGTTTGATTCAGCGATGAGGATGGAAAGGTGGAGGAGGTCTTTTCTTTCGGTTGGGGTTAGGCCTTGTAGGACCCTGCCTATTGAGGTCTTTGGTATTTTGGTGCTTGGTTAGTCTGTGTTGTACAGGGAGGATTGATATTGGGGGGTTAGAGTTTGGTGACGCTCACCTCGAGATATTGAGTGTTCTTTCGTCTTACGGAGCTGTAAGCGACGCAGAGCTTTGGTTTGGGACCGGCTCTGATGCGCGTATCGTTGGGGTCAGCGGGACTCTGTGATCGAATGAAGGCGTCTACTTCTTGCCGACGGTGCTGGGAGTATTTCTGCTCGAAGGCGTGCTTCTCACCGTAGAAGATGCTCCCCAGGTCGCGGTATAAATGTGTCTTGCCGTACCAGGCCGTCCAGAAGATGAAGGCGGGACATATGAGGAGTGTAGAGATTATAGATGGCATTGGGAGATTGAGTCTACGATGGTGTTGTATGCACCAGGGAACAATTTGCTACAGGTCCACCTACGACACAGCTACGCTCCCGCCGTTTGAAATCTACTGCACAGCCTTACGGACCACTTTGGGCTAATTTGAAATCCAAAGACAGAACGTACTATTAGTGAGCTGAAATCGCGGTACTGCTCCGAATATGCCACTACCCGTTCGGGTATCTGGTCTATCTACGGACTAGTTAGTAGTTCATAGCGCTGCGCCCTGTGCAACCTGTCTTAGTTTTGATTAATAAGAGCAATAATTTACTCCTCTCCCCATGTTGGATCTGGAGTTGAAATTTGGTTACGTGTTTTGGCAGCAATTACCAGGCAGCAATCACCTGAAGCACGCTTCCTGGAGTTATGGCTTCTCATGATAAGATTGATATAGAGGGCTATTGATATTAGTCTTGAACTAATCCATCTGAGGGTAATGATCTCCTTTTCAGCAAGGAAAATTTATGCACAAAAAAGTCTTCAGTGACCCTGACGATGTTGATCAGGGTTTGTGACGTCACGTTCTCCACATATACTAAGGGATGAAAGTCGTATTGTTGGTTCTGCAGGAAATATAATTGGCCTATTCAGTAGAACTAGGAATCAATGTTTTTGGACCCCATTTTTAAACCCACAGATTGTTGTTTCTGTTGCTGTTCCCTGAATCAATGACTGGGTCTATTGTTACTATTGGAGACATCGGACTAGCTCTTAGAAGGGCTTACTGCGATTATTGAAACCTTTATAAGCCTAACGTGTATCGATACATGGGCGCAAGCATAGTACTGCCGTTAACTTGATGTTCAGCGTTGTTGCCATATCGGGCCGAGTCGGCATTTGTGAACAGCGGCACTATGAAGACAATGTGCCATGGTATGAACTATATTAATCATTGTCATACCAGCCGAATTCGGCCTTAGAGATAAGTCTGAATCAGGCATTCGGCAAGACAGAACTACTTTGCTGACAGCACACGTGGCCTATCCTGGCTTAGTCGATAGACATGCTGGGTGGGTACTGCTCAGCGATGATTACTTACTCTGATATGAGTTCTATTGCATCTAATAAAACAGGAACAGAGTTGACTTCACCATATGGTGTTTGAAAGTAATACCTATGATGGTCTGAACAGGAAGAAATATTTGCCTTGTGATGGTATGACGAATACCTAGAGAAGGTTCAGCTTGCCTTGTTACCGTGGCGTTATTCCAGGGTTGACGAAGTTAAAGAAAGGAAACACTTACCCATATTCCCCATATGGTAGCAAGCCGCTCTGCCAAGAGCAGAACCTGCCAACTTGACTTCGTTAGCCCATAGACACAAGCCGATTTTCGAGCCACACCTAAGCATGGTATCAAGGTAAACATAGGAGGTGTTTCCTGTTTTGAGATGTGGCCATTCACCTTATAAACGATGCTATGGACCTATAGGTTTCGAGCTGCATAAAAGGTGGCTTCGCATCCTCGAGGGGTTTGAAAAGCAGTCACGTGCCTCATTCAATCGCAATGTGGGAATACTACTCTAGAAAGGTCCTTTTCATCACAGGTGCATCGGGATTCTTAGGAACTGCGCTTGTATACCGAATAATCTCTCAGGCACCGGTGGCTCACATATACTTGCTCTGCAGGGGTGGTCTACCGTAAGTACACACGCTCGCGAGCGCCTCAATTCTTGCCACCAGCTTACCTAGGACTAGGCGCGTGGAAGAGCAATGGCGGCAATACCTTCCGTCCAAATATGTCGAATGTCTCTATGATACCGGGCTTATAACCGTTATCAAGGGCGATATCTGCGAGCCTGACCTTGGTATCGAGGAGCATCACTTACGGACACTGCGAGAGCACGTTAATATCATTATTCATGCGGCTTCCTCAATTAACCTCAATAGTCCCCTATCGGAATTAGCAAAAACGGTCATCCATGCCAGTGTGAACATCGCCCACTATGCCCTGCAAAGCGAACGGCTAGATCGCTTCGTGTACGTATCTACGGCCTATGCAAACGCCTTCCTCTACCAAGAATCAGACAACGCTGATCCCTATGTGGAGGAGAGTATATACCCGCTCAGTCGCGGATGGATGTCAAACATAGGGGACGAGTGGCAGCAAGTGCAAGACCAGGGCAACTCAAGGGAATACGAGGCGCATAATTTCCCCTGGGCCTACGGGTACGCCAAACACCTTGCGGAGCGGTTGGTACTTGACAAGTTTGCGGCCGCTAATGAAGCAGAGAAGCTTCTTATCCTACGGCCCTCGAGTATCGGACCCTCTCAAGATTTCCCATACCCAGGCTTTAACTTCCCTAAATCGACGCCAACGACCGCATTGGCCGCCTGCTTGATTATAAGCCCATCGCTGATAGTGAACGTGACGAGCCGGGCTGAGGACCCGGAGAATTCTACAACCGACGAGGTCCCGGTCGATGTTGTCGTGGATAGATTGCTAGCTCACCTCGCGAAGGGGACAGTAGGTCCTGTTCATGCTGTCAGTGGAGAAAGAGGGAGGTATACATTCCGGACCTTTTGGGACGAAGCGATGGAGCTGCGCAGATTTCCGTGGCCTTGTAGGCATGAATGGCTGGATGTAGATTGGAGGTCGGATTTGCTTCATCCGATTGCTCAAGTTTTTGTGATATATGCCGCTTCGTACAACTTTTCGGAAGAGAGGACTGTGTCCTTGCGGGATGGCTTGCGAGAGGAGGAGAGGTCCAGACTGCAGCTGTTTACCTCACGTTCTGGGAACCAAGTTGGCCTTGCGGCGAGGGCCGAGCAGATACGGGTCGTTGCGCGGCATGTCGCTTCGAAGTCTTTTTTTGGACGGATCCTTTTCTGGCTATTTTATACTTCGTGGTTCTTCCGGTGATGCTAGTTGTCTACAATACCTATGCTTGGAAGGTGAGCGTAGATCTCGGCATAATACGAGGGATATCATTAATACGTTCTCACATATAGTTCAAGAGTCACAGGATCGGCGAACTCAAACACTCGTAGCGCTCACCTCTATTCTCCTCCTGTAAACAAGAACCTATCGGACAATTCGCATGATAAGAACTAAGCGAAGACCCTTGAAACACTAGTCTCGGCAGAGCTTGTTCAGAGCCAGTTCGATGTAACATTCAGGAAGTTTCTCTAATGGAGGGTCCAACGGCCCCTGACACCGTAACCGAGATGATCGGCGGCCGCATGTCAAATCATAGCGCAGCCGATCTGGAGCCCGAACGAAGTGCTTGTTTCAGCTTAATAGATCTTACAAACATGAGGATATCAAGGTTACAGTGACCTTTATTGTTATCAATAATAAACCTTATGGGATGTTGTAGACGATGATTTGCATGACTTTGCTGGTTGTAATGATGGTGAACGAGGGAGTATAAGTAGGGGTCCTGGGCCGCCTGTAGAAGGCCATTAGCAAAGAAATCATAGTCGCATCTCTCCTTTCATACTTATCTGTGTTCTTTTAAATCGCTGGTCGATTGACATTCGTTTACCTGTGCGTGTGAGGCTTCTCTAGCAAACAAAGCAGGAGCACAACATCGCGGCGCGGACGAACACATTACCTCACCTTAGTATCTCTACTCGAACATCAACTACCAACTCTATAATCATCAACATGAAGACTTTCTCAGCTCTGGCAACGCTCCTTCCCCTTCTCCCCTTGACGGAAGCCCTGGTCGGACTCAAATGGAGCGCCTCCAACGTCCCGTCTAGAGGCCTCAGGGACATCACATTCCCCATTTCTATCGCCAACGCTCCACACGAGGAAGGCTACTACTTCGCTCAGCAATATTCCTTCAATGGTGTCTCCGGCGTCGGATACACAGGCCTCCAGCCTCGCCCCGATGTCAACAACGCAAGTATCATCCACGCTGTCTTTTCGAGCTTCGTCCCGGGAAGCCGTACCAACGATAAACACTGTCACGATGGTGCTGACGGTGGCGCCGGTGTCAGCTGCGCCATCGAAATCAAAGCGTCTTACGCCCCTATGTATCATCTTGTCGTCAAGAATACCAGAGGAACAACTTGGACCGGTACTCTAGTCGACACCGTCAGCAACAAAACAACTCATATCGGAACGTATACACTTCCTTCTGGGACTGGAGGAATCGAGAACACTCAGCTTGGGTTCGTCGAGTACTATCCGTGGAACGCGGCTGGTGGACATACATGTGACTCGTTGCCGTATACTAATGCTACTTTCGGCGCGCCAACTTCGACACAGGTTGGGGTGCAGGCGGAGCTGGATAAGCCTTATGAATATGGCGATTGTGATGGAAAGGTTAAGTTTGATGTCCAGGAGGTTGGTCGTGGCTTTGAGGTGTCGGTTGGGTTTTAGATGTGGATTCGTGTTGGATGAGGGGTGTTAGTGTTGCGTGGATTGTTCTTGGGTTTGCGCATGGACTATCTTACCTTGTTCTATTTTTTGGTATGTGTAACTATGATCTCAAGTATTCGAGTTTATCTCATGGTCTACTTTGATTTTGAGATTGTTATATTGTTGAAAGTGTACCTTAGTAACTTACTGATTCTATATATTCACCCACCATTTCCAATCCCGCAAACTGACCACATTAGCGGAAGTTGCCATTGCCCCGTCGAGTATAAAGTGGGTATTATGACCCAAGAGCATTTGTTGTCAGTTAGCTATCATTGACATCGACATGGAGGATTGCTTACCAATAGATCAAAAAGTCATTGGTGTCCCAGGCCCGTCCCAACCTCCCTTCCAAGACCCAGGTCCTTTGTCGGTGTTAGTTGTCTAGGCGTGCGTTGTAGGCGAGGGCTTTTTGTCGGTTGGTGTTGGCCCAACCATCCCTCCCGCTGGCTAATTCGTACGTGGTGAACCTGGAAATATTGGGTGTGAGTAACGGAACCCATATCAAGATGGCGCCTCTCTTCCAATGGACGTATATATGTGCATACCAAGGTTGGATTTTAATTTGAATGTCGGATGATTGGGGAGTAAGCAAATGTCGATTCCCTGGCCCATTCCAACCACCCTCCACGACCAGGTCAATCGCTGTCGGCGTTTCGCGAGGCATATTCGTGAGCGAACGAAACAAAGTCAGAAGGAGCTCAATATTGAAAATAGAGCATGCCAGTAGTCGGACGTATCGAACTATATAATGTCGTCTATCTGTTTTGGCGCGTCTCAAATGCCGAAGGAGGGAACTTGAAAGATATTCGTTGTTGATCAGTCCCAAGCCCGTCCCATCCACCCTCCAAGGTTGGCATTGTCGAAGTTGTGTAGGAGTCTAGTCAATGGATGAACGTGAGTAGGGGAAGCCGGTATTCCACGCAAAGAACAGAAAAACAAGACAAAAAAAATGGTATAGATGATAGAAGGAAGGGTAGCAGGAAAAATGAGAAAAGAAGATAGAAGAAATACAAGGAAATAGAATAGAAGAAAATGTAAAAAGAGAATAAGCAAGAAAAATGAAGGATAGGATAATAGAAAGAAGGATAGAGAGAAAGATAGAAATATAGAAATAAGAAAAGATAGAGAAAGGGGAACTAACAGGTGCAATTGGTGGAAATAGCAAAGATGAAAAGTATAAGAAGCAGAAAGGTTTAAGTTGGCCGAGATGACAGAGGTAGTCAAGATGATAGATGATTGGAAAACTAGAAAGAATAGGAAAAGGAAGAACAACGAGCATCGACAAACAAGGGGAATAGGGAGACAAGACGAGCTGTACCCATCCACCATCCAGCTGAGCCCTGAATACTGATACTGCAAATGAAAAAGAATGGAAAAGAAAGGAGAGACACTGTCTCAAGGCGGAGCCAACAACAACTGTCTCGCCGCCCTCCCACGCCACCACTGTGGGTAGCAATATTGTATGTCATTGTGCAAGGTAACATGATCTATGTCAGTATATAGACGCGGAAGTAAATATAAAGAAGTCAGTACCACTTACTGATGGCAGATTTGGGGTGCCGTCGTCTGTATCCTAGGCCCGTCCCTACCACCCAACCAAGGCCCGGTGAGCCGCTGATGTAGTTGAGTTGATATTGATATTGGTAAAGTTGTTGCTTAAGTCGGTGCCCATTTTAGTAGTGGATGTCCCAGAGCCTTCCCAACCGCCCGCCGAAGCCTGGGTAAGGGTGATACTTACCTTTAACCCAAGCCCACCCCGTCCACCCATCCAAGGCCAGGGAGGATATTGATCGTGTTGATGTTGTTGCTGAAGTGGGTGAGGTTGTTGCCGGAGTTGTTGAAATAGTTAATATTGATTGTTAGGTTTAGTCGTCCCAGGCCAATCCCATCCACCTATCCAAGGCCAGGTTTGCCGTTGAGGCCGTTGATGTAGTCGGCATGATCACCCAGGCCCGTCTCTGCACCCCTCCGAGGACAGGAGTCACTTCAACACGCAGAACTCAGCTTGTGAGGATTAAACACTCACAAGGAACATCTCGAGGGCATCACACACTCTCGAGGGGCTCGGGTATCCCTTTGAAGAGTGATGCACGACAAAGACCCACCCTCCACTACCCAAGGTGTCTTGATGAAGGAGGTATCCAAGTCGGTACTGCAATGAGAAGGTCAGCCAACTGCATGAAACTAGGTGGGAGACATACTTAGATCAATTTGTTTGTATTCTATCGTAATATTCCGTAGTTGAAGGTGAGACAGTGTGTTGTTTGATGATTGTCGAAGGTCTGTTCTGATCAGACTGTTGATTCGAGAGCTGGGGAATAGCAGAAAAATGAGAGGAGACGGGAGTTGTGAGAGAAACAGAAGAGTTATGAGAAGGAAATAAGTACCTGGGGAAAGCGGTAAGAAGATAAATTTCTCCATTTCGTCGCCATTGTCTAGCTTCCTACGTTCTGTATCTTCTCATGAAGTTCATCTACCTCATCCTTACAGCGGAAGCCTCATCCTTCAGGAAGCGCTTTCGTGATTCGACAGGAAATTCTAGTCTCTTTGGCATACTAGACGCCATACTTGAAAGAACACTACCAGTCAAAGATGGAATGACTCAGAGTAGATTACAGTAGTTGATTAAGGGCCCCGTGGTGTAGTCACATGCCTCCTTCCTAGAGACGTTGCGTTGACACGATGCTATTCAAAGCTTAAATTCTATCACCATGGAGACCAATTCCGCATTCTGTGCATTATCTTTCCTCATTCTGCCGTAGGTCCTTCAAAGTTACGCAATAGAATGACTACCTATCCGGCGTCAGTCTGAAGAGATACTTTCGTTAACCGTTTGGCCTGCTTGATATATTTCGCTATACTGCACTTGAGGGTAGACAGAACATCAGTTCTGATATCGACAAGCAAACCTAGATTATCCGATGAGACAGTGCCTTAGATCGAATTACATTGAGATACATTTGGTATAGACGGCTACCAGGTTCTCCTATTTGGCATGTAATGCAGCAACAGGGTGAATATATTGCAGTTCCAATGTTTTGTTTCTATAGTTCACTTAGAGTTTCAAGCCACCGGCTCTAACCCTAATCCACACAGGCGTCCCGAGCCGCTGGTCTTATACGAAGTAGGACTTTTCACCCCACGTTAACCTAGAAGACAAGCACCCTTGGCCCTTGGCTTTGAAATCGAATGCTCTCTGACGAGTGTAACTGATCGATGCTACCTTCTTACGGAGATGCCTTTCTACTGGTAGTTGGAATGTGCAGTAGCACTAGCTCAGCTTCCGCGGGACGAGTCACAAGATCACTGATCTCTGGTGGGTGGGAACCAGGGTTCGATCGTTAAGTTTTTGCGAGGACCATAAACAGATTGCATCGCCCGGTGCGATTGGTATACGTGGCCTTACACGTCTATATTTTATTTATCCATTTATGTTTACCATGGAGGGAAGTGAGTTGATGGTTTTGGTCTCGTTTACTTTGGAAAACCGGAGATTAATAGTAATACCTAGGCTTGCTAAAGTCGTTGAAATCATTGAAATTCAACAGAACACTTTTCTTTCTTGCAACTAGCAATGTACTCTATTTCCTTGCCTCCTTTACCTGCTCCTACAAGTTTCTGTAGTCTTTTCATTCAAGTACCTACTTATGCATGGGACGTATCGGTGTCTACTCAGTATTGATTCAACGGCAATAACTACCATTATATATTGATAAAATCGAGTGATAATTAAAGAAAAAGATATTATTGCTTTAATAATCGGATAGGGCAATTCTTAACTCCCGCTTAGTCAAGAATGTATCGCCAGTCACTAACTACAAAGGTCCGAGTTCCTTGCATCAACTGTGGGATGCGGGGATTCCGCCGCCCATCTACTTCCTCTTTCGGCTACGTATATCGATTTCTACAATCCGTACAGTGGCCTTGTCGTCAATGAACCAGTCTGCACGCTGTACCATGCTCATGTATATCTACTGAACGTGTCCGTAGTATTTATTTCTTTCTCCAGAGTAACTGCCTCTGAGATAACCATGATGTAATAATAAATAGGTAGCAACGTTATGCTTCATAAGCTAGTAGTGTAGCCATGATGCTCACTGTGTACAGCTAAGTACAATGCAGCAGAAAAGCTCCGCAGCGATACAGAATACATCTGGTTCCTTCTACATAGTGCCTATAGCTCTTTACTAGAATCCGACTCTAACAGTTGAGCTATCGGATCCTTTTATGCCGAAAGCTACTTCCCCGCTGTTTAAATGACCAACCGTGGATCCTATTTTCCTCCTACAGAATCCTACGGAGTCCGTTCACACTTGTTAATCTGCCAGAGTGAACAGGAATGACGGAAGTGCCGATGGAACACCCGCGACACAGTCCAAGACACTAGTCCGACGATCGGCGGTGATCGTCAGTAATTTTGTAGGATAGGTGTTCAGGAACATCTGCACTAGATCTGCGGATGCGAGTCTGGAAGTTGGGATAGCCGTATGCCACTCTATTCTCTTCCATCATGCGTCAATGTCAGATAGACTCGATATGGTAATTGGCGGATAATCGGGGAAATAGAAATGACAGGACAATTTTAAGTTATTAACTTTGCTGGAACTGATGACGCAAAATTCATCAGGATTCTTCAGAGAGTGGATATGCCGATCCACAATACGGCTCGGAAAATCCGAAACCGTTGATACCATTGTTTTTGGAGGGAGGGCAGAATTAACCAAAAAAAAAAGAACCTCCGTTGGAATTAGAGCTGATGATTAGCGATCGATGGCGGATGTTCCGAGTATGCTTGCTCTTGTCGTGTGAGTATATAAGTAGATTCACCCGGATTCTTTCATCTTTCTACAACCCTCAATCAGGAATTACATACCAACGACGAGATCGACGTAAACACCACAGCCAAGATGAACCTCCTGTTCCTAGCGAGCTTGCTGCCCCTCACAGCTTCCCAATCTTTGTCGGACCTTTACCTAGAGAACGCCCCGTCCTCTCCGCGCCCATACATCATCCCTCATTATGCCAACTCACATGCCGTCACCATCGGCAGTCAATTGTACCGCTTCACAGTCACCGGACCCTCATCCGACTATGCTTTCACGCTGATGAGCACCAATGCGCCATCCAGCGGAAGTCTTGGCGTGCTCCCACATATCCACCATGTGCATTACGAGAACTTCTTCAACGTCAAGGGCCGATTTCAGCTGTGGGCGCAGTATGGCGACGAAGAACAACAGACGCGGTTGTTGACGCAGGGCGACTATGGATCGGTGCCACGGAATACCACCCATACCTTCCAGATCCTCGACCCGGATACCGAGATGGTCGGAGTGATTTCTCCTGGTGGTTTTGAGTATGTTGAGAAGTTTCAAAGAACGGGATAGATATATGACAAGGACGGCATACTCACATGTAAATTTGTAGGGACCTCTTCTACTCTCTCGGCACAAACTACTCCTCTGCCACCAACACCCCCTACGTACCGCAGGCGACCAATGATTCTTCGGCGACCGGTCCAGATGCGGGCGGAATCTCCGGTCTCGAATCCTTCGATGTCTATGCTCAGCTCTCCTTCGAACCGCGTCGGGACCTCATCAATGGCTCTGCGCCGTTGGATGAAGGCTGGCACACCGAGTCCGCTTCCCTCGGCGAACCGGGAAAGCCCTACTTTATCGCTAATAACTATGGCCCTAAATACCTTAACTCCAAGCACGGAGCGTACCAGGTTGTTCAACCGCTGGTCACCAATAGCCAGGCGCAGGATACCAACTTCACCCTGGCGACGATCATTTTGAGTCGGCAGCGCGCGTCCAGCTCAGGTCCGACATGGACCGCGCCCGGAGCCACGGCATTTGAGGTCCTGGAGGGATATATCACGGTCCAGATCGGAGACTATCCCGCCGCTCGGCTAGAGATGGGTGATGTGGCTTTTGTGCCTGCGACGGTGTCGTATCGGTATTGGACGGAAGGGTCATATGCCAAGGTGTTGTCTGTTAATGCCGGTCGGGACGGACTCAACAAGCAGTTGATTGGAGAGGGAAAGGAATGGGGATATCCGACTTTTCCTCGTTATTGACCGATAAGTAGAAATCGGTGTGCGTGATTGGTGTGAGGATGTACCCTACCTAGTACTAATGTATAAACCTGAATTCTTTTTTAGTTTTTTTTATCGAATTAAGAATGTCCAGCCAAGGAAAAGTGGCTGGTCGCATTGCGTGATATCACGCGGTTTAGTGGTTCATCGCCCCATGTATCCTGGACAGAGGCGCGGGAAGCTTTTAATGGTCTTGCGTAGTGTAGAGTTAGCTTTCATGTTGGGTGTGATAGTTATAACCTCATTAGCTGCCAAGGTGCGGGGGTCAACTTGGAGAAGACATGGGACTGCCAAAGACCGGAACAAAGTACAAAAATAAATAGAAATGACCGACGAAAGTGCACTGTTTAAAGGCTATATATGCATGTCAGAGCACATAGTCCCACTTCATAGTTGGAAAAGTAGCTGCCGTCCCAACTGGCCACCAGGCAAGTATCTCACGGCATCACGGCATGTGCTGTCGTCATAGGCCATTGAACTCGGCCGGAGCCCGGACTGCGCCATCGATGCACAGATCCCCAGTTATAATTAGAAAATAAAATGAAGAATTGAGTAATTGATCCCTTGCATGTATGTACAGGGATAAAGACGCGAACGGCGTGATAGGGGAACGGTGTGATAATGCAGGTTGCACTGCAGTAGTTTTGGTTATATATAGGATTTGGCTCAAAGCAACCAACGGGATGACATGGGAGGATGTGGGAGTCAGCTATTAGCTGCTAAAGCAGTTTTGTATCATACAGATTACCGTGATAGGCGGAAGGAAGAAAGGGGTGGTAAATTAGGGCTACCCTGGCACGGGACTGACTGCATATGCGAGAGGATCACTGCCGACGACGGTCTAGCAAGTTCAGTTGTTATCTCATCGAAGGATTCTATTCATAAAAGAGGTGCATTCTATAGATTAAAAGATTGTATCAGGAGAACGGATCAGATCAATCTTCTCGAAACGTCTGCAGCATCAGATCGCGTTGTTTCCTCACCGGAACATGCTTTGCTAGTCCGCGCAAGGGGCGATCAAACAGGAAAAATCTCCCTTGTTCTGGGCCAAATTTCTGAATAAGACCAGTTGTGTAACCGACCGAGAATGCGTAGAGGCATTGATCATCGCTCAAGTTGCCGGTGTGATGATGCCAAGAGACCACTCACATTCCACCTTACTAATCGGTGGAGCATCTGAAGCCATCCGACTAGTATCGCTCTATTACCAAGCATCTCGAGCCGAGACCTTGCCTATATGTCATGTCACTATGCTTTGCCCTAGTATTTCCAGTGAAGATGATGCCAGTCCAGTGGGAGGCAGGGAATTAGTGATATCACCCGGACAAGGTTTCGTTAATACCAATTTTTGGGTTTTTGTGAAATTCCTATTTATTTCCTATTTATTTCCAACTTGTTTTTCTCCGATTCACCGCTCGCTCAGATTATGCATCTCCTGAAATGGAACTCGCCAAGAATGGATCTACCATCTCCCCGACGAATGGGCGTTTGAGACTGCCTGCATGGCCTCTTTGTCCCTTGAATCTGGACGTTTGGCAACAACATCCAGAGTGCAGTGAGAATCCCTTTCATCGCCATACTGGAGAAAGGACCCAGCAGCCTAAGACAGCTCCACCCGTATCATATCTTTTTTTTCTAGGCTCTCATGTTCTAGTAAGCAAGATGTGCTCACTCCGATTGGGGTTATTGCGGTGTTTCTTTCTCTGCCTAGAAGTAGCTACCTTACGTACCCTTCCTGTCTTAGGACTTGAATGATTTCCTTGGCTTCTCGATTAAATGATCTGCACGTGCATATAAGTACCTGGTCAATTTATCTGCGAGCTTCCGTCCACGCTGATCATCCCACTGTGTGTCAATTGGTTAGTTTTTTCCATTCTATAAGTTCCCCTACATTTCCCTTCCCTCTTCCCCTCTTCCCCTCCCGTGTAGAATCTCTCTTCCGGCGCTCATCTGTTTGCATACTCAACAGATTTTGCGACATAATGCGCGCCCTCTCCCTTGCAAGCCTCGTTGGCATAGCCAACGCAGCCTGTCCGTACATGACCGGCGAGCTCAGCGCTCGTGACACAAGCGACAGTAATGCGGCTGCTGCGACGGAGGAATTTTTGTCTCAGTATTACTTGGCTGATAACGATACGTTCCTGACTACCGATGTGGGCGGTCCTATTGAAGACCAGAACAGTCTTCAGGTCGGAGACCGCGGTCCGACTTTGCTGGAGGACTTTATTTTCCGCCAGAAGATCCAGCGCTTTGATCACGAACGTGTATGGTGACACTGCATGGATTTAAATGTAACCATTAGGATCTCGCTAATTGATGATGATAGGTCCCCGAACGTGCAGTCCACGCCCGTGGTGCCGGTGCTCATGGTGTCTTCACCTCATACGGTGACTACTCCAACATCACGGCTGCCTCGTTCCTTGCAGGCGAGGGCAAGCAGACTCCAGTCTTCGTGCGATTCTCGACTGTCGCAGGTAGTCGTGGTAGCGCCGACTTGGCCCGAGATGTCCACGGCTTTGCGACTCGGTTTTATACCGATGAGGGTAACTTCGGTATGTCTTCGCCGAAATTTTTCTTATGCAGAGATTCCGTCTGAACGGATACGCTCTACAGATATCGTCGGCAACAACATCCCTGTCTTCTTTATCCAGGATGCCATTCTGTTCCCTGATCTCATCCACGCTGTCAAGCCTCGGGGTGACAATGAGATCCCTCAGGCTGCCACTGCCCATGATTCCGCTTGGGACTTCTTCAGTCAGCAGCCTAGCTCCCTGCATACTCTCCTCTGGGCCATGTCCGGCCATGGTATCCCGCGTTCTTTCCGCCACGTTGATGGCTTTGGTGTCCACACCTTCCGCTTCGTGACGGAAGAGGGTAAATCTAAACTGGTCAAGTTCCACTGGAAGTCCCTTCAGGGTAAGGCTAGCTTGGTCTGGGAAGAGGCACAGCAGGCGTCCGGCAAAAACCCCGACTACATTCGCCAGGATCTGTTCGAATCGATCGAGGCGGGAAGATTCCCTGAATGGGAGGTGAGTATCCTCCTCCCTCCGTGTCTCGGTTGTTGGGTGCTAATTAAGTAGCTCGGCGTTCAAATCATGGACGAAGAGGACCAATTGAGATTCGGATTTGATTTGTTCGACCCCACCAAGATCGTCCCCGAGGAGTTTGTGCCTATTACCAAGCTGGGCAAGATGACACTCAACCGCAACCCTCGCAACTACTTTGCCGAAACTGAACAGGTCATGGTAGGGGTCCCTCAACACCATTCTTTGATTTGCCACCAGTTACTCATGTGAAACCCGCAGTTCCAACCCGGTCATATCGTCCGCGGTATCGATTTCACCGAGGACCCTCTCCTCCAGGGCCGTCTTTTCTCCTACCTCGACACTCAGCTGAACCGTCACGGTGGTCCCAACTTCGAGCAGCTGCCCATTAACCAGCCCCGCACGCCTGTCCACAACAATAACCGTGATGGAGCCGGTAAGTAGTGTTTAATATAGCTTCCACTCGCACTGCGTGTATGATACTAACTCAATGTAGGCCAGATGTTCATTCCCCTGAACCCCAATGCCTACACCCCGAACACCCTGAACAAGGGTTCTCCCAAGCAGGCCAACCAGACCGTGGGCAACGGTTTCTTCACTGCCCCTGGACGCCAGTCCACTGGCCGTTTCACTCGCGCTGTTAGCCCGTCTTTCCAGGACGTCTGGTCGCAGCCGCGCCTGTTCTACAACTCGCTTACCCCCGCCGAGCAGCAGTTCGTCGTCGATGCCATGCGCTTCGAGAACTCGAACGTCAAGAGCTCGGTCGTACGCAACAACGTCATCATCCAGCTTAACCGCGTGTCCAATGACCTGGCCCGCCGCGTTGCTCGTGCCATTGGCGTTGAAGAGCCCCAGCCGGACTCAACCTATTACCACAACAACAAGACCACTGATGTCGGTAGCTTTGGACAGAAGCTGAAGAAGCTCGATGGACTGAAGGTCGGCTTCCTGGCTTCGGTTGACACTCCTTCATCTATCGAGGCTGCGTCTCAGCTCAGCAAGCAACTGTCCGAAAGCGGCGTTGACGTCGTTGTCGTCGCAGAGCGCCTGGCTGAGGGTGTGGACCAGACCTACTCTGGTTCGGACGCCATTCAATTCGATGCAGTGGTTGTCGCTTCCGGCGCTGAGGGTCTCTTCCCTACCTTCTCCTTTACGGCCTCCGCAAACGCTACCGCTTCGTCTACACTGTTTCCAGCCGGTCGGCCCCTTCAGATCCTCGTTGATGGATTCCGCTTCGGAAAGCCGGTCGGTGCCATCGGCAGTGGCGCTACTGCATTCAAGAACGCCGGTATCCAGACTTCTCGCGACGGTGTATACGTCGACAAGTCGGTGACTGGTGGCTTCATTGACAATATCAAGGAAGGTCTTCACACTTTTAAGTTCCTTGACCGGTTCAAGCTGGATCATTAAGCGGGCCTGTACTAATAGCCAGTGATGGATATAAGGCTGTTGGGGAAATGTGTGTTAAATATCACTCGATCTGTGATTTGCTTCGTGGCGACGCCACTGTATCTTCTCTGTATATCTGACTAGTATTATATTCAATTAACATCTCACAGAGCATTATGGTCGATAGGTCGCAAGAGCATTTAGTCTCTTGCGAAGTAGGTTGACATATTGGCCCCCTTCATGACCGCACTTAGAATATCCTCATTGATGGGGCCCAACCAGAGGGATTTTTTATATTTTTATAGTCCACAAGGTACCGGCAACTCCCTTAAACCAATTCCAAAACTTATTTCCAGACTAGACCACTGCAGAGCAACCATCGACCACGAAAGCTGCTCCATAATCTTTGCCACCGAGTCAGAACATAAAGGTGTTTCACATTGTATGCAAGTTGTTGGGTCATGGTGTGTGGGAGGTCCGGTGAAGTTGTCTCTATAGTCAATTAATGCATGTCAATGAAGAGTTGTGATGTGAGACGTTGTACATGCGTACATCCAAGGACTAAAATGTGTCTCGCTATCCGTACCATATCCACATTGGGCCGCCTGCTGAACAGCTTTAAGGAAATTCTCTTCCATGGTCACATCTGCTTCCTGTAATCGGTGAGAGCTGAAGCTTACAAGTCATGGCCACAACCAGTAAGAGTAGTGCCGTCCTCGATCACTTTTAATGTCCCGGGTACACCATTATAATGGCAAGAGCGATCGGGCTTCAAGAAATCACCTGTGTTATTGTTTAACTTGTAAGCCATTCCTTTCCGTCTTTGTCACCCATAGAACAATTGCGGTGAGTGCATTGATGAACATCATGGTAGTGGATCTTAGCGGACTCAAGGTGAACTCTCACATTAGTGACTGGTCCTTGGGCTTGAGTCTGGCAGTCAGCATCACTGTATCCCTGGTGTTCAAATTCAGTTTACCGTTGGTTGGTGGGTCGTGGTCTAGAGAGCATAAGCGAAAGCAGTGTACTTCAAGACCAATCTTGGAACGTAACTCGGTACTAATCTCCTCCGCTGGCCCTGAAAAAGATGGAGCATGCGTTTGTGCGAGGTCGCTTCTAGCATCCTCAATGCTTTTGCCGATCACTCTGGTAGCGATGGACCTTGCTACTATCAATTCAATAATACTCTTGATATTTTCGATATCTGCAGTTGATCTGTATGCGGTGACCGAGTCGCATATTTTATAGAAATACCAGCACCGATGGTGATTTCACCATTCCTAACAAGAAAATTGGTTTCCGGCAGGTCTGTTCTTCTGCGCATGTCGATATGTTTTATTTTTGATCAAGCGGATTATGAATTTCAGGCGCCCTGGCTCAATAGGATCGGAGTAATTCCGCCATGCTCTACTACTAATCCTTCTCAAACTTACTGATATAGGAGATAGACGGTACAGATTCTGCTGCGGCAATGTCAACTGTTAAAAAACATATAACGCGCCGAAAAGAGTGGAAGGGCAGGCCTGAACAAGAATTGTCACCGAATCTCTCGTTGAATCTCGGCCCATATAACAGAGCTCGGAAACTACTCATTCTCACGATGGTCGGGCTTTCCCTTCAGATTAGCATCGTCACGCTATGTGCTATTCGTATCCTTGCGTTTATCTACGTCTCAGCAGGAACTGCGCTCTTGACACTTAGTCTCCTCTATACTGCAGGTGTAATTGATTTCTCAGAACATGTCACAATATGGAAACCGCTTAAGCAAAACACCATGGTTATCTGGAAGCAGCAAACGAATGAACAGCTACAGACTGAGAGATACATTATAGGAAAGGTTATTAAAAGGGAACTTGTGTCTGCACATCGACTTCTGTTCTAGTTAATTGTGGGCTGCATATGAAAACGTTTGTGGCAATTGTTTATGGACTCTATGCTAGATATTGAGAAAATACTTATGACTTGGCTATACTCTCTGCAGCATTTTGTGGTAATCCTCCTGAACATCGGCATGGTCCGATATTCTTCCTGCAACAAGGCCTAGAAAGACAGGGTTTATCAGGTCAGCTTCCACCTCGAAGCATAATGCACCACGTCTGCGATTAAGAGATTCCTGAATTTCTTCATTGTTTATGTTGAAGATATGGCGTATAGCTGGCGTATAGCTAGCGCCTTGGCAAGCGTGCGGGGGTTTTAACCCCTGAGACTTCTCCCTGTTTCCTGTATCTATTCAGGCAAGATACTTCTCAATCTACGTCTTGTCTCCTTTCGAATGCCTTCTTTCCCTGAATTCACAACAGTTTAAAATTACATTTTTCGGGGAGAAGAAAAAAAAGCAAAACTTAAATTAGGCAAAGAATCGAAGGCTGCAAAACTACAACAGTAATCGCGCCGTCAGAACTATCTCCTATGATTGCAGCATAGAGGCATTTGAGCCAGCGGTTTTTTTTTTTTTATCCTGATGCTGAAGATACCGAGCCCGTCTGTCTCCAGATAGAAAAGTTCAACAAAAAGACTCACCTTGCTGCCTATCATCCAAAGATGTAGCTCAGTCTGGTCACGTGGTTCCTTTATCCGGGATACGAGACACCTCGTATCCCCTTTTCACCACTTCAGTTCTTCTCAGGCAGTGGCATCTGCGTTGAATTGGTTATTAGTTGCGCTGTGGGAAAGCGCAGTACACTCCCAATATCAAACCATGGATCCCTTATTCATAGCAGCCAGCTCGGCTGCTCTAAAAGCATCCTGCCATGAGGTATTACCCTAAGCTAGATTCCCTGCAACTGATAAGACTGATTCAGTATCAGGTCCTCTCAGTCACTGCCATGCTTCGTCGTGATAGAATCCCAGACCAAGATCTGGTTCTTTCAGGCCTTGAACAGGACCTCCCCCATGCCTCCAACATCCTGGACCAAATCAACCTCATCTGGATGTCCCATTCGTCTGCCCTGATGGCACACCCATCTGCCAGTTTCGGCATGTGGCCAAATGTTCAGAATACCCTAGACAGTACTAGAACCGTTTTACAGGCGCTGAAAGAGAAGCTGCAGCCTGTTGCGAACAGTGGCCGCAAAGGCGGGTTTTTCAAACACATTGCGAAGTCGTGGAAATACGGTCTGCAGGTTAGGACCCTAGCTGTTTATCGGAGCCATTTTGATGCCCATCAAAAGGCGCTGAAGGTCAGTGCGAATATGATGAGAATGTGAGTTTTCCTTTGGTATCTATCTAGTACAATGAAGTGAACTAATGCGTCCATAG
Organism: Aspergillus leporis; assembly: GCA_009176345.1. Lineage (NCBI taxonomy): Eukaryota > Fungi > Ascomycota > Eurotiomycetes > Eurotiales > Aspergillaceae > Aspergillus > Aspergillus leporis. Next base: position 81,462 of record ML732157.1, on the reverse strand, counting down.
ATGTGTCGGTCTGCAAAAGAATGCATCTTCAAACGATACGCAATCGTCACTTGCTATTCTCGAACTTGAGGTCAAGGATCTCGAGACGGCTGTGCATTCCTTGAGAAAATTGGCTTACGTAGGCAGCGAAGAAGGAACCGGGAGGCAAGGGATGATTGTGACCTTGGAGATTCTGATCAAATCTGCAAGGTCATTCTATTCCTACATAACTACCTGTCCCCCATCAAGCACGTGGACCCAAGAAGAGGATAGTCACAGCTCTGTCCCGCCTCCTGCGTACTCAGAAGCAGTGCGCCCTGAGACTGATACAGAATCTATTGATGAGGGACCTGGGCCTTCTCCATTTAATCTGGCAGCCCGTGCTGGCGATTTTGACGAGATCAAGAGACTTATAGAATCCGGAGCGGACCTCTTTGCTACGGGTGAAATCGGACAATCTCCTGCATACTCAGCCGCTGTGAGCGGACACACGGAGATCCTGGAGTATCTCATAGAGAAGGGGGCGGATTACAAAACGCCAAACGATGACGGCTGGACCCCGCTCAACGCAGCCGCTACCTATGGTCATCCGAACGCAGTCCTTTCCCTGTTGCGCCATGGCGCAGACCCGACAATTCCGTCGGTCGATGGGCAAAGCCCAATTTACTCTGCAGCTAAGCTGGGCCATCTTGGATCGGTGAAGGTGCTCGTGGAAAACGGCGTGAACAAGTCAGATACTACTCATCCTAAGGGCTGGACCCCGCTTCATGTAGCGGCTAGTCATGGTCATTTGGATATCGTGGAATACCTGCTCGGGCAGGGAGCGGATGCGACCACTGTAAATGCGACCGGATGGACTCCAGTGGGGTCAGCATCTTCTGAAGGCTATTTGGAGATTGTGAAAATCCTGGTAGAACATGGGGTGGATATCAACGTGGTTCAAGATAACGGGATAACACCCTTATACGCTGCAGCTAACGCAGGCCACACAGAGATAGTTAAACTCCTCCTCGAGCATGGAGCGGATACCTCTAAGGCTTCAAAGGACAACAAATGGACTCCACTCAACGCGGCCTCCATTAACGGCTATCTTGAGATCGTGACGCTACTCCTCGCTAAAGGTGCAGATGCCACAATCTCAAATACAGCGGGGTGGACGCCATTAAACGGAGCAGCCGGCGAGGGTTACCTTGATATCGTAATGGCACTGCTTAAGCACGGTGCGGACAAGAACCTTCCTGAAAATCGCGGCCACACTCCAATCTATTCAGCGGCACTTAGAGGGCATAACGCGGTTGTTGAGCTTCTCCTAGAGTCAGGAGCGGATCCCAACATGGCCAATAACAATAAATGGACTCCATTGCATGCTGCATCGAGCAACGGCCATGTTAAGGTGGTTCAGTCCCTACTCGCCTGTGGGGCGACCGTGGCCACCCGGAACTGTGAGGGATGGAGTCCTTTGAATTCCGCCGCCTGCAATGGCCATCTGGAGGTGGTAAAATGGCTGCTGCGACGAGGTGCTCCTATCGATACTCGCAGTGATGACGGGTGGAGTCCTATCACATCCGCAGCTGGCAACGGTCATACGGCAGTGGTGGAAGCCCTACTGGATAGGAAGACAGATATTGAAACGCGCAATAACGACGGATCTACGGCGTTGGGGGTTGCAGCACGCGAGGGATATCTCGACACCGTGAATGTTCTCATATCGCGGGGTGCGGATATCACGGCTACGAATAACAGCCGCTTGACGGCGTTACATGGAGCGGTCCAGAATGATCATTTTGATATAGTGAAGGTCCTTTTGGAGAGAGGCTTTGAGACCTCTGCTAAGACGAAGACTGGATGGACGCCCCTGAATCTTGCTACTAGCCACGGCCTTACGAGTATAGTTCAGCTTCTGCTCTCCTCTGGGGCTAACCCGGATATGCCCCAGGAGGAAGGGTGGACTCCTTTGCACGTTGCTACTAATCAGAACAAAGTTGAGATTGTCCGAGCGCTGCTGGGAGCTGGGGCGAGCCATAATGTCAAGAATAATAATGGGCGAACTCCACTCGATCTTGCCCGGTCTAAGGAGCATAGAGAGATAGAACAGCTTTTGTTGCAGAAGGGTAATTAGCAGCTTGATACTTGTTCTTAAATCAAGTCATCTTAGGACACTGTCGTTTACCCACTTGCTGTTGATGGTGGTATGGTACTCTGTTGTCATAGAGGATAACCTAGATAGAAAGTTGTTGGCACTAACGCACCATGTTGATGTGCCATCTCGTGCAAACCCTTTGGGACGAGAACTTTATTGCCCACACTGACGAATAGTAGACTTAAGAACTTGATGGATGCTAAGCCCGAAGAACTCCTCCGGAGTAGCTACAATAGTGGGTCAAAAATATTGCAACACCTACCCGCAACGCGTACCGTGTCAAAAACACCAACTAATTCAAACGCCTACCAAACCACGAAAAAATACGTCTTTTGGAACCGAAATTAGTGCAAATAGAAGGCCTAGACCTGAGCTTTCTACTGAGCACCGAGCTGCTCTACTAGAAGCTTTAGGTCTAGGTGAAAAGCCTACTAAATTGGCTGAACGATTTGGCGTCGCTCGTTCTACTATTTATCGAACGCAAAAGCGCTTCCAAAACCACCACACCCTAAAATTAGGCGCTCGGCCTGGTAGGCCTGAAAAGCTCAGTCAAACGGCTAAATGCTCTATTTTCCAAAATGATTCGACGAAGGCCAAGAATGAGCTACGCAGCGCTTATCTCTAGCACCACTGGGAGCGTCTCCAGGTCTACATTGAAGCGAGGTCTGCGCAGATATTACATAGAAAAGTGGAAAAGCAAAAAAAAAAAAAAAAAAATGGTTAACAGCTAATATAGCTAAAAAAAAAATGCTATCAATTTGCGCGTGCGTGGCTCCATTTTAGTGATATGAAATAGTATGACTGAACTGCTCCTTTGAACGAATTTCCTAGTCGATCGACCCCGCAGCGGATATACTTGGAGAGCTCCTTACCCTCCTTCAATTTGAGGGGGAGACAATCAGCTTGAGGTACCCTATAATATTAGCTGGGCTGGCTAAAATTAGCGTGCCATCGAGCATCCAGTATTCCGGAACTCCTAGTAGAAGCGCTATGACGCGTAAGCCTGCGCCTTTATCCTTATGACATCCATTCTGGATAATAGTACCAGACATCCCCGCGCAGCCTGTACTCAAGATAACGCTCTAGCTTAATACCCAGTGACCTCGCGAATATGAACGAGGGAGAGGGCCCTTGCATGAACAAGAACTGCCCTGATGGTCGAATATGCCATATGTTTACCACTTTCATCCCAAGTTAGACAGGGTGCCTCATGGACCTAATCTGAAGTTACATAGATTCGATATTTGTGTTTTGAATTGCTGATTTGGACACTTACCTTTGAATCCCTTTGCCGATCACTATGAAAAAGAATTCGACCCTGTCTGTGGCAACCCCGTAGACTAAGACCTCCTCCATTTCCTTTCGAATATTATGGGCCGTCCCTACTTAGAAGTGAGCATAACCCATTTTTTTCTTAAAGCTGTCTTACCGGCATATGCATGGCTTGATGTCCGTGTACACGTAGTCCTTCATGGACCCATGATCGAGCCGTCCTGCCTGCGCATGAGGGGCCACGTGCTGGCTCTCGTGCTCGTACACGCCTCTGTCGCCCTCCGCGACTGCGGGCAAGGCTGCGACCACGCCGTAGATCTCCTCCATGTTCGACATCGTGCGCGTGCAGACTCCGTGAAGGAGCCCAGGCACCCGTTCAGCTCCCCGATCTCCTTCGGGGTCCTGATGGGGCTCTCGCTCAACTTCTCGTACACGTTGGTTTGCTTAACCGAGAGCTCTCCCAAGTCCTTGCGCAACTCCTTGTAGCCGGTCAGCATCTCGCTCAGGGCCCTGATCATGCTATCGAGGACAGCACGTGCTGGGACACGGCCTTGCCCGCGGGGTCGATGATCTGGCCGTTCGCGGTCACGAAGGGGTTCATGGGCGCGGTCTCCTGCGTCGTCATGCCCGAGTTGTCGAACTGGTTGGAGCCTGAGGCCATGCTCGCGTTATCGTCCTGGTTCGCGTTGTTGGAGAGTCTCATGCTCGTGACGGCGCCCATCAAGGAGTCCATGTCCATGTTCGCGTTCGTGATGTTGTTCAGGACGGTGTCCAGGAACTTGTCGATCAGACCATCAGGTGCCTCGTCATTTGCATGATGAAGTCCACCTTCATGACCGTCTACGACTGTCTTTCACAACAGATTCGTTTCATACTGCAGCCATAGGGCTCCTTGGGCTCCAAGCAGCTACTCATCAGTAAATGTGCTTTGCATACAGCACCAGTTAATGTTCTGTGGAATCTCTACCCGAAAACGTTACTAAATGGTTTTCTTCGAGGCTGGGTCACTCGGGTTTCGATGCTCAGTCGGCAGATTTCTACCGCGGTAGCCTTTGAGACAATCAAAGTTTCATTAAAAATAAGAGTAGCAGAAAAAAGCTAGACTAGGGGTTCCATCAAGTAGGTGTTAGCCGCCCTGGAAGTCAGACGTCAGCATTCTGCTGGAAATGTCTCCAAGGAGGCTATATTGGGAGAACTGGAGGAATTGGGGGGGGGTGCGGGGGAAGAAGTCAGAGGATGAAGAAACTAAAGAGGGTGAGAAGATGAAGAGTGAGTATTTATATAACCATTACTACTCCCTCTCATGATCGCCATAGCTAGCCACTAATAAGTGAAAGATGAAATATGAATGCGTTCAATTACGTACCCTTCGCACTTGGAATAGGAATGTCCTAAATTCTCACATCTCAGTAATGACTTTCACTTTCTTCCGTCATACATACATATGCATACACAAACTTGAATTCCGAATGGTGAAAATTTTAGCATGCAAGCTTGTGGCCCGATATACAACTCGTTATCTGTTCCTCTGTTGTGAAAGTGAGGGATGTGGCGTCATCCATGATAGTATATTGCTCTACTATTTGAAATTTCTGCCCAATTCCATTCATTGTTTCTGACCTCAGTGATTTTACAATGTGCTTCGAGGAATTTTTAAATATCTCATTCAATTGCCCCATGCCACGCAAGACCAGACCAAATGCCAATTGGTAATATTGGTCGAGTGAGATGTGCTAGCTAATAGGTATGAATCAGGCTATCAGAAGGGCTTAGCACTCTTGTACATAGCTCACCCTCTTAAGCCCCGCCATCGGGTCCATTCTGTCCCACTAGATCGGAGCGGATAGCCAATGAAGGTCTTATGCGAGCCGGTGAATTAATAAACTTTAGCGGCTAGTAGTGGCTACACGGCCTCGCCTGTCTCCACAGCCGAGGCAGTTGACGGCTCTATCGTTTACAGGATGGGATGCCGTTCATTAGGCAGAATCCTTTGTTCCTTACACTATTTATACGTCTGCGGGTATAGAAGCCAGCTCGTATTTGATTCACTTTTCTAGCACATGCCCTTCACTCTCCGTTTAATCAAGCAAGACCGTTATTTCACTAAATATGAGCTCCTACAAACAGAATCCTGAATGGCAGCAAAGGGCGACACAAAAGCGACAGGAGTGCGCTAACAAGATTCCACCAGAATGGCGAATTTCGGAAGGGCTGACGGCGTTATTGCAAACTCCGCTAGCAGAAACGAAGAACAACTTGATCCGAGAGAATGCCGTACGTCGATCTGGCATTATGACCGAGCGTGAGCTCCAGATTACAGAAGGATACACCGTTTCGGAGTTGCTATCCGCGTTGGCCGACGGAAGCTTGACATCAACAGAGGTTACCGTGGCGTATTGCAAGCGGGCTGCGATCGCGCAGCAACTCGTATATTATCTTTATTACCTGGTTTCATATTTGGATGACTAACCAGTATAGGTTTGCTGCCTTACGGAGACGATGTTCGAAGAGGCTCAAGAACGAGCGCGTTATCTCGACCAGCTTCGCTCACAGGGTCAGGTAGTCGGTCCCCTCCATGGACTGCCCGTCAGTATCAAGGATATGTTTCACTATAAAGGAACGGAGGCGACGATTGGTATGGTTGCGTTCATGGGTGAGGTGTCTACGGGTAATTCACCGCTCGTAGATATCCTCTTGAAGCTGGGGGCGGTCATCTATGTGAAGACCAATGTGCCCCAAACCATGATGGTATGCTTCTTTGAAAGTGGACTATCTGATCAGACCTAATAGTTTTTCAGGCGCTCGACTCACACAACAACGTTTTTGGACGTACCTTGAACCCATGGAATACGACCTTGACTCCAGGAGGTTCAAGTGGTGGCGAGGGCGCTTTAGTTGCGCTTCGGGGGTCACCACTAGGGGTCGGTACCGACGTAGGGGGTAATTTATACCTTTCCTTAAAATTTCTTCCGTTGACAGCTCTCTAGGCTCTATTCGCGTCCCCGCCCTCTGCTGTGGGACGTACGGCTTCCGGCCTAGTGCATCAAGGGTCCCAAATGGGGGGACGCGGACCTGCACGACCAGTGGAATGCGGTTTATTCTCTCATGTGCTGGGCCACTGGCAATGGATATTGAGGGACTTGAAGTTTTCTGCCGATCTCTCCTTAACATCCAGCCCAGTCTGTACGACTCCTCCGTGATCGATGTGCCCTGGCGAAAGACCACGATCAAGCCCAGGTTGAGAATCGGTCTTGTCCCTGAGCATCCAGTGTTCCCTCTCCATCCCCCGGTCAAACGGGTTTTGACAGAAGCAATACAACTCCTCAAGGAACAGGGCCATGAGATAATCAACGTAACCAGTGAAGAGTGCCGCGTCCTAGAACTGAACGAGGTCGCGTGGAATATATTCAGGCTGGACCAGAGCGCCCTTAACCATGTCATGTCCGCCGGTGAGCCCGTAGTGCCTGCTTTACGGCGCATTGGCGCGCAGATTGAGAGATTGAACCAAGCTCATCAGTCATCCCTACCGGATATGAGTGAGATGGATCGCCTGGGCAGGTTGGCCGCTCTGAATACTCGTCGAGCGGAACTGCGTGATGAATACCGAGTGATGTGGCTGCGGCATGACCTTGACATTTGCCTTGCGCCACCGGCCCAGAACAGCGCGGTGGCCCACGACACTTTTGGTCCTTCACCGTACACGACTTTCTTAAACTGTCTTGACGTAAGCCATTTTCGCCTTTCCTCCAGTTACCCTCACTGACATGGGTGTAGTATCCCGCCTGTGTTATCCCATTCGGGCAGGTCAATGAGTTAGACGCCATGGAAACTTTCGAGCTTGGGAAGAGTCAAATTGCGCCAGAATGTGAGTATGCGAGCTCTCTTAAATTTGATGTGAGAACTTACATCTGTAGATAATCATAAGCAGATTGCGGGAGCTCCATGTGGGATCCAGTTGTTCACCACGACGATGCGCGACGAGGAGTGTCTACAGATGGCGAAGCATATAGACCGGTGTTTGAAGGAGGGTGGAGGAAATATGGTGAGAGCATAAGACTTAGTTTACTTTCCAGGTATTGGACAACGGACTAAAGCTTGCTCAAGCTAAAACTGATATAGAATGGTTCAAATTATGGCCTTTCTCCTGTGACATCAAGTATGCGTCCAATTTTACTGTCCTGTATAGTTTAGGGCTAGAATAGATAGAGCATGACACCAAGCTTACCATGAAACACAGGCGCTAAAAGTACATAGACTGATCAAGTAGCAACCAAAATATCCACACATTCAATAAATGACTAATATCTCCAGAAATTTCACTATGTCGATATCAAACCGGTAGAGGGCTTATCTAGCGACCAATTCTCCCGTAGCCAAGACACTATTTCTAGTGTCCCCCCACCGTCCCGAGTACCACTCCATTGGAATCTCCGCTCCTCTGGCTCTCATCTGGGCCAACATAACGGCTATCGTGAAACTCTCCATGCCCTCCTCCGCTTGTGATCGGTGTCATGCACTCAGGTCCCGCTGTCTGACCGGACCTGCAGGGACGTGTTATCGTTGTTATCGTCTGCACTACCCATGCACCTATTCCCGACAACGCCAGCGACCAGGACGCAAGCCGCGGATTACCTCAGTCGCTCCATCGGCAGAGGAATGCGGGCCTATCTCTCGCGTACCAATATCCCCGAGTTCGTCTACTAAGTCAACCATCGAAACTAGCAGTGATGAGAGGGCGACGACAACGACACAGAATATGGACTTCATGTGTCTGCTACGCCGGGAGAGCTTTGTGTCCCGCGTGTCTGAATACACGGCGGTCGAAATCTGCAAATTCTTCTCGCTCGGGGCATCGCTGGGTCACGAGATGAGCCAATTAATTCGAGCCCGTGTAAAAGAAGCCCCGATGCTGCTGCTGAATCCATACGCGGCTGTCGCCCGTGTCTTTCTGCGATGCGCTACGAACCAGCCGCCCTGTAGCGACAACGATTTGTCCAGCTGTGCGTCTGCATTGCAAGCGTTGCGTCATGCCCAAGTCACGAAGGCCGAGCATGTAGGCAGCTTTTTGTCGTTAGGCATGAGTCTAGTGACTTTCCATCGTTTGATCTCAGGCATCTCGGCAAGCACCATTTGCCGATTCACACTATCACTGGGGCGCCCATTTTACTATGCTGAAGAGCTGCAGGAATCGGATATGATGGAGTTGCTCTGTCTCGTCTTCCTCGACACTACACAATCTCTTTTTCGCGCAAGGGTCCCAGTCATCCAGTACCGTGTTCGCGACCCCTACCTAGTCGATCGCCACGCGGGTCTGTGCGGACCTCTCCTACCTCTTCTTTATCGTGTTTGCCTCCTGGCGGCTGCAGTTAGAACAGGGTCTGAGCTTCTTGCTCCGCCAGATCACTTCGATGCTCTCCGCAAGGAGATAATTGCATGGACCCCCAGTATCTCGACAGCGACCCTCGAGCGTTTCTCTAAGGAAGAAATGCTGCTCCTCATTACGCAGGCCAATGTCCATCGCACTACTGCCATTCTCATTCTGCACCGACTTCGACACCCCTTTGGAGAACAAGACGGCGTGGCCGAGTCGCTCTCCCAGACGATCGTGACAGAAATGAAGCATTGTCTGGCGATGGCCGGCCAGTATCCTCCCAATATCACATTGGTACTCCTCATTGCCGGCGCCGAGGTCCACGACCCAGACGGACGAAAACAAATCCTTTCGTTGATCCATGGCATCAATGGCGCCAGCTTCTATCCCTTTATCACGAACCTACGACTGTTCCTCGCCCGCGTCTGGGCTAGTCGGGACCAAGGAACCGCACGGTATCTGTTCCGCCTATTTGAAGAGGATCCAGACCTTAGCATTCCTCTGTGAAGTTTCGTGATAAAGCCATCTTGACGTCGATTGGCTCGGCTCGTGGCTCTGACCCTGGTGAGATAGATATATAAAAAAGATCGTGTATCGGTATGTATGGGCTCCCCGAATTGGGCGTAACTTACCAATGCACCGGCCAGTTCTAGCCGTTGATTGGTGGCTGACATACTACCCATTTCGTAACATATCGTATCGCCCCTTCGGCTGCCCCAAACTTCAACCCCGCTTCATTATAATGCGATGGCAAAGGAGGAGAACTTTCTTTCTCCTACATTCGTTGATGCTGTGTAAAGCATATAATGCTGGGAAGTTCAGCACTTTGAGTCCATGATGTATCCCATTGTCAGTATTCTTTCCCCCTCACGATGCTGCATCTCGACTCTTCCGATATGTTTCCCCCAGGGACCATTCTGCTCGAAGACCGTAGGTTGCTCTTGGTATTGAGAATTGGATATAAGGTTCCATGGGCTCACTGTTGCTAGGACAAGGTGTGGAGTCGGAACTCATGCTGAACCCCACTCCTTCAGATGATCCCGACGACCCTCTAGTAGGCAAACCCACTGTCTTGTCCTCGCGCACTGGCAGCTGACGAAAGGCGCAGAACTGGTCCCCCCTGAGGAAGGCCGTCAACTTTGGTCTTACCTGCTCGTATGTGCTCTTCACCTTCGTTCTAGTGGATATCAACAGCCTAGCCTACCGGGGTTACATGTCGGAATTAAACTTGACCTACTCAACCTTTAACCAGGCGAGTGGGTGCAATTTCGCCGGACTCGCCATTGGATGCCTACTGTTTATTCCTTACGTGCACAAGTTTGGCCGTCGTCCGGTCTACCTCCTTAGCGCGATCGTGCAGTTTGCCTGTGCCATCTGGTGGGCCAATTTCCATCATGCGGGCGAACTCATCGCTGTCAGCCTGCTTGCTGGGCTGGCCGGCTCTATCAGCGAGGCTATCGTAATGATCACCATTGTGGACATGTTCTTCGTCCATCAACATGCCCGCATGAATGGCATCTTCCTGTTCATGCAAAGTCTAGGAGCCACGGGTGGCCCCATCGCGGCCGGGTACGTTGTCGTCTCGATGGGCTGGCGGTGGATGTGGTGGCTAATCGCCATTTTCCTCGGGGTCAATCTAATTCTTGTGTTGTTTTTCTTCGAGGAGTCGAAATACGTCCCAGTCCTGGTCGGGCGTGCCGGCTCATCTCTTGTTCCCCAGCTCACTGCAGCAAAATCCAACGATGACGATAAACCTGTTGAGCAACCCGCCCACCCAGTCGCCCCTCGTTCAACGCTAGATGGCGGTCACAGCCGTAAGCCGATCAGGCAGCGCCTGGCGTTCGTTACTAAAACTGATATGCCAATTGTCCAACACTTTTATCAGCCGCTGTTCATTCTTTTTGCCTTCCCTGCGGTGGCTTACGCGGCAATTACGTATGGCACGCTCTTGGCCTGGTTCTCTGCCATCGCTTCGTCCGGCTCCTATTTTCTCTTGGCTGAACCATACAACTTCAGTCCCTCTGCGATTGGCCTATTCCACTTGGGAGGATTTCTGGGCACATTCATTGCCACAATGACTGTTCCGGCCTTTAGCGATTGGTTCATTGTTCGGTCGGCCAAGAAGAACGGGGGCATCTTTGAGCCGGAGATGCGTCTCTGGATGAGTATTCCCGGTGTTCTGTTGAACTGTGCTGGTTTGCTGATCTATGGCGTCGGCATGGGAAGGGTAAGATGCCTCCCTGACTTCAACTCTCTCTCTCTCTCTCTAATAGAAAAGCTAACTATTTACCCAGGGTCTGCACTGGGCTGTACTCGCAGTCGGTCAAGGAATCTATGGGTTTGGTTTCATCTCCACTGCCGATGTCGCCCTGACGTATCTGACTGACTGTTACCCTGATGTGAGTCCACTCCCAATACCCAAAGAAAAAAAGGCTGTGGAGCTATGTTGATAGCTTCTAGATACTTGGTGATGCGTTGATCGCTGTCGTATTCATCCGCAACGGGTTCGCGATGGTAGTTCGCTTCGCCTTCACCCCCTGGATCACCGGCATGGGCATACTGAACACTTTTATTTTAATTGGCACACTGGCCCTTGCCACAGTGACACTGCCCATTCTACTGATGATTTATGGCAAACGAGCACGAGTCAAGACGGCCGCTAAGTATCGGGAATATTCCAAGCTACAGCCAGTCAAGAGGGGGGGTTTAAGAGTCGGTTAGCACGATTCAATTGCAACTCGTTGTGCAACTGATATAGTTGACAATATCGAGTCTGGAACAGGCAGTCGGCCTATCATGTTTGGTTGTTTGTCAGCAATAGCCAGTTAGTTAGTGGCGACGCTCTATCTGCACACAGGGAGAGTTGAGTAAAAACGGGTAAAGCTTGAGAACGCCATGCGCTTATATTCAAGCCGCGTTCCCTTGTCGGAAAATGGTCAGAGAAATGTGTTTGGAATATAAATTTCAGGTATCCAATGTGATGGATCGCCTGCATGGTATACGAGCAGGAATTCTGCCGTATATCGAATGTCTAGGGTACCGATGTTCGCCCCTTACTTTTGCATGGGAAAGCATGTTCCCATGCCTCTATAAATGGCCCGTGTTTTCCATAGTCACAGAATAGGTAGAGAGTTTGATATTACCATTCTGGTTCCCATACAATACTGGTCACTTATTCCTGTCATTCTTTTCTACTTTCCTCTTATTTGTCGTCGTACAAACTGGCTCGAAGCGCAAATTTGTAAAATCATTTGGGATAGACCCTGCATGTATTGCGTAGCATCACCTTTCAATTCTTGTGGCTAGCGGTGAATGTTTGAAACCGTCGCCGCCGGCAACAACAGTAAACGTGACCGACCCTTGTTCCGAAAGCAAGTCATTCGTCCTCCATTCAATGTTCATGAGAGTAGCGTACCATGTCTGTGTTTCGCTCGGGGTTTAGGGCGTTCCTCCCATACATGAGAGGTCCACTCAGAAATTAATGTATTTGTTCTTTGCAGTGGGTATCCGTGAGAACAATACCTTCTATTCTCCCTCATCCTCCACGTCGGTTTCCCAAATCTGGCTTCGTGAACCTGGACCCCTCATCCAGAATAGAAGAGTAGGAACCCCCTCTTTATAATCCAAAAAATCTTCTATCCTGTCTATATTGGCGAAGTATTCGCGCCTAGGTACCAGGTGGTTTCTAAGCTCGGATATGGCACTTCTTCTACCGCCTGGCTTTGTCGGGATCTTCGGTAAGTGTTTAACCACCAATGTAATGCGTTCACATAGCACGTATATCTAATCTACCATGTATAGAGAGGACCGCTTCTCCACACTCAAAGTCTGCGTTCGGGGACAACGCCGCCCTGAACACAAAATGACCGTCTCTGAGCTTCTCAAAAACGCCAATGACCACCCCGGGAAAAGACTAGTTCGTCTAGTCCTGAATTCATCTGAAGCCATCGACCCTCGTGCAAAACACCCGTGTTTGGTCTATCAACCACTCGGCATGAATTTTACTGAATTCCGAGATCTTTTTCCAGGTCATAAGTTCCCAAAATCAGAGAAATCATCAGCTCATCCTAATATCCTTGGCTTTCATGCATGAGAATCATGTTATCCATACAGGCAGGCCCATAAGATGTCTTGCAAAGTATAATGCGCTGGTAGACGCCGGATATCTCATCGAACAACATCCTGCAAGGTATTGAAGATATTTCGATTCTTTCACAAATCGAAGAAGACGAGATAGAGCGGCCAATCGCTAGGAAGATTCTAGATGATCGTCCTATTTACTATTCCCGGCCAATGCCACTTTGTACCGAGTTACCGGTTGTTTCTGACATCAGCGAAGCTAGAGCTGGAAACCAAAAACACAAAGGTGATAACATACCTGGGATTTACAGGGCACCAGAAGTGATTCTGGGTATGGACTGGGATTGCAAAGTCGATATCTGGTCAATAGGAACTATAGTAATTTGCATTGTGATTTTATCCAGTGAAAACAATTCAACATGCAAAACTGATAGACTACTCAGGCTTGGGACTTGTGGGCGGTAGCCATCTTTTCTTCGCAGAGGAAAACGGCATGCTCGATGATGAACAACATCTGGCGGAAATGGTGTCTCTTATGGGAAAGGCCCCCCCTCCTTCTGACGAATTCCTTAGGCGGACTGAAATATGTCGTCTGTATTGGGATGAGCAAGGTATGCATTTTGTTCTGTGTACCCGCCTTCTAGTCTAGTTCCACTTTCTCTTACGGTTCTACTGCAGGTAGTTGGAAGGGTTCTGTGCCCGCCCAGAACAATCGCTAGAGATGAGAGAGCAGCAATTCTCTGTTGATGATAGAGAGCTCTTTTTAAGCTTTTGCGGAGAATTTTCCGTTGGTTACCGGAGGAGCGCCCAACTGCCGAGGAGCTTGCGCATGATGATTTTTCAATGCAGCTAGTATTGCCGGAGAGAAAGTAGGTTTGACGAATCTGAAAGGCTTCTCGTAGGATACTAAAGTGAGAGAGCCTTATCACTAATATCATTACACATTACTGGTGGAAGATGATCGATGTATGTACAGTACGTGTTGTCACTCTTTCGAAGGGATTGGTTTTGCCAACATCTGAGCAGGGGGTCCCTTATCACACACATAAGGATATGAGATCCTATCATGAGCTTAGTCTGAACAAAAGCTAACACTTTCTCATGCTAGCGCAATGAGTTAAGGTGGGGGTTGGTGAAATTTGCAATCTAGCTGAACGATTGGGGACAACCATCCACAAACGTCGCGATACGATCATTGACAGACATTCGCATCACTGTGCCTTTAGCAATTACCTGCACGATCGACCAGTGCACTACCATAAGTATATCACGCTGCACCGGATATCGCTAAAGACTAATCACCCTCTGTCTAGGAACAGAAGCCCAAAACAGACCAATCCCAATGAGTAATCCCAGCATTATCGGCTGCATGACCTGGACACCCGCTCGGGAGGCTATGGCGCCGGTCATAAAAGGGAAGGCAGCGGCTCCAGCCTGTCCCAAACTCGCAGTGAGCCCTGTCAATAATCATAAGTACGGATGATAGAAACCACTAAAACATAAGTACAATACTAACCTAAAGCCCCGATGCGGAGCTTCTCTGGAACCACATTGGTCAGGACATAAAGTCCTATCGGATAGAACGGGCCAATAAAAAATCCTGCATTTCAAGTGGTAGTACATCTGGTAACAAGGTAAAATGGATGAATGCAAGCAGAGCTCACCTAAAAGACAAACTGCGACTGCGATCACAATGATGTTCGGAACCAACCAGAATAGAAGCTGCATGGTGATAGCCAGCGCAAGATAAACAAATACCATGCGGCGTTCTCCGAAATAGTGCGTAATATCTGCTAGAACGACACGACCTAAAGTAAAGCCAGTCCAAAAGCCAGAGGCTATATAGCCAACTTCCTTTGGGTCTCCGTTTCTTACGGAAACAATGTATTGGACGAGCCAACCTGGTAAAATTAGTATGCTCTTCATCCTTTCTTGGTTAAAAGACTACGTACCACCGACAGTAACCTCCGCACCGACGTACAGAAAGGAGAAGCCACTAAGAATCCAAACAGCTCTGTTTGAAAATGTGGCTTTCAATTCGCTGCTAGCCGTCCCGCTTGCATTCTTCTCGTTGGGCTGGAACAAGCCTTCTCGGAATGTCCACATTAAGAAACTCATGTTGAGTAAGCCCAAGCACAACATCACAAGATAGAAGTGGTGCCAGACTGGTGTCCGCGAGGCTATCATATTAGCAACCACTGGTGAAATGATAGTCCCAAGCCCATACACGGCATGTAGGATTCCCAGCCACCGGTGCGCATTGTCAACCGTTGTTGTAAAAGTATTCGCCTGGGCATCTTGGTAGGCGCATCCCATGCCACTGAAGAAGAAAGCAGTGACAAAGAGTGGGAAGGGCGGGGTCCAAAACATAAGGGAAAACCCAAAAGTTTGGATCACTGCACCTAGTACTAACGTACCACCGGTGCCGATGCGCGAGCAAACATGGATGTTAGAGAACGAAGCCGTGAGACAGCCGATACAGTTTACCAGGTATATCTGGGAGACTTGGAAAATCGTTATGCCGTAAGTTGGCTGAATATAGGGAATCAATACGCCCACAGCGGCATCTGTTCATCCTTAGTTCTTGTCTTGGGGGAACTCGGGTCATGAAGAATGTGTACAGCACATACCATTCAAACCAGCGATGAAGAGGGTAAAATTTGTACTAATTATCTTGCTTGTAACATTGCTCGCTTGCTTTTGGACTAGAGGCGTTGTCTCTCTTGGCGCAGCTCCTTCCTCGCTAGCGGTGCTGTTGCTATTGTGTACTATGCCTATTGCATTTTCCATGCCGATGGCATAAAGTCTAGTGAAAGTCTCTTAAAAGCGGACTGAGATTGGATCAGAATGTACGATGAAAGAATAATTTCCTCTACTTTATCACTTAATTGTCGGTCGCTGGGGAGGATTGCGCCTTGGCGGAGGTCTTATTATCATCATCTGACGGCTAGCCCTAGAAGTGAGGGGTAAAGGAAGATCCACGTAAGGAGTATTCACCGATTATCCTGTCAGCTTGATAAGCCAAGTATGAGGGCTAGAGTGGAGGGAATATATTGCTGCAGTAGCCTCCCGCTCCGTGCGCTGCTCCTTATCTGTATCAGGGGAATTCGCGCTATTTTTGGTAACATACATGTTCTTCTCCCCGATCTTGAATCTTTTTACTTACTCTTTCCGTTTGTGTCTTATATCCATACGATATACATTAGCCGCTAACCATATAAAAAGTCCCTTGAAACTTTTCAACAGGCTGTCTGTACTACTATATTAAGCTTTTTATTTAAGCTTCCTATTCTTGACAGCTCGTGAGATTAGGCGATAAACTATTTAAATCGTAAGACGCCCTTGGCTTGTTGTTGAGATTAAGCTTGATTTGTGTGTAGCCTTGTAAACTAAATATGTATTCGTTAAGGGTGACTAGGCTAAATGCGCGTTTGAAGTAGACTATACTAATAATCTCAGGTACTAGTATGTACCTAAAATATTATAGAGCATCTAACAGGTCTATCATGTCACGGTGTGCCCTCTAGGTGCATTCAGAAGCTTAAACCATTGCACCATCAGCAAAAGACTAGGATACAAAGCCAAAGGCTTTGTACTGCACTCACATATATAAACTTATTCAGGATTCAGGCAGGCAGGTAGATAGGCCCACAGGCACACCGTGACATCATATATAACACGACCATTAATAAGATTTACTAAAACTATTATTAATACCTAAACAAAAATGGCGAGAAAATTCTATGGACTTTGTGATGTAATTACCATTATCCTCGAGCTGCAAACACATAATGGTTATCACGGACCGACTTGGAAAGGGTATTATCTTCAAACCAATCAAAGACCTGGAGTCAGAGACAATTGTGTGAAGATTTATTAAAGACTTCTATGCCTACCACGGCCTCTCTGCAGTCATTGTGTCAGACCATGGAGACCAATTCATGGGAGGGTTCTGGACGAAAACATGTGAACTCTTACAGATTCCGAAATACCCTGTCAAGACATAATATCTGAGCGACGTTAAGAGTTAGATTTGCCACGTGAGGTAACAAGCTTTGTCACATTATTGCTGGACACTCGCGGGATCTCGCGTCCATGCCAGTGATCAGCCCGGTGTAAGACAGTAAGTACCTGTTCACACATATCACGTATCTTGGACCAGATAAGTGACAAACTCCGGTGGAAAAACCCCACAATCACACTACCGTTAGAGCTTGCCAAAACTGGATCCTTACTAGCTCGGACGCTTTCCCGCATCACGCTGCACAGTATCAATGCTACATGATACGTTTTCTATAGCCTGTACTGGGCCTATCAATACCACAAAGGTAAGATATTTACTACGAAACTAGGCCATTATTCTAGTGAAAGGGTATTCAAATGCCATGTCTTGAAGTTGTCCGCCGCCATCGCGCAAGTCGTCCAAGGACTAGTCCTGGACTATAAAGTTCTGCCTGAGGCATGGGGGCCAAGCGAACTCACCAAATTCCCCCTGACAATTCATTTTTTTGTATCTTAGCTACTTCTTCTTGTTTAATAGGCATACATAGTTAGGACGACTTATCAATGCCTTAAAGTTATAGGCCCTTTTCGCGATTCCTTTACTAACTTTGAGCGAAAAGCCCGATGTATGCCACTTTTCATTACAGGTAGAAATAAGACTTCCGTTTCTCTTATACATTTATATTGTTATTTTGAGAATATGTACGTATCAAATTACAACACTATGTGCCTACCATGACAAAAACAAAAACAAAATACAGGCAATTGTAGCTTTGATCCTCTTATAAGATAAAAATTCTAATTGATATATAGCTCTAAGTCTTTAGCAAGTAACAACTGACTAAAACTAGTACGAAAGTTCCTTTTCTACCTAAAATTCAGTTTTGAGAGTGGGTGGTGTCGAAGCTGGTGTCTGTAAAGGAACTGAGTCTGGGGGTTTCTGTGACGAACCAAGCAATAACTAGATATAAGAAATCAAAATAGAAATGATAAGACAGATATCATAGTATTGGTGCTCTTAACTAAAATATCAACTCTGAGGAAGAAAAGGAAGATATTAAAGTAGAGAGTCAAGCAGATATTTGTATCTACTTGGTCTTTGCTTCAGACTTCCTTTGTTTCACTAAAGACTCCAGAATTGTGTGACTATCTACCATGTTCTATCATATTCCATAGCTTTCAACAAAGCCCTGCTTCACAAAGAGCCTATTGAACAATAGATCAATCAATAGCCGTGTGACGGCTTGGCTACCAAGCCTGGCCTGAGTCGTCACACGGCTATCCAGGTGCGTACATAAACCTCTCCACGCCATACCAAGGAGTGCAGGAACCCCATGGACACAGGAAGAGATCAAGCAAGGAGGGTAAACCCCTATTGAGGCGCAGATGGTGAAGAAGGATGAAGGATTATGATTACCAACTAGAACTAAAACAGGCCTCTGGGAAACACAGCAGGCAGGGCCTGATGTAGTTATCAAAAAGTGAGAGAGGCAAGAAACAGGTATAATGCTATTTAGTACAGCCAGGCGCTGAAGATATATACGGATGGCAGCAGGTATCAGGGTCACGTAGGGTCCGCGGTAGTGGTCCCTGATCTGAATACCTGATTCACGGCATATCTCAGAACCGAATCGATCTCAACAGTGTACGCAGCAGAGCTTAAGGGGATGTAGATGGCACTAGCCATGGTCAAGAGAGTGATATAGGCAGGCGCGAACCAGTGGAAGGAGCGTGCTGCCAGGGGGATACATATCTTTTTAGACAGTCAGGCGGGGCTTAAAGCCCTGATCAACCCCCGGATGGTCTCGGGGCAGGTCTTTCTTAAGGCATGCCTCGAGCTCGAGGGTTGGTGCCGCGAGGCAGGATTTCATGTAGTCTTTTACTAGATTTCAGCCCACGAGGGCATTGATGGCAACGAGAAGGCCGATGAGCTGGTTAAAACAGCAGTAGTAAGAGGGCCTATGCCTAATGAGGCTGAGCGGATGGTCCGGCTGGGGGGTGCAGCCAAGAGGGTTGTCAGGGAGCGGCTGAAGAAGGAGTGGGTGCAGGCGTGGAAGAAGAAGAAGCCCAGTTGTCCAACAAAACATCTGATTCAGACGCCAGGCCCGCAGGTTCTGCGGTACTGGAAGAGATTGCGAAAACCAACCTCCTCAGTCCTTATACAGCTGCGCACAGGGCGTATTGAACCAATACCTCACCCGCATCAATGTCTGGCAAGGTACTAGATGTGGGTGCGGGCTGGGTAATCCGAATCCCCAACATATCGTTATGGAGTGTCCTCTTTTGGGCGAACTTCCGCACGGGCATGTGGCGGGTTCTCTGCTGGAGAAGGGTCCCGGGGACTCTATTATTCAACCAGCTCCTTCAGGAGCCGAAGGTAGCTCTATTAATAGTAGAATTTATATTTAAAATTGATTTATTATCATAATTTTAAGTAATAGATCCTATGACAACTAGCTCAAGACAAGAAAAATCTAATAAACTAAAACTAGGAAACTAAACTTGGGGAAGATAAAATATAAACAAAATAATAGACTAGTTCAGGTCAACTAGGCCATGAAGTTAGATAATAAGAAGACATAAATTATTAATGATGGTGGAACATGACTAAGGCTGTACGGCGTAGCCGGTGATGCGGAAGCTGGTAGGAGGCAGAGGGGTTGAGGGGTTGAGAGACTGAGAGTAAGCTTTAGGAGTTAAGCTCTAGATATAGAGCTATCTTATTTTCTTTTGTTTTTAAGTGTTATATACTTTGCTTCGCTACCCCCGCAGCCACTGCAGGCAGTGTTCTACGGAGCCGCTGGACGGCTCAACCCTGCATGGCGGCCATGTAATATAGGCAAGCTAGGACAGGACAATGAGGACTACCACTGCTACTACTACTACTACTACGACTACTACTATCTGCCCCGGAATACGAAGTGGTTGGTAAACAGTTGGTAAGCAGTTTATGTGCTTTAATAATAAGGAACTTGATATAGCTAGCTCTACTTTAAAGTCAGCTTACTAGAAGATGATAAATATGTAGTTAATAAATAATTAGTCAATGCTCGATAAATGGTAAACAACTGATTAATCACTTTTATATATGTATATTTCTATTCCAAGCCGCTCGGCTTGAAACAAAGCTTAAGCATCCAAAGAAATCAGATGTATATCTATTGCTATTATA
Source organism: Aspergillus leporis (assembly GCA_009176345.1). Taxonomy (NCBI): domain Eukaryota; kingdom Fungi; phylum Ascomycota; class Eurotiomycetes; order Eurotiales; family Aspergillaceae; genus Aspergillus; species Aspergillus leporis. The sequence goes on along the minus strand of ML732157.1, from coordinate 61,446 downwards.
ATATATATATAACCAGGATATGATATATTAGAGATATTATATTATAGTAAGTATTAATATCTTTTAACTACTTATCAATCAATTTGTTGACGTTCTTGAATTCGAATCCGCCGCTCCATAAGGTCAAGCTCTAATTTCTCATTCTCAAGCTGTTTCAAACGAATCTCCTCCTCTTGCTTTTTAATATCTATCTCTTTCTGTTTAACATCTACCTCTTTTTGTTTAATATCTACTTCAAGATTTCGAAGCTCAAGCTCTTGACGTCTTTGCTCCAATGTCAAAGCATTTGTTGATGCAACACGGCGAAGATCCTGTGAAGATCTCATCGATCTAATCGGTTACTGAGTATTTGTCAACCGTTTAATAAGTACTTGGGACCTTACTCATTGTCACCATTCTGTGAAGGAGATTGGGTGCAGGACCTTGTATCTCTTTGAGATGATCGAGATCGTGATAAAGCAGATTGAGTCTCAGAGGTACTAGATGAAGAGGACCATTGACGTTTGCGACTATCTATATTAATAAAGTAGTTAATAAGTGTTTGTTGAGCAGTTAATTATCACCTTAAATACTTACTTTCTCGACTCATATGACGAATATAATTGGCTTCCATATTTGATGTCCGATATGAATGATGGACATTAAATTGTCTGAAATTATTATATTGAAGAATATCCTCTTTATCCAATTTTGCAGAACTAGTTATAAAACTTGTAATTAGTATTCTATAGTATAAGTACTTTATAAGTGGTTGTTAAATACTTACTTTTTCAATGCTTCGACCAAGCTTAAATACTTGCCCGATGCGTATGATTTCTGATGAGATTGTTCAACAGCATTTGTATGATTCTGTAAGTTATCAAAATAATGAGGTTGAATCTTTGAGCATGCTTTATTTAAGCCTGCTTTTATAATAGCGCTTTTCTTTTGTATTGCCCAATTTTGGACATCCATAGACTCATATTCTAATAAGTAGTTAGTAACCAGTTATCAGCCAGATGATAAATATTTAAATACTTATCAACAAGTCAATCAAAGTATCATAATCAGCCTCTGATGTACAATCTAATAGACTCATCATGCGACTCCAAAGAGGGGAACCTTGACCTCGAGTTCCAATGATCTTCAGAATTGACCGTTGAAAATGAACACGGCAAAATATAATTATATGCTGTAATTGCCATGTCACATCTCGATGTCGAGGGTCAATTTCAGAAAGATATTGACCAAGTCCTAAGTACTTAGCTAGTATTTATTAAGTGGTTAACACATACGTACCTGTATATTGTTTGGTATCCATATCAACAATAATACCATGGATCCCAGAGCCATGAATTGAATCAAAAAGAACTGGCTGCTGAGAGACTTTTTGAATAAGATTGAAAACTCGTTTAAAAAGTAAATAATAACCCTCGGTGGAATCTTCACTAGTGAACACACGCAGTAAAGTAATAACTAGTTGAAAAGCGGTTAGAAACTGCTATTCAAATACTTATTAAGTACTTACTTTTGCATTGATCTGGGAAAAAGGTTGCAAAAAGCACCTCATTCATGTTTTTAGACCGGATTCGCTTGCAAGACATATTGACCTCGAAGGAAGAAAGACGAGATAAAAGTTGAATCTGTTCTTTAAAGCCACACAGAATCATAGTACCCTGGGCGTCATGATACTGCTCTTGTATATAGTCCTAGATACTTAATAAGCATTTGTTAACTGGTTAATAAGTACTTTAAAAGTACCTACATGTACATGTCGATCGATATTTTGAAGAAAGATAAGACTATTAATATCTTGTCCATTAGGATATGAAAGAAGATGTTGTTTCTGAATAATTGTTGCAATCCTGTCTTTATTGCAAAAGCTGGAGTGGACCTCTGCTAGTGTAGAACCATTATATTGTTGACAAAATGCCTCTAGTTGTGGATTTCGAAGAAATTGTGCTAAGTTACTAATTAATAAGGACCTTAAAACCGGTTATTAAGCACTTACCAGCAGTTAAACTTGGACCTTGTATATCTTGAATTATTTGTTTTACTACTCGTAGGATTCGTTCTGGTGGTTTAGTTGGGGGCGGTGGTGGATGTTTATGTACACCATGCGATGTAAATAATACATATGGACATTGGCTAAGGTCCACAGGTACTAAAGCATTGAAAATAACATCGCAGAATATATGTTTTAATCGGCCTGAGCCTTGAGGATGATCTCGGTCTGTAAGTAGTTAGTAACTGGTTATTAAGCGGTTGATAGGCACTTACCACAATATTTTCGTCGGGATGATAGAGATTCAAACACACCACATTCTTCAGTTGCCGGTATAATCTCTTTATTAAAGAGATCCTCAAGAAACTGCAGATCAATGACCGTATGGCCTTGAATTGCTCCTCTATGATGTTTTGTCAAAAAATCATTTGATTCATTTATACAGCTAATATAGGGTGTATATTCGCCATGAACATTCTAAAGCAGTTAGCAAGCACTTAGACAACATTTTTAAAGTGTTTATAACCAACCATTTGACTATATCTCTTGAAAACTGGCTTACAAGTGGGAAGCTGATCAATACAGGCATGGCCTCTCTTGAAGAAGTTCACTTTTGATCGATAGTAACTATAAGCAGTTAGTAACCAATTAATAAGCAGTTGGGAATATTAAAATTACCTGTATGCATTTCGCTTACCAAGATCTGTTTCTAAGATCTGAGTCTCTTTCTGAGCTTTCTGAATTTCTTGCCAAATACTTTCATCCACAGATGTATGATGATAAGATTGCAACAATGGATTTAAATATTCACATGCGTTGACTCCAGAGCATTTCCAGGTCCATTTTTTAACATGACACTTGAAAAATGGACAATAAACAGGTCGTTTCTGCCCATACAGCTGCCTTCTTGCATATTGAATCTAGAAGTACTTAGCAATCAATTATAAAGTATTTAACAAGTACTTACCTCATGTACGACTTGCTCCATTTCAGTTTGTGATCGTCCCCTTGAAGAAACAACATACGAATATCCCTTTATATGGCTAGTTGGGTACTCTGGTAGATCATCGATATATTCAACTTTCAGTGTAGTAAGGCAAGGGCCTTTAGCACTTGTAAGTGGAATTGGAATAGCTGGTTCCTATACTAAGTGCTTAGCAATCAATTAATAACTGCTTATTATGTACTTATATACCTCAATATCTGGGTCAATATCTAGATACGAATCAAAAGGCTCGTCCACGTCAATGACAGAATGGTTAGAATCCATTATCACAAAGAATATATCAAAGCTGCTTTGTAACTGATTTGTAACTGCTTAAGGTTTCCCAAAATATTGTAGTGGAAAGAACGTAGGGAAGAAAATGAATTTCAGATGTAAGTGTACAGTATTTAAAAGATTATGCGAGTTGTTTGTGCTTATTAATAGCCTTGGCGGTCACGTGAAAGAGATGTGTCCCACATAAGCTCTTCGGAAAGCTCAGTTGGGCTGTGTGCTCCGCGGCCGACGTCAGCCGGGGGGGTAAATGGCGGGCTGGGTGAAGTTTAGAGGGTTTCAGGCAGCTTCAGGCGAGCTTTGGGTGAAGAGGGTGAAGGATGAAAATAGGGCATGAAGAACAAAAAGAATAAGAAAAACATACAACAGCCGGGATTCGCTGGTGGTCACCCACCCAACTACTAACCGGCCGGCGTGTGGCTTAAGTACGGCTGAGCGGACGGGAAGCCCTGTTTTCCACACCCTATGGTCGTATGTATTAGACGTAAATCATATTAGAAATATGTAATTTGTAGCTATAATTACCAAATCTCATAGAACCATTGGATTCTTGAACCACGAGATTATTAGGATTTTGAGATGGCCAATTCCTCCCGATTATTTTAAAAACAGGGGGCACGTGGAGGCCTTGGATAGGATATTATAGTCTTATTTACTAGCCGCAATTTCGGTTGCTCCGTGGCCCTGTTGCCTTATTTTACCCCGTCCATTAAGCTTAGCCGATATCATATATAAACTCACCTGGAAGCGAGCATACTTGCCGTAAACACCACATCTGATCCCTTTACTATGTCAACGAATAAGCATAGTCGCGTTGAACTTCTATAGTGGAACGCCGCCCCTCTCCCTTGTTTGACGAATCACCCAGAGCAATGGAATGGATACATCATGCTCCTTGCAGTCATATCAGGAAGTAGCCGGGGATAAGTGCCAACCAGAATACCACTAGGTTTTCCAATAGGAAGTCCTCGCCGGCCAATTAGATTAGAGCTAGATTTAGAGCTCTGATTCCAGACGCCTCAGCTATCAAACCGCCGATATTCGCTCATTAATATGGATCAGCAGGAGTCTTTCAAAAACCCTGTTTAAAAACTCTGCGATCAATTAGTCTTCTAGAATCAGACCAATTTACCTAATTGGGATGCGTACCTCTTACTGACTACTAGGATTACTAGTCAGAACAGACTCCCGCACGTTAGATAGATAGATAGTAAGTAAGACTAAACCCACGAATCCCGGTTGTTGTATGTCCCGTCAATATTCGCTCATTCATTGTACTCGATGATTTGTTTTGTAAATTAGATCATGATTAGACAACCAAGGCTATTCATCTGTGCACCTTTTAAAGAGAGATGCTGCCGGATGATCCTTACTTTTTTACCTTAAGCCTGAGAGGTTCTATAGAATGAATGTTCTTCTCATCTAAAGCCCCAAAATTTGGGGCTAGTCCAAAAAAAGAATGAATGAAGGTCGTGCCCGGGTTCGAACCGGGGACTAAGGAACATTTCCCAATTAACGCCGTTGTAGACGAGGCAATTGGCAATGGTCAAAATCCTTCGTGCTAACCACTACACTACACGACCGATTAATTGGTTAGGCTGAACTTTGAAAAATACTTGACCCCATTCACATCAAAAATGACACATTTCGCCATACTAAATATACTCCTCTTTCGGTAGGTAGAATACACAAAAACATCATGTAAGAGTTCTTCTACCAATATCTTTTTAGACCTCATTCACGCTACTACAGTATCAAGAATAATTTGAGCGACCTTGACGATACAACCCTCAAACAAAACAAACTGGTTGTAAAGAAAAGGAAGGGGACGGCCGTGAGATTGGAATTAGTTCCAGCGAGTATTGCCGAACACTACTGACCGCCTCGATGACCGGTTCACGGTACCTTTCCTTACCCTAGCTGCTAGTCTATAATTAAAATCCACTCCATTTTCTCAGAGATTTCCAGATAAGAGTTCAGCGTCCGGTTTTAGCAAGAGACAACCTGCACGCTAAACGTCCTTAGATTGTCGGAGAATATAGTCGGCCCCGAATTAATTGCGGACGCGGGGGAAAACTTCCTTTTTTTTTTTTATCTTACCGTGACTCACCCACGCATGCATGCACCGGAAACCGCAAGGTTTTTGCTTTCAAGAGCTTTTCTAGACCGCAAAATAAAGAAATAAAAATAGAGAAATATGAACGCCGACGAACGATTTGCGCTCATCACGGAGAATCTCCAAGAGGTTCTTAATCCGGATGTGATCAAGACTATCCTTGCTGATGGCGGAAATCCTAGAATTTACTGGGTAGTTATACCTTCAACAAGATCTCCCCATAACGATTGGACACTGCTAATATTTTCTTCCACCAAAGGGAACGAGCCCAACCGGTAAACCTCATTGTGGATATTTTGGTACGAATGGCAATCTTTGAATCGATTCACAATCTCGACCAGTCGTTGCTTTGCTAACCGGTCTGTATTATATAGTACCGGCAGTGAAAATTGCACAGTTCTTGGCAGCTGGTTGTGAGGTTACAATTTTAATAGCAGATATTCATGCTTTCTTGGACAACCAGGTTGGTTTTGGAACCCTTATCAAAGATAGGTTGGGACTAACTATGTGATAGAAAGCGCCTATCGAGCTTGTTGAATATCGGGCAAAATACTATGAGTTTACAATCACCGCTATGCTTCGGGCCGTGGGTGTGTCAACCGAGAAGCTTCGTTTTGTCCTTGGTAGTTCCTACCAAAAAAGTCCGGAGTATATCATGGATGTGTATAAATTATGCTCGTTGGTCTCGGAGCATGATGCAAAAAAGGCTGGTGCTGAGGTAGTCAAACAGTCGGACAACAGCCCCCTCTCAGGACTCCTGTACCCAATTCTCCAAGTGCTCGATGAGGAGTACCTCCAGGCTGATGTACAATTTGGAGGTACCGTTGTTTCCTTATCCTTTATGATTCCTCTCTAGAAAGCTGACCTAGAGTAGGACTGGATCAAAGAAAGCTCTTTGCAGCATCCACAGAATGGCAACCCAAGGTTGGCTACAAGAAGGCAAGCACTAATATGTATAACCTTGGTCTGCTGTGGCCTCGTGGCTTATATCATTTTTAGCGTGGTCACTTGCTTAATCCGATCGTCCCCGGTCTTTCTGGTGGTAAAATGAGTTCCAGTGAAGAAGGTATTTAACCGTACAAACTGTCAGCTTTTCAGCGACCTACTAACACTGACTAGATAGCAAAATTGATCTCCTTGAGTCGGTAGAGAGTATCAAGAAAAAGTTACGCAAAGCCCAGGCTGCACCACAACAGATTGAAAATAACGGAGTTCTGGCTTTTGCGCAATATGTCCTTCTTCCGGCCTTAGCCTTACGAACTGGACAACCCGAGTTCCGTGTCAGCCGTGAAAGAGATGGCTTAGCGCCACTTGTCTACACCAGTATTGAACAGATACAGGAGGATTACAAGAAAGACATAGTAAGTCTATTTTACTATAAATTTAGTTATTCCCGTACTAATCTCTCTCCAGTTGACACCACAACTATTGAAGCCTGCCGTGGCAGACGCTCTTATTGAGCTTACGGCACCGATCCGCGCCGCATACGAAGCCTCCCCTGAATGGCAGGACGTAATTCTGAAAGCTTATCCGCCGCCGGTTCAGAAGGAGAAGAAGAAGAAGCAGAAGGATAAGGGATCTCGTTATCCCGGCGCTGGAAGTGGTCAGACTCCCAACCAGGCAAAGTCAGAAGAACAAGCAGAGGTATTGAACTAATTGCTAGACGTACTGTATAGAGCTAGATACAGGTTATCTACATGATCACTTACACAGGTCCCTGTTTCTAATAACCCCCTTTTCAAGGGCTGCGCAACTATCACTGAAGCCAACGCCGCCAACAACCTTTTCTTATACCGTAGTATATAAGTTGATAGGGAGATTAACCCCACCCCAAATCTTTTGCATCCCACTAAAGGAAATGTCAATACACTGCAGTGGACTGAACAGACAACAAGTTGTCTTATTTTGAACGTGATTTAATATAGCCGTGCAACCGTACATGTTTTCTCCACTTCAATTCTATCCTCTCTCTGCCGGGGTAAACAAGTACCAAAAAGCCATGTCTTCGCGCAAACTCGTGGTGTTTCTACGTAGTTGTTTGGAATGATGCCACTGTAAAGCTCAGTATATAGATTAGTGTCTGATCATACCCAGTACATACGACCATAGGGTGTGGAAAACAGGGCTTCCCGTCCGCTCAGCCGTACTTAAGCCACACGCCGGCCGGTTAGTAGTTGGGTGGGTGACCACCAGCGAATCCCGGCTGTTGTATGTTTTTCTTATTCTTTTTGTTCTTCATGCCCTATTTCGTCCCTTCACCTGAAACTCACCCAAAGCACCTGAAGCCCACCCAATACTCTTCAGCCAGTTATCAGTGCCTACGTGACCCTACCGCCTTTCGGCTAGGGGGTGCACCACACCGTACGGGCATTTCACACCGTAAAGGCAAAATTGATGTTATTCCCACTATCTATCGCCGTTCTCCTTAGTATCTATCCAAAAGACCTCATTCTCCTGTTGCGCTGCCACTGCTGCATCCGAAAATGTAGATTTCATCCCTGTATCCACTGTGGGTGGTGATTGACTTTATATTTTTTTTCTGCTACATATCTAATCTTCTTTTCTCCTGTAAAGCTTCTTTTTCTCTCCTGATCTTCATTGATCAATTAGTATTTTTTGTATTAAGTATACCAGAATTACTAAGCTTCAGAATCTGTTCCTTAGTGATTTGGCGCCTCCGGGGCTCTTGTATCTGTCTTATTCGACCGATTGTATCGCTCATCATCGCAAGTTACTCTACCTGTCTTTTCTGATGTTGTAACGCACGCTGTAGGCCTCGCTGGAGCTTCAGAGTAAGCTCCTCGATAGAAAAGATCTTAGAGCTTTTTCTGGTTTTCAAGATCTTGGGCACTCTTTTTGGGGGGGGGGGGGGGGGGATATTTTCAATGCTAGAAGAGGAAAGATTTGGTGGTGGCGTGGTTTCCCTATACGCGCGAAGATCCGGTGTATAGAGCTCTGGCACTGGAGGAAGAGCTTCTTGAAGCTTTTGAATAATAGAAGAGCCATCTGAAGGGAATATTCCACGTTCTTTGAAAGAATTTCGGATAATTCGCTGGTTAAAAGTCTTGTTTCCTACGTTAACGATATCCTTAAGAAAATCCACTTTGCTCGCGGGAAGTCCACCCCCTTGAGCAATAAGATTATATTGCTGGCGAAAATGCTGTTTATAGGCAAGGAAAGGCTTGCCATCAAGAGGCTGGCAAATATGAGTCATATGAAGCATAAAACAAAAAGGAATAATGTGGAATTCAGAGAGTTGTAGGAATTCAACAGTCTTATGAGACTCATGGCCGTCGAATATCAACACACATTTTCCCCCTTTTTTCGTCCAATCTTTTGTTGCCTCGTGGAATTTTTGAAGCCTTCTAATAGCGAGTTTATTGTTGATGTATTCTTTTGAAGAAACAGCCGTCCAAAACTATGGTAGATCAGGATGATCATACCAGCTTTCCATAAACTTCTCGCCCTTGAAAATAAATAGCGGCTCCATAATCCACCCATTAGCAGCGATACACTCGATTGCAGTGATATTTTTAGTATGATCAAACTCAGCAAGATCAGGGCAACATCCCTTTGTGCCAATAAACTTACGAGCTCTTCCCTGGCCAGGCTGGAGGCCACATTCATCGAAATTATAGACCAGGTGAGGAGAAAGGCCACTGATCACATTCCCAAGCTAATTATACCAATACTGTAGAAATCCAATATCTTCTGTATCAAGACACTTCTTGTCCTTTGTTTTCTGAGTCACAGGGCCTAATTTAAAGATGCGCTGGCAGTTTCTTCTCAAATAGATATGCCCACATCTTGCTAACGCGCTGATCCGACCCGGCGCGAAAGAGCGCGAGATTTGCCCAGTCTCTAGCCATCTTAGGAGTGACGGGAAGATATAAATCACACATACAAGCAATCCACTGGACTAGAGCTTTCTCCTGATACTCTTCAAGGGCTTTATTGATAGGTGTGCGGGTCGTACGGGCTTGTTTTCCATCATGAAGTCGACCATAGAGTGTGCGATAAGGAACGCCAAATTCTCGCGCAATCTTCGCTAAATTCGGCTTTTTTTATACGTGTTTCACGTTCTTCGGCTACTTTAGGCATATTAGGTGGATGGGAATAAGCTCAAGAGTATAGAAGAGTGGAATTTTGCCTTTACGGCGTGAAATGCCCGTACGGTATGGTGCACCCCCTAGCCGGAAGGCGGTGGGGTCACGTAGGCACTAATACCCTGCCTATCCCTTGTTCGGCTTACATGTCCTATTCAGTGTCCTTTTTGTCTCACTCAAACCCCCATTATACAAGCAACTTACTAAAATCACTGGACCCACTCCACTGTCCCCATATCGCTTTATAATGGTGTTCATAATCTGATTCATGAAGAAACTCTAGTTACTTCTGCGCGGTTTAGTTTGCTATAGTGTAGTAGTCGAACATCCAGTGCAACCTGGCCTATTATGTGATGTCAAATATGTCTCTTCATGAGTCGCCTCACTCCGTTGGCCGACAATGATCTGTCCCTTATATCTATGTCGTTTTGCACGTCGCGTGCTAGCCCTACCTAAATCTGGGCGGATCAATCCGATTCAATAACCCCCTTAGCTCGCCCAAGAGGACCGTAAAGACGCCCAACTTCGGATAGAGGCCCCTATGGGCCGATCAAAGATCAGGCAGCAGCTGACTTCCTAAGTTTCTATCACTCAATTCCAGGAGCAGATATCAAAAGTGTTTTCAGATGGGCCCAAGCTTGCAAATAGACAAGGCGACGGCGTGGGAGGCGTAGCTCTTTAGGATGTTTTTGAATAGTTGAAATTCCTGAACTTTGATAAGACTGTGGAGCAGTAGCCATCCAGAGAGCCTGTGCAGCGGGCATGGCATCGGCTTTTGTTTGTCTCTTCAATGAGGCAAAAGAATGCTCGCACGCCAGAGGGGGAGGGGGGCGGGCGTGGCAGCGCCTTCTTTTGCGGCAAGATCGGCTGCTTCATTTTTAGGGATTTGTGCATGTCCAGGCACCCAGCGAATCTGTACTGAGCCTTTCTTAGTGTGTGGCAGCCTTTCGCGAAGTGGCCAGGCCGCAGCGATCTCTTTGAAGTATTCAAAAATTGCTTGAGAGGTCCCTGTGCTGGGTGAGAGGAGGCGCATGGCAACTTCAAGGTTGTCAAGGCATATCCATAAATTAGTAGTAAAACGAGCTGTGGATCTTGCTATAGCCGCTTTAATACCAGCCAGAGCTGCTTCTGCTTCTGCATCAAAGACCTCTTTGCCGGGGCAGAGAGGGAAGGAGGAGAGGAGGAAGAGATGTCCAATTTGAAACTGGGCAAAGCCACCAGCTGCTTGGGTCAAAGCCTGCGCCAGACCGGGTGATTTGATTTTGTGAGACTCGCGTCGGATTTACTGGGCTTAGTTCGGAGAGTCTAATGTCGTACATATCATCATTTATACTACCTATACAGCTACCGCCTGGATGTCTGATGAAGATAGGGCGATTAAAAAGGAGTTGTTAGAGCATTATAGGACTACCACCCACTGGACCCATACTAATCTCTTCACTCATGGCTCGGCAACGATTACGGTTGATGGAAAGGAGGTGCGCGATTCATTGGAAAGGGACAAGTCCATTACCAAGGCCGATTTGACAGACACATTGCTTATGCTGGCGGGAGCCATTCCCTATTGAAGCACACGGGACATATAGAATGCTTGGAACCGAAATGAATGTCAAAATTATAAGTGGTGGGCGCAAAATGCCATTATCACCAACGTATCTATTGTTAACGCTTGCAAAACATGCCCAAAGTGTATCACTCCCGTTTCTCGGCGGGAAGATTACCTGCCCAGTTCGGCTAGAGACGTGTCCGAGCTCAAGAAAGTAGTATCCTACTTCAGTCAGATATTATGCCAATAGCTGTCTCGAGATGACTTATAGCCCCCTTCTGTTAAACCAAGTTCTTTGGATTTGGTGCTTGTCGTTTTCTCTGCCTCTTTCCCTTCCGCTGGGCAGTCTTTCTACCTTTCGTTTTGGGGCAACCGAGGCATTCTCTTGCGAGAGACTGAGCTGATATTCTTGTTGCTCTGCATGGAGTAATTTCTCCTGTATTGAAAGATACGAGATGTAAAATGTACGATACTCCAAATTCTTTTATTGAAGAATTGGATATAACAAGGTCTATGCCTTACCTTCCTATTTTTGGTATAGTACCTCGTCCAAATAACTAGCGTCTCTTCCAAATAACAATTCCCAATAACAATCACTATTGTGAAGAGATCTTCTAAGTCGAGGATTACAATTTGGGTATGGGCGATTGGGTACCACTCCACCTTCGCAGTGTTAAGTATGCATGCCTCATCTTGCCATTGACATAGCTGCAACTGATTGCTGAGTTCTTCTTTGACATCCATTTGCTTGACAGTGGCTCCAAGTCATGAGTCGGTGTGGGATTGATGATTGATAAATACAAATGCCAAATTGCAGTTTTCCATATATAACTTTCGGTCTTTTAGAAATCTTGAACCCAACCTATAAGTCATCTAATAAGAGCACAACTAATACAAGGTCAGCTCGATCCCCAAAGGGTAACAGTTAAGCACATTTATTAGCGATGCTTTCTAGAAATACAGCAAACAGGAAGTTATGGTTTTCTCAATCCCACAAACCAGCGTCACCAGACTCCATATAGTATAACATCAATGTGTAAGAGGTGGCAGGTTTTATTTTGGGATCATGTTCACCATCTCATCCAGATGACTACAGGGCCGGCATGAGGCGCGCTTCTTCAGCTCCACGCACCGCTGCCTTGAAACAAGGAGCAAAGGTTTACCTCGGTAGCAAGATGGCATAATTGGTGCTATAGCTAAACCGAAAGGTAAACATTTGTTAGGGAGTACTAGAGAATGCTGCATTTGGTGAGACTCCGGTTCTCTCGTCTGAGAAAGCGCAAATCGAGAGATATAAATATTGTTGCATCGTCGGAAGCTAGGCCTATCAAAGCATGTCAGGGGTTCTATGCCTCCGGAAAGTCGTGCAATTTGAAGGAGATAAACAGACTATCTCAGGAATGTGCTTGCACATTCAAGCTGGCAGACATGACTTAGAATTGGCCGCATATACAGATAAAATAAAGAGGCCATCAGGAATAGACCATAGGAAAATTCAAAGAAGGGTACCAGGGACAGAAAAAGACAACAAGGACAACCGTTAAACCTCATCAAGCCAACTCACATTCAATCAAGCTTTCAACGCTGTCCTGGACTCCCCAGACATTTACTACCTTAAGGCCCACGGACTAAGTCAGATGGCGCCATGCGTGCTCTGTACGCTCCCTGGAAGCAAGACCCGCCATCATGATTATATCCAACGAAGTTACTTGCCAATGGGCGCTGGTGTTCGGAATAACACTCTCATTGATCATAGCTAGACAATTGAGGCGATGTTATATAACTCAGTTTATCCTCAGTCTAACACTGACCATCAACTACCAAACAACTTTCTAAATACAGTTGCATTTATCTCAAATTCCGGACTCCTTGTCCACCCCCAGTGATTGGCCCAGTGATTGGGATGTGAAATCCATTCAAAATTGGCTCGTGAAGAGATTGCCCTGGGCACTGAATACCAGCTGAAGAGTAATCCAGCTTGGCTCCAGAGCTCGATGAACTTCAGGCTCAGGTTTGGAAATAATCTCAAGAAAGGTTCGCTCTCCTAAGTGCCCGGGCCCTGCGACAACCTCGGAAATGACGCAGCAGATTGACTGGCCAAAGAAGTTAATTAGATTATGCTGGGATGACCTATGAGCTATGGGATATACCTCCTGTCAGCAATGTTTGGCCATAAAACTATGATTGTAATCAAAGGCATTGATTAATCCATAAAGATGGGATATTATAGCTAATACCACCATAAAGTGAAATATTTGGTGAGAGGTTATCCAGATATCAAATATACCTGGATATATACACTCCGGTACTTGGATCTGAGAATGTGCATATTAGAACGCTGGATCGTAGACACAATTCTTTAACTTACAGCATATATACAGGCTCCTACAATATAGAGTGAACCCTGAAGAACAACCCAGAAAAGACTAATCTGCTTGTTCATTTGCCTAATGCCAAACTTCATAACTCCATGAATGATAGGGAAGAGTGCTGATAGTCCGAGGGCGATGAACATCCTCGCACGAAAGGGTCGCCACGTGGGGTGCCGAAATTGAGGAATTGCTGAAATCGCGGCACAAAGTAGACCGAGGGAACTTATCTTGCAAATATATGTAAGTTCTCTCTTTCAAGTATACTGGAAATAGAAGAAAAGTGAGGGCAGACCATAGTTATATAGAGTATTTGTAAAATAGGGTGGCAGTAAAACCCATAGAAGATGCTTGGAATAAAGCTTCCAACAATCAAAAATACAATACTAATATAATCCATTTGGTTTGCAATGCGTGCTATATGCAAGGAATGATTCTGAATAGTGTAAAAGATTGCTGATATGGCTAGACACAGAACAGCTCCTAACACGAAACAGCCCAAAGCTATGGTATCTGCTGTTGATACGCTTGTATACCTGGCTGTGAGTGATGTATGGAGCTTGATGCTGAAAAATGGAAGGAGAATCGCAGGGATGAGGTGGGAGTAGATGTTAATGGATTTATTATGAACATAAGCAAGGCTCGCGAATGATTTGCGAAAAGAATTGGAAGCAGTCCGATAACCTGAAAGGATATATTGGTTATCACGTTGCCAAGAAGGTAGTTGATCCCAGTGTAATGGCATTTTCCAACACAGTTATAGTGGGCTCCGTCTGCTCAATCCTTTGGTAAGGGACTCAACGTTGACCCCACGAAGGGTGAAATGAAGCAAATAAGCTACGCAAGTCAAGCCCTTATTCACTCTCCGATGATGCACAGTCGTTTACCGCCCATTTTGCCACTGAAAATTTAATATGTTTGATGTTCACCACAAGCGAGAACCACATCTGCTCACAAGTCAGTGGCATCAATTGTTAAAGGACTAAAGAATCATCAACAGTAATACTATTTAAATGATTAATTTGTTTCTTTTCCTTTTTACTATGAGGTCAGTATTCCGTCAAATGGTTGGCGATCTGAAAGATAAAGGTGCTGCGTCAAAATGAGGTCATTGAGGCAATCTTGTGAAGGAAATGAGTATGGTCAGAGTAAACAGACCTACACTGATGCCAATTCGAATTCTGGCAATACTACATCATGATAGTCGAGCCCGCAGCCTTATGCTCAGCATATGGCGGAGACTACTTCGTAAATTCACGGATTCTTCTAAGCGATATTTTACTAAATTACCTAACTGTAGGTTTATTGCCATGATGTCAGAGGGGCGTATTGCGGGGAAGTGAAAGTACCTCAGTCTTTTTTTTAAAAAACACCGTTCTACAAATACAAATACCCTTTCGAAAATTTGGCATATATTAACTATTTTCTTTAATTCATACAGACTTGCGCGTACAAAGACCGGGTGGCAGGTTTCCATCGCCGCCTTCTTGTGCATTCCACACTCACATCTCCCATTCTTCTGCGTTATTGATTGCGCAATAGTTTCATTTATTATAACCATCAAAATCTTACAAATCGCACGGAGCCATTTCCGGCAGCGATGTTGTCAGTCATCACTTCCTTCAATGATCCCATCACCTCCGTGTTCGGGGTCATATTCTCCGTGTTCACTAGCGTGATCGATATGCTGTACGGGCTCCTCGTGGCCTTTATCAACTTCTTCGCTGGCATTCCCAGGATGGTGCTGCACATGGTGAAGGGTATTTCAGAGGCTTTAGGTGGACTAGGGGAATTCATTGCTGGTGAGTCCTTCATCTCTGACTGTCCAAAGAATCATCGCGTTAACAATCTTTGCAAAAAGGTAATATCATTGTCATAGCAATCATCGCCGGCGGTGCTTATGGCTATCTAGAGTATCAACGTCGTCAAGGGTACCCTGTCAAGGTTGGAAACAAGAAGCTGAATTAGTCTAGGAATGGCAGGACGATGCTTCTGAAGGGGAAAAAAAAAAAAAAAAAGTCTCCAAGCCAATCTCTAGTGCAAGGTATACCCCATTCCATGGATGGATGTATTTCGCGTGCCCTACTGGCCTCGCCTTAACCTAAGTACTTTCTTATCACATACAAAACTAAAACCTCTTTTTTTTTTTGGTTGTTAGGAATAGCTTCAAATATTCTAAGCATGGACGAATTCAATAGTGATGAGCGGTTTAGGTAGGAATTACGTTTAGTTAACAAATCAATGATGTAAGGTATAAGACTGGTTGGTGCCACCCGAGGAACCGACACTAGAGCCTGAATGTCATTTCGTTGACATACGTTAAAAACAGGAGTTCACCTCGAGAGGTCTTTTGTTCTGCAAGATCTCACGGATCATCACATCCTTGTCCAGAGCCGGATGAGTTATCCGGGATCTTACCGGCATGACCTCAAGTATGATGATGCTAACCTCACCATCGTCTGTTGCTCCCGTCTCTAGCTCCATGTTGAGGTCTTGAAAAAAGTTTATATAATAATAAAAACCAATTCCAATACTATGTATGAATAGTACAGGTAGCTGCTTCTTGGATGTATGTCATCGATGCCAGTATGTAAGATGCTGCGCCGGTGAATGGTAGGCCGTGAGTATCGTGAAGGCGCGAAATGGAAAGACGGTAAAGAATCGCGAGAGCAAGCTGCGATGGAAGTGGCATTCAATGTATAACATCTTATAGTGCATTTTTGTGTTAACTACAAAGACACACTCAGTGAACTGAATTATCAGTCTGATAGGGTTCCATCACACATCGAGAGAGGGCCGACTGACAATGCCATAGCAGACTACGATGTGAGCCGTTTCATTTAGAAGCTGTCCAAGGCCTTTCACATCAATCCTTCCTGATGACAATCTTTTTCCAATTAGCTTAAATTTCTGTTGTATAGGTCTTGATTCCCCTTTTATTCTATTAGCCCTACTCCTGCTTATATTCAAGTCAGAAGAATGCCTATCTGATAAAATCTTTTACATTATCCTGTTTGATGCATTAAGTTTCCGAGACTATAAGCCACCGGCTGAGATATTTCTCTAGATTTGGCACATTTGCATTGCAACTCCGAAATAATTTCTCTCTGCACTCTGTGGACAAAGGTCTGTGGCAGATAGTAGAACGATGGAGACAGTATTTTAATGGCACGATGATAGTGGTGAAACAGATTGCCTCTGCAGTGAGCCATATTTGGATAGGGTAAGGTATGCGTTCGAGGTAAATTGGCAGATGAAAGAATTGAACAAAGAGTAACTGAATGCTGTATAAAGTACTAATTGGTGCAATGTTATGAAGAAAAAGGATGCAAACCCGAATAAAGAAGTTCCAATTATTGTGATCTTGAAGAACGTGCCCGCCCGTATAATATGTGTATGATGGATAATTTGGCAGTATAGAAAACATTGGTTATCAGGTACAGCCTCCCCAAGAAAATATCTGTTGCTCTTTCGAGCCCTCTTTTGTTGTATCTACTGGAAAACGCTGCGCGCATAACATGCATCACGAAGCAGGAGCTTTGTAGTGTTGAGGGTCGACCTTTCCTCCAGATAATGGGCGAAGTAGCACCAGGCTTCAGCGTCCCTAGACAATGTACATACAACAGTAGGCAGTCAAATAAGTGACCGCCATTTGATGAGACCAATAGCGAAACGTTTGTTTATCCACATCGATTTGCACCATAGCAATGCGCCAAACATGCATCATCAAAATAAGGGCGAAAGTTAGATGCTGATGGTCTGATGTTTAAACCTGCGACTGGTTCTGACCCGTTCAACTGCCATGAATTAAAGGCGTCCGCTCAGATGCAGGCGGAGACGCCAAATACCCATCCACGATGTGGTCATTGGCCGCCATGTCTCCAACCGCAGAGGGCAGCGTAGAAGAATAGGGAGGATGCGAGCTGTAGCGGGACTCAAGCAAATCTTGGCGGTGTTTTTTTATTATATGCCTTAATCGCCCTCCTCGGACCTTCTTCATGAACGCCGGGTGGTCACGGATCTCCTCCAGTACTGGATTCCACCCGTACTGGCGGCTTTCCTCTGAGACACGCAGCTCACGGCTCTTTGCGCGGGGCCACATATATAGAATGAGCTTAGCGATGAATTCATCTGGGATCAGGCGAATGATTACCGCCACTGGCACTGCAAGAGCTCCAAGCAATACGCTCACTGCCCACTGGGTGGCCTGGTCGAGAGGCTGCACGGAAAAGGCTTTCCCCCCGAGGAAGATGATCAGGACCTGACCACTAATGATGATGAGCTGAATAAAGATGAACCATCTGTTGCTTAGAATGCCCTCCATAATATTTAGACGATTATCAACCCGGCGGCAGCTGCAGGAACCAGTTAGTAAGTGACTTGACCAGGAGGAAATTCTACTACTTGCTTGTACTGGTTGAATATCTGCATGAAGACGAAGGTATTGAACACCACTGTCTGCATATGTCTGTTATCCCACTTTGGGAAGATGGATTGGCCACCAAAGTTCAGGACGAGCGTCACAGCCAGTTGATATATGGCCTGTCCAATGATCATCTTCCACATTGTCAAGGTGATTAGCGGGGCAGATTTGGGATCGGGTTTCCGTTCGAGAACGTACGGCGAAGGAGGATCCGTCGCTACAGCAATGTTAGGCACCCTTTAAAAATATAAAACATGAGAAAAGAATACCAAGTGCAAGAGCAGCGAAAGTGTCCATGATGAGGTTGACCCACAATAGCTGCACTGCGCTGAGGACAGAATCCTCGTTATTGCTGGCAACAGCCGAAACAAAGGTGAGAACAACAGCAGTGATGTTGACAGTTATTTGGAACTGAACGGATAATAAGTTTTTGGTCTTGAAGCAGGTTATGGTGATCTTACTTGAAGGAATTTTTTGACAGCATCATTGACCGTGCGTCCCCACGCTATCGCCTTGACAATCGATGCAAAATTGTCGTCCATCAGGATAATATCCGACGCCTCTTTGGCAACTTCGGTGCCTGTGACGCCCATTGCGAAGCCAACATCGGCAGTCTTAAGTGCCTGTGCATCATTCGTCCCATCCCCAGTCACGGCGACGGTCTCCCCAAGTTTCTTGAGCTGGCTGACCAGAATCTTCTTGTCGTCTGGACTTGACCGCGCGATGACCTGCAGACTTGGGATGAGCTCGTTCATCTGACGAGAGCTTAACTGGCGGAATTTGGGCCCTTCGATGGCGACACCGCCAGGCGTGTAGATACTGCATTGCTGGGCGATGGCTTTGGCCGTGACAATGTTGTCGCCAGTCACCATCCTGACAAAAACGCCGGCCTGCTGGCACTGCTGGACGGCCTCAGCGACTCCTTGGCGGACGGGGTCCTGGATGCCGAAGATGCCTAGAATCGTCATGTCCTTGAAGATTGGCTCAAAGACCACTATTTCGCAGTCATTTTCCTCCGTCGGTGTCCCATGAGGCGGCCATTTTTCGAAGTCTCGGTGCACAAGAGCGATACATCTCAGAGAGCGAGACGCATAGTTGGTGATAATGGCATCTAGCGCGGCCCTTTTTTCCTCGGAGAGTGGTGACTCTGCCAGATCATTGGTTGGATCCTGCACGATCTGCGTCGATTGGTGGAGTAAGATCTCTGCAGCACCTTTAACTAGCATCCGATACTTTCCGTTATCCATCTGGACGACCACCGCCATGCATTTGCGGCTCGAGTCGAATGGGAACATCTGCACGATCTTCACGTTTGCTCTCTCCTCGCCCACTGGCCCGAGACCGAGTTGCTCTCGCGCGAATGACAGCAACGCTGTCTCCGTCTTAGATCCAATAAACATCCTCACTCCGTCATGGTCACTCTCGAACGCAGTCGAGTTGAGCACGATTGATTGGAGTAAGTGCTTTTTGATCGATGTAGAAAGGGTGGATATAAACTCTGAGGCTGAAAGACTCCCTGGGTCCGGTACACTGGCCGCATCGTTCAAAGACAGTTGATCTCCAAATCGTGACGTGGTGCCTAGAGTCGCAGCCACGACACTCATCTTGTTCTCGGTGAGCGTGCCGGTCTTGTCGGAGCAAATGGTCGTGGCATTTCCCATGGTCTCACATGCCCGGAGCAAGCGCACGAGGTTATTGTCCTGGATCATCCTTGTTGTTGCAAAGGCGAGAGCGAGCGTGACCGCCAACGGTAGCCCCTCGGGCACTGCTACAACGACGATGGTGACGGCCACGATGAAAATCCGCAGAAAGGCCTGGCCCTTGGCCTCCCCACCGCCCTGAATGTCCTTGAGGCGGATCAGAAACTTGATGAACAGTACCACGAACAGTATCAGGCCTGAGGTAAGGCCGACCTTGGCAATATAATCCGCCAGCACATTTAGCTTGATTTGCAACGGGGTAGTCTCGCCCTCATCCTGGAGAGACATCATCGTCCGGCCGTACGTTGCGTGGACACCGGTAGCAGTGACCAGAAAAGTTCCCACCCCCTCTTCAACCTTGGACCCCGATATGATAAAGGGATCCATCTTCTTCAGGTCTTTGTTCTGTTCAATAGCCCAGGAGACTTTGTCACCGGGGGTTTTCCGAAGGAGATCTGACTCGCCCGTTACTGAAGACTCGTCACATTTGACGTCGTGTCCGTCGATCAGGACCCCATCGGTTGGGATCATGTCGCCCGGTTCCAGGCACATCACGTCCCCGACAACAATATCATAGGTCGACACCTCTGCTGTCTTGCCTGATCGGATGACCTTGACATATCGATCCTCTTTCTTCTTGTTAAGCTTCGCGAACTGCCGTTCTTTCTGCCAATCATTCGCCGCGCCGACGGTGACAACAACGATGATCGCAACGATGATCGCGGCACCCTCCACCCATTCCACGCCCGTTGCTCTCACAGATTGAGGAATACCCACGGCGAGGGAGACAACGGCAGCAATTGATAGTAGGATTAGCACCTTGTCATTGTACGCGATCCACACGAGCTCCCAAATGGATTTGAGCTTCTTCTCGGGAAGCTTGTTGATTCCAAACACCCGCCGCCGATCCGCAAATCGGTCCTGTGGCTGCTTGGTTGCCGATGCGTTCACAATGGCATTATGCAGTGGCGCCAATGAAGAGGCCGACTTGGGCGGCGGCACGAGTTCCCGTGAAACCACCTCGTCAACACTCACCGTACCGTCCAACACGGTCTCGTCCATGCTCAAGCCGCTCCGCACGTCGGTTCGCAGCCCTTTTTCCAGCCCGCGCAGTCCACCAAGAGCGCCGAAAGCACCGAAATCCTTGGAGTTCAGGAGTTTATTCAGTTGGTCGGGCGAGAAGGCGAACTTGCTGTTCTCTACTTCGGGGTCGGGTTTCCTGCTGGGTTCCGGTCTGATAGTGTCTTCTTCATCGTCGGTGTCGTCCTTGCCGAGCGCTCTGCGAGACGAAGTCGGCACATCGGTATCTCCATAAATACTCGATGTTTGAGTGCTGTACTCTGGCTGTACTGACCAGCCACGATGCTGCGTAAAGGGCACGGACAGCAAGGGGGAATGGGGCTCGGTCATTTTAGTTTTTGGCGAGAAGGGATCATGCGGTGAGGTTATACGGCTCTGTTGAACCGGTCTTCGGTAGAGGCAAACGTTCAACGGAAGTGTTGATGCACAAGCTCAATGTAATAGGAGTAAAGGGTTCCGGGGCATACGGGAGGTCGGCGCGTCAGAGAGCTTATCCGAAGGACAACCACGGACGAAAGAAGAAACGACAAGATAATTATGAGGGGCGAGGATTGATTTTTCCGGTCCATTCAACCAGGTGTAGTGCCCTATACTGGTTGGTAACTGGCCAGTACTTCTCATAACACGGAGAGTTGTTGAAAGGCCACTAGAATTGATGTCGTTATGATGCAACGGTCGGCGTTTTGTGTTACATGACTAGAGGAAGTTAAATATAAAAACTAAAAATAAAAAAGAACCACCACCCACCAAAGGTGTGCCTAGCATCGCTACATAGTCTTCACATACCTTGATAATTTCCCATTTTAGTCTTAAGGCACATGTCACACTGTCTGATATAGATGTGGCAAATACAACATGTCCTATTCAGCTGGAATCTGATGTAGATCTGCTTATGTAGTTTCATTCTCACGGATGTGATCTCTAGAAATTTGCTCTGCTTTATTTTCGCCTCTGAGCATTTTGTCTGCGCAAATAGAATATTGTGCTCTATCACGTATACGCGCTAACCCAGCTGGCGCAGGAGTAGTTCATGCCTGGAAAGAGGCACGATGAGCGAATTCGACACGGACGCCTCCACAGGCGAGTCGTCTGCTCGGAGGGAGGTGCTCCAAGCGGATTGCCCAGAAACGGAATCGATTTTTTGATGATCTTGATCGCGCCGCGGTCACGCCAGTCCAACCCGACGCGTGAAGGAATCCAACATTTAAATGTATTCCTGTAAATAAAATGACACCAGAGACTCTAAATGTGATAACTGACGATATTCTAAAGAGTATCCTGAAGAGAATCAACCTTCAGGATATAAAAATATAGAAACTATAGACTGCATTACAAGCTAGAGATAGAAAACTGGAGGAGCAAGAAGAAGAACAGGCTGTATTAATAATCTCAACAGTTAGATAGAATTCTTAACCCTTAAGTATCTAGGCCGTATTCGAGATGATTTAACACTAACCTTCGTGTTTTAGACCATTTTGGCTTATCGCCTCTTCCACCAATTTGTACGTACTCTGAATGTGAACTACTAGTTAACGAGCTTATGGCAAAGTTAAGATTGTGGCTGGCACTACATGGGTACTGGTGTCTTGAAAAAGAAGAAGCTGACATATCACTTATTCCGCAACATAATCGCCTATTGCGGTCAAATTGGGAAGTCTAACCTTTCCTTCATTACTCTTGTTACCCAAAACCACAGTTACTGCTCCTGATAGACCCTCCGGATAAATCTGCAACCGTAGGTCAAATACAAACGGATTGTCTTGGGATAACTCCTTCTTGGATGATATAAGGATCACCTCAACCGGCGTCAGAGGAGGTGCACTCATAATGACATCACACTCAATCTGGTCACCAGACAATTGCTGTGCTTCAAACATGGTCCCTGACAGGACGGACGCTGCAGTCCCAGGACGAGGGATCACTTGTAAGCTGATACCAGGAGCACCCCGAACTTCACATGAGCTGACACGGCCTGTTGCACTGCCAATGCCCTTCACCTTGAAAACTCCTGTTGCGGTAATAAACTTTGAATGAAAAAGCGCAGCTCTCTGAACCTTCTCCCCAATTTCCTTGTGTTCCTGAATGGGGCTCCTGAGGAGGAAATTGCAAATGCTGTCAACGAAAACACTGGTAATATCATGCGTTTCACCTGCCCCGATACTCTCTATCCATTGATTGAACAGCCTCGAGCTAGTAGGATCCCTGGCCAAGGCTCTGTTTAACTGTAGGTTTCCTCCCATGACAGAGCATTTGCTCTCACGTCGGCATAAGTATTCTCTATATTGGGCTGTACCTTTTGCTCTACCTTCAATGCCCATAACCGAGCTATACTCCGTTCCAATATGTTCGCGGAAATTCTTTTTCGATTCGTCGGATGCATCAGGCCTCGTGACCTGTAGGTGGTACCGCGCTCCAGAAGAACAGCCTGTGATAACATGTGTGCCCCATTTTGCAAAAAACTTTGCAAATGCATCTCTTGCTGAAGCATCATTCTCATCCCAGGAAGGAAGTTCCCTTGCCGTCTGGATGAAGTCGGTGTTGATCTTATTTCTTTCCAAGCTCTGCACGTTGAACTGGGCAGTATAGTGGAGCTTACCAATGCTCCAGAGGCCAAACAGAGATCTAGGATCGAAAGATACCCTGTGACCAAATTTTCCGTCACCTTCCGTCGAGATTCCCAGGTAACGATGGCCCAATGATGGATTGGCTACCAAATCATTCGCTAACGCGGCTCCAGTCGTGCAAAGTAAATCTTCAGTAACAATGGCTGTTCCACCAGGAGCAATCAAGACATCGTCGGGAACTAGATATTCCTTCTTGGATCCCGGAACTCTAGTCGTTTCCTTATTGAAGTTGAGATTTAGAAGCTGACTTTTTTCAGCGCTCTCTAACGTTTCTTGGTAGTCGAATAAATTCGAGCCTTATGTTTAATCAGCTCGTCTATTTAAATGATAAAAAGGGGATCAGTAATACCTGGAAAGAGAGTGATACTACGTCCTAACAGCCTGCAAGAAGACAGTGGTTCAGGCGGAGTATCCATGCTGCTCTGGTGATAAGTATAAGAGGTAAGGCAGATATGTATGAGAGAGAAAACAAAAAATGTGGTTGTACAGTTAATTGGTCCGTTATATATAGTCTTTCCCTTTCCGGTGATGTAATAACCTTGTTAGTTGAAATTCTACGGTTTCCATTCATTTTGTCATCTTTGATCATGATGACGTTGGGTAGCGAACCCCAGCCGTTGTATGATGGTCGTCAGTGTTTGCCGTTGTTTGGTCTGTCCTAATACTCTTGTAATTGCTAAACTGTTCGTTCAAATAGCCAGGGACCGCCTCACTAACCAAGTCATCTCTCGCCTTCACTGACTTTTGTTTGCTTCCGCCGCCTAACGGGCGTTTCAGCCGCTATTCCGTGGCTCACAAATATGATGGTGCAAATAAGTTTAGCTAATTATATTTTTATTGGCAAATGACAAAGATTGTAGATGTCTTAATCTGGCTTTCAGGAGGTCCAGAATATAATATGATAGAAAGGTTGAGATGTCAGGTAGAAACAATAGAGATAAGAGTTTCTGGCAGCCAAGTAACTGTCATTAAAGAATTTCTGCCTGGTTGGGCGTATGACAACGTGTATTTATCCTGCCCACTTGCCTTATCCTGCCCACTTGCCTTATACTCTTAGTACACCCCCCGTGTGCCTTGAGACTCATTCCTGATGCCCTGTCGCTCAGTATTCTGCATTACCTCCAGTGGTTAGCCATATGGAAAGCAAGATATTGGGATGGTAAGTTCATTATAATAGAATAATCTAGGTAAGCGCTGGAATTCGGCGGGGTTTAAATAGAGGGATTATACGAACGATGTTCTCCTGGATTTCGCCCTGGTCCAATATTCTTAAGATAGCTTCGTTATCATCGGATGTGCCGAACTCGTTCTCAATTGTGGCCCTGCTGGCTTCATTATGAATCCCTCCAGCTCCATGTCTAGACCGATTGCAAAATTTGATCAATAGTTGACTCTTCCTAGTCGATATACCCTGCATTGCTAACGCAAGAACGTATAGGTTATATCAGGACGGAGCACTTACTGATGAGAAGTAAATATCTTCCATCCATCGAGCACCTGCGCTAGTGGAATAGAATGATCCCTTCTCCAGCTCTGCACAGCAGCAGTATCTTCAACCATTATGACAAAGTCTTCAGTCTGACCTTTGTAGATAACCTTGGATTGTCTTTTGTTCCCTCGGGTCATTCTGAAAAGTCTTAGTTCGCTTTGTATTTGCTATGATTGCTGATTGTTCCTTTTGAATCAACGGTAACTGGAAGATTTCGGGAGAAACTAGCAATAGAGGGCTTTAAACCAAATCTGGGCGAGACAAAAATCGATGGCGCTCAGAAGAGAGGGGAGACGCTTTCATATCTCATGGTGCGTCATCATGACACATGCCGCAGCGCATCCCTCACGCGACGTCTGAGGTCACTGAAGTAAGGGAATCTGGAATGCTACTAGATGATTTTCTAAGGCGTAATACTCTATGCTGTTTACACCAATCTAATAAGGTATGTCGGTATTGGTTTCATGTAATGGTAAGTAACAATTTCATACTATCAAATGACAAGATGTTATGTCCTTCGTCGGAACGAAAGAATCAACTCTATTCCACATAACCCAAAAACGTCCTTTGGACACCGCGGGATATTAATGATTCGATATCCTTTGATCTTTTCTCCCCAGTCATTGGTAGACTTTGAAACCTGATATATAATCATTTAAAGCTCAACTAACTCTGTTGAAGACAACGCCATCTATTAGTAACCGATTCAGGGAGACAGAACAAAGCTCCTACGTATTGATAAACATGCGAAGCATTGTCCGCTAGATCACAAGGCAATAAATTATATCTTCTTCCAACTGTAGTCAATCCCTGACTTTCCTCGTAACAGTAACAGGGTCAGCACCGAGTCCAGATTGTTACAAATAACATCTACTACAGGCAGAGGATGTCCAACGGCACCCTATTTCTTACCAAAATTAAGTTATCGTACTTGGGAAGCAATCCCGAAACTCTGGGTTGGTGTCGTTCTCGAATCTGTGGGTACAGAATTGATCGGGTCTGGGAGGCCATGATTCAATTTAGCTGTTTGTTTGCCGTTGACTAACTTGACTTTTCAGTCATAGGGTTGGCATCGTTGTCGAACATGACTCCATCGACAAGTCAGAACTTATCTCAAGAGTCCGACACCTTGCATAACACCGCGCTGAAGCCATGTACATTATCATCCACATCAAATGTTCATGGCTCCTAGACATTGTTCGCTGCGCCCAATGGCAGCCGTAGGGCTCTCATTATGTTGCCATCGCTCGTACTTAAGGAACACCAATTCGCCGTCTAAGGAAACCCCAAAATGCCTCAATCAGTGTTAAAACAGTGAAGTTTGGAATTGAAGCATTCTGTAGATCTTCGGAATGCCGCTTGAGCCAATAAATGCAGAAGCCGAGGCCGAGGATTTTAGATGTTGGTATCACCAGCTAGGTACTGTGTACACAGTTAAGTGGACAGCATGTATGCTCGAAAAGCAAAAGTCAATTGATTCATGTAGATAGATGTAGATCCTCAGTCTAGTTGGAAAACACCCCTGGATCCCACGCGCAAGCCCTCGGCAGTCACAACACCGGAGCCGCAGCCCAACGCAAGAATGTGTACACCAAGCAAGGGATGTTATCCATCAGTGGCTAGTAGTATGTCACCACTAGTTTGTTCTGACAGGGGATATATCCCGACAGTTCTATTATTCACTTGACTACCTGTCTACTGCATGACGTGGAACAGGCATTAAACCAGGGACAGACAGCTACGCTTCTGACTCTTAATATTAAAAAAGCCTTTAATAAGGTTCTTCCAGGCAGACTAGTCTATAGACTATGTATACAAGACTGGCTTGATAACTTAATTTGTTGGATAGCCTCTTCACTACAGGATGCTTAGTTTAAATCTGGTTTGATAATAAGCTAGAATCTATAATAGTTATATATTATAATCTATCTTAAGACTTATTAATATCTCTTATTCTATTTATACTTTATCTAGCCTCTCTATTCCAGCTAGACAACCTGAGAACTAGATTTAGTTACATAGATAATACAGCTATCTTAGTAATCTCCCCTATTTTAAAGTCTAACTATTAAAATTTATTAATCTTATTATAGAAAGTCCTAGATTAAAACTCTTTAAAAAAAATTATTTTTATACTCTCTTAAAGAAAGCAGACGGCGAGAGGGCTGCCAGAAACGGCCGCAGGTGAGGCCGTTTTAGGCCGTCGATTTGCCAGGGCTTCTGCCACGCACCCACGACATCCATCCACGCTCCAGCATTGTCCGCTTCGCTCAGCAGCGCACCACAGCCTTCCTAGGTCTCCCTGAGGTCGTCGACCCTGCATCCACAGTCTCCACCCATATCGGTCTGCATGTGATTTCCATCCTCAGTATGGCCAACACCGTCTTCTCCTTTTCGTGCTGGCTGCGGTTCGAGACGCTGTGACCGCGCCGACAAGCCGTCTGACAGCCCGCCATCGAAAGATATCCTCCGACTCCAAAGGGCTTGCAAAAGACGGAGAGCTCCCTGCCCGTACAAATGCGGGCAGGAAAAATAGGGCTGCAGGCCTTTCTTCTTGAAAGGTGAGTCCCCGCCGTGGCTACGCCAATGTGCCGCTGCAGCGACGGCCGGAAGACGGCGGTGCATGTTGTGGCATACTGCCCAGAGGACACTGCCCAACCCGATATGCCGTTCGCGATGCGGACATGTTGCGACTTCGAGACGGCGGTCCGAGATCCAGATAAAGCACTGGCCCTCTGCTTTACGAGGAGAGGGCGACTAGGGGAGTACAGTATAGTCGCACTGCAAATCGCTGACAGTGGAAATATGACGCGAGTGGAGTGCAACGCGGAAGCGTCAGAGAGGATCTCGCACCGGTGAGGTCCGGAGCCTCATCTATCCATTTCTTTCGCTAATTTTCTGCCAACAGACGGGGATGATACCTTTGCAGTATGCGCAGGCAGCAAGCGACGAGCGTGCAAGATACAAAAGAGTAGCGAACCGTTTTTCATCTGGCCTGTAGGGCACAGTTTTCTATATGATAGGAAAGGTGGAAGGACCACCTAGCTAGATGGCCCAGGCATTAGGCCAGCGGTGTAAGACTAATAATAATAAACAATAGCAGAAGACGTACACCAACCCATTCTACCTCGAGAGGACCGTCATTGAATCTCGCAAACGGGTTAACCTCCCAGTCATTTGTAATATTCCCCGTAGTCACTTAGTATGAATACCTGTCAGCAAAATAGCCCTCTATAGCGCGGTGACATCCAGAGACTCAAGGTAGACATTAGCCTGCTGTCGGCCTTTGGTTTTCAGCTCCTTCGAGCATAGGCGAAGTAGGTCGCTGCTTGACCTTGGGCTCCTCTAGAACTGGCCGTTCATTCGCAGCGGAGGCCAGTAATGACAGCCTGCTCACGGAGAGAAGGTCCCCGACCCTGGTGCTGCCATCCCTAGCTAATCCCCCACTCATCCGGCCCAGATCTCGCCTGATTAGTTCGATCTTCTTACCACGGCCGGTCAAATGTAAGATATTGCCGATGGCCGCATGGATGGCCAGGAGAGAGGGATCAGGCAAAGGATATCGTCCATCATGGCTTGTGAATGTAACAAACCGGTCGCGAGGAAGGAACCCTTCATACCCCCCGGCAAATGTTGGAAATACCTTAAGGTAATATCGATTTGAGATTTGAGTCGATTCGAAGACAAAGTGAAATCCCCCAGATTGGCTAGGAAGAGAGTCAACCATCATGAAGACATTGTCTTCTCGGTTGACATCCTCAGAAGGGAAGTTCATACGGGAGCGAAGGCCAGGAAAGTATCGGTAGAGGTTGACCCAAAGCGTTGCATGTCTATATCGTTCATCTCTGTCGTCTTCTCGAAATTCGCCTAAGGCAAACGGAATAATATGCACGGCTTGCAGAATTGCGGCTGAGCTAGAGGGGCGTTGGTGGTAATTCCAGCTCCAAAGTTTTGATACACAACACCGATATCCATCCCTTTTCAGACAGTGATCGCGTAGTTGTTGTTGGTCGACTCTTCGAACGGAATGGATATCTTGGGAGTGCAGATTGTCAATAGAATCTTCAACGCCAAGGCGTGGGGACGGAGTTATGGCGGGTGTGGTGCCCCCATGAGCTAACATGGGCCGCAGCAAGCTGCTCTCGAGGCTCTCAGCCAGCTGCCGAAGTTCTTCATCATCGACGCGCTGGTACACGTCCTCAGCTAGATTAACTTGTCCATCCGCCGGGAGATACTTGAAAAAAGTTTGCAAGAAGTGTGCAGTATCATCATTCTGGTCAAGTGGTTGGTATCGAGCAAGCTTTTTCTCCAGAGTTTGTTTGGCCTGAGCGAAAGTTTCGAAGACGTTAGAAAAAACCAGGGCTTAGGCTCTCTTGTGACGACATCTTGATCAACCGTAACACAGCGGAATACGGATGATATAGCCAGAGAGACTTGATAGGTCCAATCAGCCAGCAAAATCATAAGTGGAGACGATAGAGGAAAGTATACCGGTATGGTAGCGGTAAAAGAGAGCCTACGTCACCCCATTCGCCGAGCACTGACAAGCACCCGCTGTGTCGTCTGTAGGCCGTGTTTGGCCCAGAAGGTCGCTTCTCGCACAGTAGAAAATGTAGAGGCCGACAACCAGAGGGGATGATTTTAATTTTTCGATGCAGAAGCAATAATGTAATCGCTGTTTCGTCACGATGCGAGGAGAAGGAAATGATGGGAAGATGAAGGTTTCTCGAGGGGAGAGTGATGCAGGTGCGCTTAATGAGCTGTTACTCCGAAGTACTCGGTGACGCGAATTACGCGATGCGGTTTAGCGTGCCTATGTGGAGAAAGCGCTCCCTTAAGCGTTTGGTATCCACATGCGTTTCTTTTAAGTCACCTCTTATCACCGCTTCAACTTCTTGCTGATTTCCGCCCTTCTGCTCCTCCTTTCTCCTCGCCCGTATCCATGCGCTGTTGGTGAGGCATTTTTACCATTGATCTGTGTTGCCGAGCTGCGCCGTCTCTTTTTCCTCTGTGTGAAACGGTCGGTCGTGTGCGATCCCTCGAGCGCAGTTTTGGCTGGATTCTGTCGTCCTGCTCCCGTTCTCCCCTGCTCCCACTGATGCGCTTTTGATGAGGCATTTTGCCCTTAGTCCGCTATGCCAAGCTGCATCTCCTTCGTCTCCTCCCCTGCCAAAGCGTTGGTTGTCTAATCTCCGCGCTCGGCGCCTACTGCACTATTTCAGGATGATCATTCTTGTGCAGCATGGCTCCGAGTCTGCCTTGTGGTCTGGATTGTCAGCCTTGCCTGACAAGGCCCAACTCATTTCGAAGACCAAAGGAAATAGGTATTCCTTTCATCCGACAGAACTGTCTCGACCGTTATAAGGGATCGCTGATGGTTGCCTACCCTACAACAATCTATTAGGTACCTACAGCGATTTCCACACCATTCTTACGTTATGGCCACAGATACACGATAACCGGACCAGGACATTGAGACGGTTTCTGAGGTGGAACACCCTCGATGTTACTGTCGTCCAACTGAGAGTGACCAATTAATATCCTTCGCATGCACATTCATCATGCGGTCCGCTAATGCTTTGACGGGGGGTTTTTTTATTGAGGATTTTCCAAATAAATGCGCCACATTGTATAACCATGGCCCTATGGCTTTTAGCTCGGATCCGAGAAAATTGGAACCCTTTTTCTTTCCTTACCTTGACAGCATGAATACCTAGTCTTTCTAGTAAGGGAATGAGCTTTTTATGATGATCTTCATCCACACATCGTAGCATATTCATTTCCAATGGTTTCATCTCAAAATTAAGATCTTTTTAACTTTTTTTATACCGTATAAGTCTTTTCTAAGTAAACAGTGGTACATACGACCATAGGGTGTGGAAAACAGGGCTTCCCGTCCGCTCAGCCGTACTTAAGCCACACGCCGGCTGGTTAGTAGTTGGGTGGGTGACCACCAGCGAATCCCAGCTGTTGTATGTTTTTTATATTTTTTCCCCGGCTTGTTACTCTTAACTTTTCATATGATTTGATGGCTCGCTTACTCGTCTTCCAAAGAGCCAAGGGTGAGAGTGCGAAACAGGCATTCTCTTTGCCTTCGAAAAGCTCGGAATTCTCAGCTCTCTTGATATAAAGGTTGTTGAATTGCCCCCAACATACTTATTGGTTATTATTAAAAAAAGCTTATGAGATTAAGATTACTGCTAACTACTCTCAAGGATAGAGTGATTTGTTTGTGGCCTCAAGCCCTCTAGAATAGGGATGTAATACTGTTTCAAGGGTATTATCCAACACAATGATGGTAGACCCATTGATTTTCAATCTCTTATTTCCACCACCTCTGTCTACATTCCTTCTTCTTTCTCTTTGCCTTCATCCTCTTCCTCACACTCTTTCTCACACTCTTCCTCACACTCTTCCTCACACTTTTCTCCTCACACCCTTTCACTTTGCACTCCGACGCTTTATCCTCCGATTGCAACAGAAATTGTTGTTGGAACTTTACTTTAGCCGATAGACCCTCGTGTATCCCTGTGATTATGGGACTACGCCATTGGAGATACTGCTCCTGGGCACAGGGGACCTGTGCCACAACTTCTCCTAATGAAGTCCAAGTCTGTGATTGTGCACACCCTATGGCTGACCGCGAAGAATATGATAAGTTTCTTATTCTGATGATATATGCTACATCTAAATTTGCGGCCCTACAGCCACACAGGAGCCTACGGCCACATTGGTTCATGTAAAAGTCCCACCGGCGCGAATATTTGAAGATTTAGATACGTACTTGTCTATTAGGATATATTCTAGGATAAAATTTAATATATATAAATATTATCTTTCCCATTGCTGAGCGCGCAGAACTTGTGAAGGACATTTTTGAGCGCCTGGATAATTTCTCCATAGTCAGGATTGGTCCAGGACTTGAGTTATGTCTTCAATATATATTACTTATTATATTTTGTCCTATATATAAAGCTTCGCAACAGCTCACTATTAATTGTTATCTTATAGATCTTCGCTCGTCTCTGAAAATTGAAAAGTCAGCGTGAGAGTCATTGAGGGATTTGGTTAGGGCATAGAATCTCGTAAGCAAAGCTCAGATTATATAGGACCGTGCTGCTATATCATGATGATCATATCCCTGCACACCATATTCTATGGACAATTTAATCCTTCTGCGAAAACAAGTCAGACAGCTTCTCTCGAAGTGTGGTACAAGGTACATATATGAACATATGTATATGTATTTGGTTGAATGAGCATAGAGCATAACCGGCGTTTGGCTTGAACGCGGCCAGAAGTTGGGTGAGTTAGGGTGAGCGCGCTTTAAGAAATGGTGAGCAATCAACCTGGTCGCGCGTTTTCATCCAGCTGAAACTTTATTATCTACTATAGATTTTGTTAAAAGATTGTTTGATCTAGTACAATGCACCGAGACTATTAAGTTATAAAAACAACCTGAGATTATCTATCTGAGGTATAGATGGCATGTTATCTTATTTCCTATTCCACAAGTCCAGCCATGTAGAGGATCGCAGTTTGTCTGGAGATAAAAGCAAACACGAAAATTGCTGCGGTAGTCCGAGAGCCTAATATATTATACAGAATAGCTAATAATTTTAAAGATAGAGAGCTTGTTTTACTCTAGAACTTTCTAACAGCAATAGCGGGCCAAATCTCAAAGCGCTGCATGTGAACGTCTAACAGCTGAGTGCAGAGATCGAGACTAGCGTCCTCCAATAGCCTCTTCAGCGGATACTCACTGATATCCTCGCCATCTTCATCCATCCACTGGAACTGCCCATTAACTGGATCCCAGCAACACATTGGCCCCTCTATACTTGTCACACTCTCCAACTCCCACCGCTGCCGCACCCGAATCTCATGCCCCTCCGCCCAAAGCCCATCTGGCTGCGCCTTCACAATCAGAATAATCTCTTCCGTCCGATAGAAATCCCGGATTACTTCAGCCAAAGCATCCGGTCCCTGCTCAGCTAATAACGCAGCAGGCAGGGCCAGCCGCGTGAATGCGGGCGCCGGACGACCTACGTGGCTATTCTCAAGGTCTGGTTGAAAGAGTCGATCCCACGGATCCGATAGGAAGTTATTGAATTGCTCCTTGGAGATATAAAGTATATCCTGCTTCGGATCGACGGGGCGGACAAAATGCAAGGACTGTGTATACTTATCAAAACGGATTTGCAATCCCTGCTCGTTGATCCAGGCTCGAGCGAAACTGCGGGCCTCGCGGTTGACAAAGAACAGCGGTACTTCCACGTGAACTGGGTCGAGACGGTCATGGTAGAATTCAAATTCTAGATTCAGCTCGTCGTTGTCTGGATTGTAGCCTGAGTCTGCTACAGTAAGACGCCGGGGATCCCAACAGCCGGTTTTGTAGAAGCAGAGTTGTGGTCGTTGGCCGAGTGGATCGGGGAGGGCGAGTTGCCAGATTTGGTTGCGGAGTTCGCCGGGCAGGCGGGTGAAGGGGGAGGGTTGGACATTTGCTGCTGCCGGTGGTGTCATGGGTCAGATTTGTGGGAGACAGATGAAAGATCGAGAAAAAGAGAGAAAGTCGCTAATGTAGGTGTGAAATGAAGGAGGGGTGATTGATGATGGAATGATGCGCGGACATACGGATGCCTGGATTAGATGCAGCAAGGGACTTTAGTATTAACCAATTGACTAGTTGTTGCTTGGCCCCCACGCTGATCTGTCAGTCGGGCTGATCATCCGAGTCGATGATTGGGATGTCCGACAGGCCCCCGAACCCCTCAAGCTAGCAGTTTAGTCACTTTTCAGGCCAGTTGCTTTCTCTGTCTACTACACATAAGGTAAAACACCAGCTATTGTATCTTATCTGATAATCCAGGGCTGGCTTATTCACCAGCTGGAGCGGTCCATTCCCAACTCTAGGCAAGGGACATTTCTGTCTTCGAACGTCCAAGACATACCAGTTTCAATTTTACAAGGTCTGGGCTGCATATACGATGGCCATTATCCTTTGTCCCACAATGGTGATAAAGAGACACTATTGTGTGCGGCTTTGGGGGTTGTAGTTCGCGTATAGATTTAGTACCATTGTTTCATTTTTGTCGTATTGTCTTTCCCTTTCCCTCCTTTTTGTTTATTTTAGAACTCTGATTCGTTAGCAGGGTGGCTCCCAAGTCCTGGACTGCTCACCAATAATCTTGCACTGTCTGTTCTTTTGTTTTCTGGAAACTACTAGGTGCTATTCCGTCTCAAGTGTATATCCATGTTCACTAGCCCGACGACTGCGGCACCATCCCCTAGGGTAAGGAAAACAAACAACACAGTGCCCGATATTTTCACCCTATTCGCGAGGAGTTGCACTGTACTTGAGTGTATATCCATGTTTCCAAGCTCAACTCTTACCTATTTCAGTCTGAAGGGACTAACCATTTTCGTAACGCCACCTCGGGGTCGCGGAGGCTTTTCGATCATGTATACCGCACGAAGCGAGACGCAGTGGCCTTCCAATGATGCTGTGAGAAACAAGGAGGAATGGTGATGTGTGAAGGCCCACAGGACTGCATGGATGCCTCCTTCGGAAGGACGGGCACTTTTTCAACACCGTGCAGGGGTTGACAAGTCAGCCAGACACAAGCAACGAATGAAGGCCTCTTTCGGATGCAGGTGAGAAAAGACAGTGACTGGCCCCCCGTCACAGGATTATCAGAGCCAACTGTTACTGTACCTAAAATAAAGCCTTTTTGGTGACCCAAGCTCTGCATGCAACAGTGAAACTCAATTCGCTCTTAACAAGATCTGCGTTCTAGTCGTTGGAGTTAGCCAAGTTCCATGGTGCATGGTGGGTAATACTACGTTTTATTACCAAACATTGGTATTTCATAATGTGTGTATCTGCTCAAGATGTCGTCGTATTTACAACATGACCTTAGCCCTTCTGCTGCCGTCTTTCTTGCCTTTTCCTTTTTTCTTCCTCATTTTTTATTAGATTGTTTCTTTGCGCTATTCGACTCAAAATCCCGTTCAATCATTGCTTGAGATGGCAAAGAACACACTTGCTGTATAGATAAGGGGAATGTGGCTATAACATAGCTTTTTGAAAATCTATCTATAATACTAATGCCAGTCTTTACTTTAAAGACAATACAATTACTAGCCCCGCAAGGGGTAACAAGCAGATCTGCGATAGTAGCGTCGCAAGACCAACAGGACTTTCCCGCACCAGCGAATGCCGTAGTGCTAGAGACCATGAAATCCAAAACTGCCAAGCTCCTGTCCCTAGACCCTTCCCAGTACGCTTCGTAAGTCTATGCACCGGCAAGAGGCGAACTCTCCGTGCAATAGATATACTCCGCTGGCAGTTAGAAGGGTTTGATAAGACTTTAATCAACTTAGGATCTAAGCGTCCACAGTAACCGGACATGTAAGGTCAGCTGCGGCTAGCCATTTTTTTTTTGGCTACAAGTGATATGCCACAATTATGTGTTCATTGTCTGAGAAGCCCTATGGTAGTGATACCTAGTGCTGACAGGCCTTCCTTATGTCGTCCCATGAATGGACGGAACATTTTGCCTTACGCTTCAGCCTTCAATGTTACCCCCAGGTCCTCATTATCCGTGATCTGTGACTATGAAAAAGCGGATATACTTACAATCATCCTGCCTGTATGCTCACTAAACCTGGAAACGTAAAGGAACGCCAGCGCTTTAGCCAATCATTTGCTGGAAATCAGCCATAAAAACAACGCACAATAACCCTACCAGAACGACTTAGTAGTAGTTGATGAATCTCTAGGCAGTCACTTGTTTGGTCAATCACTCCTCCCTATGCGCAAATTGAACAAGTGATCTTCAAAAGCCTCCTAGGATTCATCCCTGGATTGGGGGCGGATGCCAGTTTCATACTGTTACATCGCCATCATACCAAGAACGTTTGGAATAAAATAACGCACCAAAATCACCATCTCACACGTAAGCAACAGTTGGATGTGACTGAGAGTCAGACGATGTTGGCTGGGAAAATACCCTCTCATATCGAGCTCCGCATCGAATTAGCCCCCATTCTGACTGGACACTTCTGGCAAGATGAGAAGGGGGACGAAGGTATAAGATGGAGACCCAATCCCACGAAGAACACCTTCTCCAGAACACTCTCCAAAACGCTCAGAATATCAAGTCAATCATCATCATCCATTTCCATCCACGTCAAAACAACATACCGCATTAGCCTCTCTCCTCGAGCAGACCTCCCTCAAGATGCACAACTTGAAGCTCATAGCGCTTGCTGCCTTCCTGCTTGTCAACGAGGCCTTCGCTGCCAGAATTGCTTACTGGGCGTGGGACAAGACCGGTGGGCTCAAAAAAGAGGGCAAGTGGGAGCAGAAGAATGGCGGGGAAATCGCTGAGGACAAAGAAAAACTACTGCTCGACAATATCGGAACCTGGTCGAATCACCGATTCACCGCCAACAAGAATTCGCGAAGTAATATTATCGTTGTCAAGGCAGTCGACAAGACTCAGGACAAGAGCGGAGCCACTAGGTTGATTCAGGAAGCCGAGAGTATTGTTAGACAGCACATCCCGAAGTAAAAGGGATTTGGATGTGCGTGAACGAAACGCCCAACATCACGCAAGCACGCTCCGGCGGCCCTATGCTCATTGGTATCGAGGAATGGTATCCGGGGACAAGTGGACTAAGATCCAGTCGGGGAGACAATTTTCGAGTATGGTGTGGGGGAAGAGAGCAATTTGAAGATGAGGCAAGAGAGTTGGCGATGTTCTTTTACACGACTCTACGGACTGCAGAGGAGCGTACTTTGTGAATATTGCTTACATAAATGTACTACTCATCGGTTTTTTCCTTTTCAGCATTCGAGTAGACTCTAGGCTAAATTGGCTGAATAGTATCAGGACTACAGTTTACTTCGGAGTCTTCTGCAAACACAATGCAGATGATGATCAGATTTCTATGCCAAACCCAGAGGTCTTTCTATTACACTGATGGTCCAAATTAGAACAAAAAAGTCAAACACTTTATATAATTACTTAGTTCTTTGAAGTATTAGAAACGTCAAGTCCCAAGTCCAGGCAAATATTCTTACTTGAAAATATGTACTCGCGACGTGATCATATCAGCAGCTTCATGCAACGGTGTTCATTCTGTTTTTAGGATTACTATGCTTTCAGCTGATCGTCTCTACAGCTTTTGTCTAGTTCATTACCGTTGTGACTATCAATAGCCATGACTACTCTCTTTCTTCAATTTCTAGTCTGATAGGTCAAATCAATTGTAATGATCTTGTTCAAGCAACTCCGTTTCTAAATCTACCCGAACCTGTCCCATGGCCCCCTAGGATTTACAGTATTGATACCTCTGTTGGTAGATTTGTTCTGTTGTTCAACTGGTCAGCAAAAGTATCTTCAGCCCAATGAGTCGCAGTTTACTAGCAAGATCGTACAGATTACTCTTCAGGAGCATGACGTTCAACATGTTACTACTCTAGTGTCGCATCTACAATCAATTAGTATGGTAGAGAGAGCAGCCATCATGTGTGTTCTTAGGGAGAACCGCCACGATAACAGGAACCTGTAGTGGTACCACGTAAGCCACTATAAAACCGACACTATAGCCATCAATAACAGATATGTTCGAGTGCATGGATACACTCTGGCTGATGAGATGTTGCACGCAGCCACTTGAGTATCTCACTGTGTAAGTTCACAGGAGACAACCTAAAGCATTATTCAACTTGTAACTATCAGCCTCTATGTCCTGAACCCTGTTTGCTCTATTTATATTGTTTGTCTTGTTTCAAGTCCCACAACACCCCGTGACCCCACTAAGCATATTATCACTCTACTAGCGGCGATCTATTTGTCTTCTCTTTTCCTTCTTCAGCTTAATTTTCTACTACGAACCTCTAGCCACACATTGTCTCAGGCAGCGTCTCTGTGGATAGTTTAATTTCACCTAGGGAAAGAACCTATGGGACTTTTTTTGGTCGTAGTCAACATTTGACCCGGCTTGGATGCGGTATGTCGCGCTAGGACCGCGCCCATAGCGTACAAAGACCTAGAAACCAACACCCCTCTTCCACCAGTAGTCAGCCATGTTCTACAATGACTTGCTAAGCATAGCTAGATTCTGCGGTATCACAGAAGAGTTCTGTGGAAGTGGATGTCAGAGTGGATGTGATGCAGTCAATCAGCCGTATGTCCCCAGGCCTGTGCCACCCTAGTTCGATAAACCTCTAATAATATCGCCTGCATCAGGTCTTGTTCAAGAACATTAAGCGAAGCTATTTACTATGAGAGATGGAACTTTGATCAGCCGTGCGACGTCGTGCTGCCGGAGGATATTAATGTTAATCTCTGGACTGTGCGTTGTCTTCTTTTCCATGGGTGTTCCTCTGCAGCAGTAGTACTAATAATAATTATTAGTATTTTTATCACTCATTTGCAGGAATCAACTCATCCGATTTTATAATCATCACTACCAATAACAATGACAAGAAGTGCTGGTCCAAATTCACTGTATTAAAAAAGAAGAAGCCCTCACTAAAAACGTATATCTTAGTTGGAGGTTGGGATGTTAAAGATAAGATCTTCTCTAATATGGTGTGGTTTCCTGGTATATATAAGATATTTATTGACTCTGCTATCTTCATGATGGCCGAGTATGGCTTTGATGGTATTAATATTGATTGGGAGTATTTTGTAATAGATAATCATAATAAGTTATCTTCTAAGATGAGCCTCCTATAACAATACGCCTAGTCTTGTGATACACCACAATCAGATACTAATTGCAAGCAGGTGGCGCTTCAAGAGATATTACAAACTTGGCAACCTTCCTTTCCGAACACAGGATTGCAGTGGGAAATAACTTTGGTCTGACTATTATGTTGTCATCCTTATACTATTAGTCTTGAATTAATTATTAATCTATTGATATTTTCTTCATGATTTAAACTGATGATATAGGACAGGGTACTTGAAGGGTTTTAATATTATTGACATGGCAAAATATATCGACCATTTTATTTTCATGTCTTATGATATCCACGGGACCTGGAATGGCCGCACCAGTAAATGGACGAGCTCTGTTGTTAATCCCCACACAAACCTGACTGGTATGTTTGTAATATACCATTGGGTTCCATCTAATCCCTTTCAGATGACCATGGGACTAAAATATCCACTGGCCTTGATCTTCTGTAGTGTAATAGCATTGAACCCAGCAAAGTCCTGCTTGGCTTGAGATTTATGAGTACTTGTTTAAACTAGCTGATTTCCTCTGCAACACTCCTGGCTGTGATTTTTATACCAAGAACAATAGCACTGGGGGGGGGGCGCTGTCACTGGTGAATACACCGGAACCAGTGGCTTTCTATCAGACCATGAGATCAGTCGAATTATTAGTGACTATTCAGTTAATGTCCACTATGACGAAGCTGCTGGTGTCAATTGGATGACCTGGAGTGGAGATCAATGGTGTGTACACTCAAATACTCCATTGTTATTTGTATCATGATATTTGACTGAGAGTGTATCTAGGGTATCTTTTGATAACGGCCGTACGCTCAAGCAGAAGGCTGACTTTGCCAATAGTAAATGCCTGGGTGGGCTATTTAATTGGGCTCTCGACCTTGGTGGCCCTGGCTCTCTGAAAAATCCCAATGGGATGACGGCAGATGATATCAGTATGGATGGCGCAAGAGCCAAGGGAGGCAGTGATGGAACTGGTCTTCTTTATGTGAGTCTGGAAGTTTTTGGAGATTCATCTACTGTGACTGCTATTGCCCCTGTCAGCATCAAGGTGATCCCCCCCGGTCCGACGTGCACCGCCAACTGTGGTCATAAATATTATAGCTTTTACAACAGACCCTGTCTAACTAACTATGGAATGATGAGTTCATCTAGCTTCATTGACCTAGAGGATCCTGATGCTTCTTTGGTCAGCAAGTGCTGGCGTCCTGGTTGCCTGAATGGAAAATGCACTGATAGTGGTCTATGTATCGAGAGGGGTTGCACTGGTGGTGATTGCAAGAACAGATATGTGTTGGAGATGACTATATTCCCATAGCATGCACAGGATCTGACTGTGATAATAGCACTGCAACAGTGATAAGTATCAGGACCACAGCTGTATTGGCGATGATTGCGATGGTAGTAGTCGCAAGAATAACCATGACAAGGATAATGATAATGATGACAACAACATTGGTGGCGGTGGTGAAGAAAGGTTAGACTAGTGTTTTAATTCTCTCTGCCTCTCCTGGGGCTGTTTGGGTACTCACTTCTCCCGCACAGATTTCACCTGCACCGGCCCCCATTGTCGCATTGTAACATGTTCCGGGCCTGGCTGCATCAATGGTATCTGCACGGAAGAAGGCTGCAAGACCAAGGATTCTGATTACAGGAACAAAGAGGCGGATAGCTGTACCGTGTATGTCTCCAATGCACTGATTACACCAGTCTGGACTTATTCAACCACTACGGTGACTAGCCGCTGCGAAACCGTTACCGCTTGCGCCACTAAGCCGACGACGGTAACCAGCACTGTCAACAAGTGTGGTCTGAACGAAGGCACTATTTCCAATATTGATTATGGTATAAGCGACAATCCATCAATCACAAGCTTTCTCGATGAGCAAATGAGCAGCTTCTTCGCCTCAGCGTTTACCACTACCACCAGCACAACTACTACCGAAACCACTGCATCATCAACGAAAACAATCTCTATCACCCCTACACCCCCCAAAACAAGCTACAACTGCGATGGTTCCTCTTGATGCAAATATTTCCCCAAGATGCGCGCTTTCTGTGATATGGCAAAGAGTTTTTTAAAAGACAATATAGTATATAAGTAAGTTCTATACTTCAAACAGTAAGTGGGACATACTAAGATTATCAGCAGGAACACAGAAAAAGGCATGGACTCTGGAACCTGCTATACGGACGGTAAAAACGCTGGCTACGGTTGTGGTGTCTTCGTCGAAGGCCCTAACTGCCATATGACCGGCAATGTATTAATGGTGTGAGTTGATCTGTTTTCATGGTTTATATTAGCTTTACTAACTTTATTATAGTATCTATGATCATATTTTCCAGGACACTGGCGGAGACTGTGAGATATGCGGTCGTGCGTTTTCCTCAGATGGATGCTCCGTGCATGTTGACTATGTTAGTGGATGCAAAACAACAAATGGGATTCTGGTGCCATATTTTGGAAACGTTTCTGATGTCACCGACGGCCACATCATCGGCCGCGAAGTCGTTGACATTGGCAAAATTATAGCTTTGTATTATTACTAACATCATTGTATAGATAGGACTGTAAAATTATTAGATCTACAAGTATTATAAAAGTAGATTATTTAATTTATAAGCTAATCCTATTCTGTATGTGATGAGGTGGATATCGGATATTTTATTGTATTATATGAGTACTCACAGTACATCCTGTCTAAGCTAGACGGAAAAGATAGAGAAGTAGGTAATTGTATAAGGTCTAGCATATATAATTTAACAACTAATTACATTTAATTATTTTGGTAACTTCTGGGCCGTCAGATCTTATGGTAGACAATTATAAAGACTTCTATTCATACTTCTCTTTCTCCCTTTTTTCCTTCCAGCACCAACCAAATTTGCACAATGATTGTTTATTCTCTGCTTTTTCTAGTTATCCTCCACCTAGGGGCAGTCCTAGGTGCACCACCCCCCAATATCCTCGCGTATCCTCGCGAGCAAAATCAACCACCTTAGGTCCTAACGTCGCTCTAAGCCCCTGCACAAATTTGAGCCATCCTCCCTCTCCCGTCTCAAGCTTACAGACACCCTCGCCTCCGAGATCCATGGAACATACAGCTCTAACTGGGCCGGCGCGGTGCTTCAGAACCCACCCTCCAACACAACATACACCTACGTCTCAGCAAGTATTACTGTCCCAACCCCAATTCCAACCCCAAACAACATCGCTACATACCAGGCCGCTTCTGCTTGGGTTGGTATTGACGGCGCCACCTATACGAATGCAATAAGCTACGTCTTGTCTATCTGCCTGTATATAGCTTGACCAGTAGTGATTCTGTGTATCAACTCTGTTAGCCTGCCTGCCTGAGCCTACACCCTGACATAGCCACGACAATGACCCTGAATGGTATCCCGCCACTATCATAAATAATACTTCAAAAGGGGCGCTCGGAACATCAAAATCAACACCCAACCAAAATACGTCGTTTTAACACGTCAATCAATCAAGAAAGGCCTCCTAAGGCCCCAGGAACCACTATGGAGGTCCCAAACCCCCATGGTGGTGGCCTACCGAGCGCGTCGCGGTGGGCGCCCCTGAGCGGGATACAACCACCATCAATACCAACACCAACATATCAAGGAGCCCCTAGGGTTCTAAAGATGCCTGCTGATCTCGAGCTGGACCTAAGCAATAGTGAATACAGCAGAACTCCAAGCAGGGCCAGTTCTAGAAGCAGCCGGAGCACATGAAGCGCCCAGAGCATCCAAAAAAGGGGACAACTAGGCCTGAGCCTAGATCCTGGACGAAATCTACACAAGCAATGCCAAGCTCTAGCAGAATTGCTAGAGAATTAGGAACTTAAACATCAGATAAAGCTAGAGACCATACAGGCCCATATCGATCAAAGAATAGAGGCCCAGATAGCTCAGCAACGCGCCTGTGAATAATAGTATGAGACCCGAATTGAGGCCCTAGAGAAGCAGGTCCAACAGCTTCAACAGGTACAAGCGACTCAGACAATCTCCTCTGCAGGTCTAAAGCCTACAGCAGTGCAAACAGCCCCCCAAACAACGGTATCTCAGGGTCCCCAGGGCCCTCAACACCCCCAAGGCCAACAGGCAGAATTTTTAATATATAGACCACATAGCAGAGCCGCATCTAAAACTCCAAGACCTAGCAAACCTGAAGCTACATATGCAGATATCACAGCTCTGTTGAACACAAATCCTGGAGGGCAAGGATGGCAGACAGTCACTAAAAAACGCCATCAAAAGACCCCTAGGACCCAGACTAACATAATATTACTATCTTAGTTAAAGACTGCGAAGCAGACCTCATTAGAGGCCCGCAGGCTCATATTCAGACGAGAGGATAGTCTCGAGGCACCCAAGACAGAATGTGAAGATATCATTCTTGAGCTTAATATTGCCTTTACTAAGACAGGGCTGCCAGACTTCCTACGGGTAGTAGATGCAGGCTATACCCGTATAGGGGCTATATCTATTATTTTACAAAAAGGATCCCTGAACTACATGCTATTATCTAGATATACAGATTTAATAATAGTAGCTATTAGAAAGATAGATTCTGCAATTATCTTACTAGAAGTACCAGAGCAATAGTATTGACTAAAAGTGCATGAAGTCCCTACTAAACAATATCTTACCTTAGGCCTAAGCCTGGCAAGACAAGAATTTGAAATAGATAGTGTTCTACACCTAAAACAGGATCCTACCTGGCTAAAAGGTTTAGAGAGTCTCAGAAACAGCGCTTAGAAAGGATCTAGTATTATAATTACTATAAAATTACTGGTAGAGGCCCAGCAGGTCCAGGCAAATGGCATACACTTTGGAGACACAAGATATAAGGTAGAGCACTTTTGGGAGCTCGGGCCTGATACAGTATACCCCTGGTGCTGTGGAATAGGGCATAAGAGCTTTAGAGCCTACAATGAACATCCACTAAAATGCTTTATCTGCGCTGGTTCTTATGAAGACCTAAACCATGCATGCTCAGTCCTAGGCTGCCCAGCTAAGGCTGGCAAGGCATGCCAACACACCCCAGCAAGATATGGTAACTATGAAGGTAAACTTCCTGCTCTAGCTGCTAGTTGCCCTAGCAAACAAGCAGCATGAAAAGATTGAAATCAAGTATCTACTACATTACCTAATTTTTTAATAATATAGATAATGATTAGAAAACACCTAAGAAGTATCTTAGCATCTGATAGTCCACTTAGATCTAGCTTAGTCCTGAAAATACTATAAATAGCTATACAGGTACCGCTACCTAGCACTCCCCGAGATCAGGTTATGGAGGACCCCTGGACTCCCAGACCCCTAAGGGCTACCAATCTATCTCAATGCTAGTGATCCAACAGAATTGTTGCAGGGTATATGCTATTACTATAGCAGCCCTGGAAGCAGGGCTCCAAAGACAGGCAGATATAGTCTGCCTGCAGGAGCCCTACATTATGCGCGAATTTCAACATTCAGCTTACTTAATATACTGGCTAGAGAAAGAAGAATATAAGTATTATAAAGTGCTAATAGCCATTCGAAAGACTC
This sequence comes from Aspergillus leporis, assembly GCA_009176345.1. Taxonomy (NCBI): domain Eukaryota; kingdom Fungi; phylum Ascomycota; class Eurotiomycetes; order Eurotiales; family Aspergillaceae; genus Aspergillus; species Aspergillus leporis. The sequence continues at coordinate 17,420 of ML732157.1, read as the reverse complement.
TACTGGCTTCGAAGATTATTGAAGCCAGAATTGATTTGATTAATCACCCCTATATACTGGCCCTAGATATCTGGGATCTGGATAGGAGCAGGAATCATATATAAAGAACAAGAATAGTCAATTGTTATAATAATTGGCTAGAAGAAGGTTATTACTGGTAAAACAGTAGTTCTAAACACCGACGTGCTATCAAAGATGCAGAATAGAGTCTACTAGTAGAAGGCAGATGTCTTATACTAGGTGATTTCAATGCCCATAACCCTTTATGGAACCCTCAGACCGGCCAACGCACCAATGCAGCACCTTTAGAAAATATGATTAAGACATTTGATCTACATATCAATAATATACCTGGGGTCCCACCCGGCCTAAACGCACCCCAGGCATCTTAATTATTGATCTGGCTATTTCTACCCCTGAGCTAGGTCCCCTAGACAGCTGGCTAGTGGACAATGAGTATCCTACAGGTTCAGACCATGAACAAATAGTAGTAGTAGTAGTAGTAGTCCTCATTGTCCTGTCCTAGCTTGCCTATATTACATGGCCGCCATGCAGGGTTGAGCCGTCCAGCGGCTCCGTAGAACACTGCCTGCAGTGGCTGCGGGGGTATGAAGCAAAGTATATAACACTTAGAAATAGAAGAAAATAAAAAAGCTCTATACCTAGAGCTCAACCCCTAAAGCTCATCCTCAGCCCCTCGGCCTCTCAGTCCTCCTGCCCCTCTGCGCCCTTCCAGCTTCCGCTTCACCGGCTACATCATACAGCCTTAGTCATGTTCCACCACTATTAATAATTCATATCTTTTTATTGTCTAACTCTATGGCCTAGTTGACCTGAACTAGCTTCTTATTTTACTTATATTTTATCTTCTCTCAAGTTTAGTGTCCTAATTCTACTTCATTAGATTTTTCTTGCGTCGAGCCAGTTGCCACAGGATCCACCACTTGAAACTATGATAGGAGGCCTGTTTTAAGCATAAATTCTACCACTAGAAGAGCTGCCTTCGGCTTTTAAAGAAGCTGGTTGAATGATAGAGTCCCTGGGACCCTTCTCCGCCAGAGATCCCGCCACATGCTCGTGCGGAGTTCGCCCAAGAGAGAACACTCTATAATAATATGTTGAGGGTTCTGATTACCCAGCCCACATCCACATCTAGCATCTTGCCGGACATTGATGTGGGTGAGATATTGATTTAGCCCTATACGCCCTGTACGCAGCTGTATGAGAACTAAGGAGGTTGCTTTTTGCAATCTCTTCCAGTACCACAGAACCTGCGGGCCTGGTGTCTGAATCAGATGTTTTGTTAGACAACTAGTCTTCTTCTTCTTCCACATCTGCACCTACTCCTTCTTCAGCCGCTCCCTGACAACCCTCTTGGCTGCAGCCCCCAGCCGGACCATCTCCTTAGTCTTATTAGACATAGGTCCTCTTACTACTACTATTTTAATTAGCTCATCAGCCTTCTCATTATTATCAATGTCTTTATGGACTGGAATCTAGTAGAAAATCACATGAAATCCTATCTCACGGCACCAACACTCGAGCTCGAGGCATGCCTTGAGAAAGACCTGCCCCGAGACCATCCGGGGGTTGATCAGGGCTTTCAGCCCCGCTTGACTGTCTGAAAAGATGTGTATCCCCCTGGCGGCACGCTCCTTCTACTGGTTCGCGCCTGTTTGTATCACCCTTTTAACCATGACTAGTGTTATCTACATCCCCTTAAGCTCTGCTGCGTACACTGTTGAGATCGATTCGGTTCCAAGATATACCATGAAGCAGGTATTCAGATTAGGGACTACTATTATAAACTTTATATGACCCTGATACCCACTGCTGTCTGTATATATCTTCAGTGTCTGGCTATGTTGAATAGTATTATGCCTGTTCCTTGCCTCCTCTCACTTTTTGATAACTACATCAGGCCCTGCCTGTTATAAAACTTATAAGTATGCCTGGCGTGTCTTCTAGGGGCCTGTTTTGGTTTCTGGGTGGTGATCATAATCCTCCATTCTTCTTCACCATCTGAGCCTTGATGGGGGTTTGTCTGCTTTGCCTGATCTCCTCCCGAGTACATGGGATTATTGCGCTCCTTGGTATGGCGTGGACGGGTCTAGTACACACCTGGATAACTGTCTCACAGACCACCTGGTCAATTTGGTGTTTCATCAGCGTGAGATACAGCTCGATATTGAGTGCCTCTGCCATTGTCGTGTAGAAGACTCTACTAATTAGAACTGTGACTCTCTTCTAGATGGAGGCAAATTGCTGGACAATGTGATAGCGTTCTTTGGCGGGCATGCTCGCCTGGTACCACGCGGCCGCCCCGTAGAGCATCTGCGGGATGACTACCGCCTGGTAGATCCTTCTCATGGCCATGATCAAGACCCCCCACGTTGACCCAGCCAAACCTCGTAAGGCTACAAGGCTGGTCCCGGCCTTGGCGACTGCCTTGGCCTGATGTGAGGTAAATAAGAGCTCTAGATCCAGCCAGAACCCTAGATAGTATTCTATCTCTTAAAAGATAAATACCAAGATCCCATCATCCAGGGGTAAGGACGTCCATTTAGGCTGTACTCTAGTTTGTGGGTTGATGAAGTGGAGCAGCTTATACTTGCTTGATACAAATATTGATATATGTTTAATAATCTAGTCTTATATCCTATAACAGCCCATCTAGAGCTTGGCCACTGATTCCTCCTCGGACATACCAGTAGCCAGGCAACTGATATTGTTAATCTAGTTATATGCTATTATCTACTTTAGAATTTCTACTTTAGTACTTTTTCTAATTTTTTATTCTATACATATCTTAATCAGGCCTGCATTGTAGAACAGGTAAAGGATTGGTGAGAGAGGACTTTCTTACAGGATCCCTATTGGTATCAAAACCCATTCAGCCAGGCCCTCAGGCATGCGGATCCGCGTGGACCGGTTAGACAAGAACGCTCTGACCCATGGGATCACCTTGCCAAGCCCTTTCCTGCGGAGGTCGTGCAGAAGCCTCTCATAGGCAGTATTATCATATGCCCCTGTCATATCAAGAAGAGCCATACTGACCACTGGCAACCCGACTCCCCACGCTCGGTGGATCCGATCCAGCAGGATCTGGATTGCATGGTCACCATGAACTAATACTGGTTGAATGGAAGGACCTAGAAAGAAGAATTACAGAAACTAGTAAATAAGTAATTAGATAACAAATTCAAAACCTATAAATTAATTCCAAGACCCTGGACAAGGCTAAGCAGACATGGAATACACTTGCAACAGGTCAACCAGCTCTACTAGATAGCTGTAGTAGAGCTGATATAAAAAAGAAGACAATATAGCTTCAAAGCATCCTAACTCAGGTGCTTAATAAACATGCTAAACCTATAAGGGTGACCCCATTCTCAAAGCGCTGGTGGGGGTCATGGATTAAAAATAGCTGTCAAGCATATGCTAGAGCCAAATAAACATGAAAAGCAGGTTTAGAAACTGATTAAAAGCTAAAGAAAACATAAAATACCTATTATAACACTATTTAAAAAACAAAACACAAATACTGGGAGGCGTTTCTTACAGAACAATCTAAGGGCCTTCAGACAGAGCTAAAGGATAGACTTGGGTCTAAGAACATAGCCAGATACTGGCAGGTGTTAAGATACTATAAGACCCAGGCTACCAGAACTACACCAGTACTTAAGGGCCCCCAGGGACAACTGGCAACTACTCTGGACGCGAAGGAAGTCTTAATTAAAAAGATTTTGTTTTCCAAAGCTTCTAGAGATGAGGCTATCGGAGATATTCCCCTAGGGAATTTGCATCTGGAAATTGACTATAATAGGGTCAAGAAGACCCTGTTTAGTCAAGCAGTTTAAAAAACACCTGGAATAGATCAACTCAACTTTCAAGCGCTACGGCTTTTATGGGGATGGGACGCTACACGTATAGTGGCCCTGGTACACCAATACTTTAGGCTAGGCCTACATCTATAGATATAGAAAATAGCAAAAGATATTCTACTATACAAGCCTAATAAACCAGACTATTCAATAGTCAAGACTTATAGGGTCATTAGCTTACTGAATTGCATAGGCAAGGTGATTGAGAAAGTAGTGGCTAAGGCCATCTCCAGCCACTGTGAGGCATCTGGGGTTTTACATCCAGGGCAAATGGGGAGCCGCAAGCAGCGCAGCGCAATTGATGCAGTAGCCTGCCTAATTCAGAAGATCCACCAAGCATGGGGTTAAAAACAGCTGGTAGGAGCCCTGTTTATGGATGTTAAAGATATATTTAACTATATGAATACTATAAGACTAGTAAAACGCATGCTAGATATAGGCCTAGACACAGACCTTTGTTAATGAGTGTAGTTATTTCTAGTAGACTATAGAATATAGCTAGTAATCAATTAACAACTATATTCTATATAATTGATAAAATTAGAAGTTCCACAGGACTTACTAATATCCCTAATTCTCTTTATTATCTACTTAGGGGGGATCTTCAGAGCTATAGAACAGGCAATCCCTGGTATTAGGGTCTTATCATATGCAGATGATATAGGTCTACTAATATCAGCCAGCTCAGTACAACAAGCCTGTCAGGGATTAGAGCAAGCTGCTAGTATAGCTATTGAGCAAGATAAGTAATGGACAATCTAATTTAATACAGAGAAAACAGAAGCAGTTCTCTTTATAAGAAAGAGAGGCAAGAAGCTTAAGAATCAAATCCAGCAGGCTAAGATCCACATACAAGGACATGAAGTCCATTTTAACTCTGAAGCCACATAATGGTTAGGGGTGTAGCTGGATAAGGGCCTAATCTTAAAGGCACATTGCTACACCTGCCTACGCAAAGCCCGCAAGGCAGAAACACAGGTGCAAGCTCTATGCCAAGAACAAGGACTATCAACAGGCCTAGTGCAACGGATTCAGGTGGCTGCTGTACAGGTGGTTACACTGTATGGAGCAGAGCTCTGGTGGCAGGGACAGTAGGACAGACTTAGTGGTATACAGCTTATAATTAATCAACAAGCACGTGCAATCACAGGCATGCTAAAAACTACCCCAATCAGGCCACTTATCAAAGAGACAGCTCTATACCCAGCAGAGGCTCTTCTAGATAGATGCCAGAGATAATATACTCTAAGACTACTAGGATTGCCTATTGGTCATCCAGCTTAAACCATCTTACCAATTAGCTTCCGCAAGGGGGATTACTACACACAGCCCAGGAAACAGCCTATAGATGACTAATTATGGATGGAAAGCCCTAAGACATGATGTTCATAGAATCTAGACCAATATCTAGCAGCTAAGATAGTAAGTATCTTAAAGATAGACTCATCAGCAGGATTTGAAGAGATAGTAAAGGTCTTTTATAAGACATTTCCAGATACTATACTAGTGCCTGCAGAAGAGGAGGCTTTAAAACAGGCTTTCACCCCCTATAACAGCCTGTCAATGTGGTCAGATGGATCACGCCTTGAAAATAGGCAAACCAGCGCAGGCATTGCATGGCTAGAGCCCTCAGGCACCTGGAGAATCAAGCAAGTATCTCTAGGGCAGGGAAAAGAGGTCTTTGATGCAGAGTTAACAGGTGCTAGAAAAGTATTAGAGATAGCTAAGTAATTAAAATATAAAAATTTTATTAGACTCCTAGGCAGCTATAGCTCGGCTACAAGATAATAGAGTTGGCCCAGGACAGTTTTGGGCTATTCAGGCCCAAGATATAGCTTGAAGACTTGAGAACCAGGGATGCCAAATCACTATCTAGTGGGTCCCAGGCCATCAAGGTATACTAGGCAACGAGAAGACTAATCAGGCTGCTAAGACAGCCGCGGAAAAGGCTCCCAGGCACATAGACTAGAGCCTCAGCTTAGCTTATCTACACAGAGCATGTACTGAGGCAAATCAGGCCCAGAGACAAAAAGGCTGGCGCAAGCCTTGAAGAAACGGTCTCATAAGGCCTAACAGCGCTATTAACCCCAGAACGGATGGAAACTAGATTAAGTAGCAGGAGCAGCACCAAAACAGCTTGCTCGTTAATACTATCAGCTGAAGATTAGACATGCAGCAATACCGACCTACCTGAGTTAGATAGGAATCCAAGACTTATCTAGATATTAGAGCTGCCAGGCTCCACAGGGAACAACAGGCCTCCTGCTAGTTGAATGCAGACAATGGTGTCGCCAGAGACAGGCTCTATACAGGGCCCTAAATAAGGCAGGGGTCTCTCCACCTAGACAGGGAGAAATAGCCCCAGAAGGCCGGCTCTTCAAAGACCAGAGAGCCACAAAGGCCTTAATGACCTTTCTCGCAACAATCAATATCGGCTGCTTCCCAGGAGAAACAGCCAAGGAAATGGATAGGGCCTGCAGGGATAACCTCAAGGGTTTTAAGCTAGTAGAGAAAGCTGAACAAAGAGGGGAAGAATAGTAGAACAGGCCATCTAGGCACGCCTAGATGACGCCCAATAGGTTATAAATATTAAGAAGGGCATAGCCCAAAGGCTCTAGCGTAGATAGGCGGCTCGGGCGAGGAAAAAAACCAGAATGAACACACAAATGATAGAAGGGGCTGATAGCGCCCCTAGGGACAAATTAGAGGCAGTGGCCTAGGCCACTGCCTAAGCGCATGTGTCTGTCATAGCCAACGGCTCGATATGGACGTTAAACTTGATTAATAATAATATACGAATGCAATACTACAGACGGGTGTTGATCTGTACGTAATTGATGGAAAACCACTCACTGATGCGTGGTACGAATGGTATCCAGACTTTGCACGATATTATGCGGAGTTTATGGTGAATCCGGGGGATGTGATTGTGGCTTCCATTAATGTAGCGGCGCCGGATCGTGGAGTGTGTATGATTGAGAATCAGAGTACCAGGAAGACGGTGTCAAAGACAATTTATGCACCGGATAGTACAGCGACTATGGCTGGGTGGAATGCGGAGTGGGTGGGGGAGAACTTTGATTCGGACGGTGAGGCTGTGCCGTTTGTGGCGTTTGATCTGGTTCGGTTTGAGAAATGCGCTGCTTATGCTGATGGTGTTGAGCATGGATTGGAAAATGCCGCAGTTTATGAGTTGGTGAAGGATGAGGTGGTTGTCGCTGGTGTCAAGGTTGTGTGAATGGGGACATGGTTGTTACGCGGTTTGGGGTGTGATTATCAAACAATCAACCTGGATTCTATTAACCTGCTTGGGTTTGTTCGTTGTCCGGTAGTAGTATCACAACTTTGCAGATGATATAAGTGATTTAAGAACTTGGGGTATTATGAAAAAACGCTCTATCAAAAATTGACCGTTATGGTTTTCTACAGCAGAGAGGAGACATATTATAGACAATGCTTAAGAGCACCGGAGGGGCAAGTGTCCAGCTAAAGTACCGCTCAACGCCTAGTCTTGAAACCAATCCCTCTGAATGTCCCGGTCCAACTCCTTGGATAACAAGTACTCGCTATACACAACAGACTAAATGGACCATTCCTTAACTAAGAACCCTCCATCCCTGCTTAAAGAACGTTAAGGGCGCGAAGGCTGCAAACTGTTCAATCCCAGCTTCCACAGAAGACAAGTTTTACCAGGGATCATCCTGGATGGTATTAGATTGTGTCGTGAATGATATCTCACCAGTATCTATATCGGATTGCTCAAAAACACTGCCATTGGGTCCGGCTGCCTGTGGATCTTGCGGTATCGCATCGACTTCCAGCGCGCTCTGGTCATTCACCCAGGGATGCAGATGTTCATGCGCGGGGTATATAGACTGAGCTGATCTTTCACGGGTGCTATACTGCTCGGCATCCACAGGGTTTGCTGGTAAAGCACGATAGTGTGGGGCAGATATATTGCTGCGTTGAGCGTTTAGCTCGTGTTGTGTTCTAGAGCTAGATAGATGTAGCTGCAAAGCAGCATCCTATTTGGCCACCGTTTGGCAGTTCCGCAACAGTATATTTAATATCCATTGCTATGCCATGTCCTGGACTGGCCGAAATCCACCAGCAGCCTGAGCGATCAGACCGCCGATCATTTTCCTGTCGAACAACACGGCTGTGGTCTGGATAGCGGTGCGTGTGTGAAACGGCTTTGTATTCAATATCCGCGTTCGCATCAGCGGATCTCTTAACACAAGGTGGCCTCTTGGTGGCCATTGCCGACGCTCCTCCCACGCCCAGCGGGATATTCAAAACGGTAGGGGAGATAATATTCCCCTGACAATCTGCGTCGCCCACGCAGCGAGTAGTCTATATTATATGTACACATCTAGGCCAATCATTGCCTGGAACGCTTCTGGGATGTTGAAATCTCGCCTGGACCTCCGCGATGCCTCTTCAGCACTCCCGCCTGATATCCTTGGCTTGATCTTTGAGAATGTAAGCCCTCGCGTAGCTTTTGACACCATGGACCGAGGCCTCCTCGGGCTGAAAGTCTAGTTGGGTGCACATGATCTTTGGAACCTCTACGATAGCTGTGAGGCGCTGCGAGCTGTCTCGGCGCGGTATCTCTTCCGCGCCGTGGAATCCGAGCACCGCGCACGCAGGTATACGTTTAGGGAAGCAGAATTACGCCCTTTACTACATATCCGAAGGATATTCCTGGACCCTCTGCACCTTCTCGCGGATGGCCCTGCTTAGTGACTTCGAATATCCGGTTGCGTTACTCAGCATACATCTCTCGGCTAGTTTGTGAGTCGCGAAGGATTGGTATGGAGGTAACAAAGAAGAAAATGCGGCTCGTCGGCTTGGACCATAGGCTGTTGGTGTTCGGTGAGACCGTTGGCTTTGCTCTACTCTCTGGCGTAGTTCTGTATGACTTTGCTCATCAGTGAGGGTTGTTGTTTCTTGTACGCTTGCTCCACATTCGGCTTGGTTGTTCGCGCGTGTTCAGCTTTCTTGGTGGCATAGGAGCTTGTCTGTCCCATTGATCTTGTTGCTTTACATCTCTGTAGCTTATTTCCAACCCTATTTCTCTTGTCTTTCGTTGTGCGATATCATGGCTTGCGTGGTGATCGGACTTGATCACTTCTGGATAGTTAATCAGAGCACTGTTGCTCCCTCATCCTTTGTAGGTGGTTTGTTGGTTGGAACTGACACTTTGAATGGCTGTATGATGCTGCTTTCTCTCCAATGTGAGGTGAGATCCCACACCTGCGTACACAATTATGAGGTTATTCTTCCTAGCTTCCCGGCCGGTTCTGGTAACGTCAAGTCACTTGGTGGTTATCAGTGAAGTTGGCCATGTTTGCACTCAGCACTCTGCTGAATCCTGGTTCAGTGAATGAATTGCTATGGCCACAAGTCATCCTCGATCTACTAGCCTCGACTTCCTAGTGTTACTACTGTAAACCAGGGTATATAAGCAGGCCTTTTTTCTCTTTGTGGTTATCTTCTAATCTCCAGATCCACCGGCATCTATCTTGACAGCCATCAACCTTTTATCAACAACATCATCTTTCCATCTCTAAGCCGACTCAATCGTCCCTTCCTGTGTGTATCCAGTCAGCTTGGCATGTCTCAGCCAGATAGCTTGCCTGGACAGGGTCTTAGTAATTATTCTAACCCTCTGGTTTTGCCTAGCTTTCTTTTGGTGAAAGATGGACCGTCGCGAGATTGTTGACCTGACTTGTCCGGAGCTCTCGGCTCCTGGTTGTGTTGTAGACAGTGAGTCCTCGTGCTGGTCCTTCTTGGGGGGCTTCTTTGTCTACTGCTTTTGGTTCCGTTTTAGCGGTCATTGAAGCCATCCTCCGGGAGACCTCTGAGCATATCGACGAAGCTCGTGCATGTCTCTATAACTCAATGCAATCCTTCCACCTCGAGGGGCCCCTTCGGGCTCCGCCTGGCACACGCATCCGTCCTGCTGAGCTGCATAGCTCAATTTGTTCTGGTATCGATTGTCTGAATACTGCGGAGGATGAATTGAAGGAAGCTCTCAAATGCGTGCAGGCCGCACTTCGTAGTCTCTCCGGGGTGAATAGGCGACTCGGCCGGACGGCCCCTGACTGGCTAAGGTCCCGGTCGGTCAGCAGCAGCGGGTGCAGAAACAACGTCAGAAACACAACCTGGGTAAAGGTTGTCGGATCTGGCATTCTTATGAGTTTTAAACTATAGCACTAGTAAAAATAAAAGAAGATAAGAACGGAACAGGAAAACCCATTTCATGCCTCATTATTTATTCATTTTGTGATTTGGCAAGAAATGTTATTTCCCGCAGATGCTGCTTGAGCTTACTTGACGTTAGAACCGCCCTGGCCGTTACTGCGCCCCAACTTGCACCAGAAACTAGCAATCAAGCCAGTGATGGCAACAACAACCGCGAGAAATGAGATGGCCCAGAGAATGAACAAGCTACGCACAGGTCACGAACGCCAATTCGACAGCATCACTCCAGTCTTGAGCATATCTCCCCTCATGCATGGAATTGAAGGTTTCGAGGTCACAGACCTGGCATAGTTGCTGTCATGTCGCAGGTAGTTTCGTGGCCCTGTCTAATTAATTCGTTTGATTTCTAAACCTTTTGCCGAGTAGCTGAAATTGAGTATCACTGTTTGCTTTCTGAGTAATTTCTACTTTTCTACTTTCCACGCTCTCGTCTCTGTGACAGGTTTTCCTTGCTTTCTAGACAAGTATGGAACACATTTGAAGTATATTGTTACGATTACAGGGGTAGAAGGGCAGAATGAAGGCTATCTCAGCTACACGAACGTAGCCTACTAAGTGCCTGGAGTGACGCTCTATTGGCTATCTCACTGTCTCGATCGTACAGGACGTTCAGTGTATTCAACGGTTGTCCCTCTTGCGGGGTAAGACCCCTCAAGAAGTCACACCATGCCAAGGCACTAGTTGCTGAGCCAATGGTATCTTTATTACATATATGCCATTGGTGTATTGAATTGTTCGTGCGCTCTATGATCAGCGATAATACCAAACTATAGAAGAACATAGGTGAACAGAAAGCGACCGCTTGAAGACAATATAGAGAGTATCTCAAATGGTGCTTCTTGGCGACAGGATCTATTGCAGGCCGAGAAACAAGAGATGCGCTTACAATTGCCAAGGGAAAACCGGAACTTCACATTATTTAATGCGGGGAAAAGATCGCTTTGTAAAGGATACACCCATTTACTGCACCATCACCTGGTGTCCAATGACAGTCAGGTCCGTGACTTGATATTCATCGCAGTCGCGATCGAAGAAAAGCCAGATATAACTGGGCTGGACTAGTCCCTGACCAGAACATTATTCGCCAGAACAAGCATGCCAATTAAATACCAACCAAGACACGAAGAGGGGCTGGCACTGATTGGTTCAATCCATAGCTATGGTAATTACGCTGGGACGGTAGAATGGTAGTTGCGTGGCACTAAGAGCAGCTAAAATGAAGCCAGGCGCTGAGCCCATTCCTGATACGGAGAGGGCATACAGAGGGGTACTAAACAATTTAAGTAGGCCCCTGCTTCACCTGCAGAATTAACACTAATTCCTGTCAAAAGACGGCTTGGTGCGAGAAATTTCCCAATTACATTGCACGCTATTTATGCAAGGCTGGTATCAACAAATAGATATTTAGCCCAATCAAATCTACACTCATAATCCACCTCTCCTCCCCCCTTATTTTCCAAATGCTGGTGTCCAGCATTGATCAACTTTCGAATCTTAGCCTTTCCAAATAATGTCTCGGGTCCCCATTTAGGTCGCTATACCTCTGATAGCTAGATACATGATCGCAGCTTCAATGGCATTAAGGAATGTCCTGCTTCTGATTCTGTCAGCTTTGTCCCTCGCTCGCGCGGAGACCTGTTACTGGCCCAATGGCAAAGCAGCGACCGAAAACTATCATCCCTGCCCGAGCTCCAAAGTGTGCTGTGCGACGGGCGAAGCCTGCCTGAGCAATGGACTCTGCTATGGCGCAAAGCTGAATATCGCGTATCGCGGCGCCTGCACCGATAAGTCCTGGCCGATTGCAGAATGTACGCGCATTTGCTACGAAGGTGAGTGCTAGTCAATTTCGACCGTCGTGCCCCTGTATTCCTCGACTGCCTATCTAATTCGGAACAGAGATCCAGGACGGATGGGCGAACCTGTATGCATGCCCGAACAATACGAACCAGGTTTTCACTTGCGGCGCGCCGGGATGGGCATCAAGTGTCTGTGAAGCGAACCTCGGGAATGTCACATGGCCCTCAGGTGAGGTATCGCTTGCGAAGATCTCAAACACCACGGCGTCTTCATCTACGACGAGTGCACCGACCGCGAATACCGCCGCGTCCTGGAGGACTGAGAGCGCTACCAATGCTGCCGAGTCAAACGGATCCTCCGACCAGACAGTCGCTCTCGGAGCAGGATTGGGAGTGGGCCTTGGTGTGCCTTTGTTGCTCATATCGATTTTTTTGTTCGTGTTTTGGAGGCGGTCTAAGAAGAAAGCAGCACAGGCTTATGCTGCGTATCCACCGGTAGTGGCAGAGCAGAAAGGAAGTTATGTCGGCACTACAAAGGTTGGGGGCGAACTGGAAGGGTCACAGCCCATACCACGAGAGCTAGAAGGATAGGCTTCGGTTGCCTTCGACGCAGCTATAGCTGCAGTTCCTACACCTTACAGAAATTTCTTGATGGATTACTTCATTGTACATATAAATTTGTTCACATGCGATTGCACCAAGCATGCATTGTGAAGGACTACACGAGGCAGATAATCAAGCCTTCGTTAATGTATACCCTATGCTTTCAAAGAATGTAGTTCGCGCAACCACTGCCAGGGGCCGTATCCCGAGCCTTTGAAGAAGGGTTCTGTTTTACTCAATTGGCAGTTCAAAACTAACATCCTAATTCTCCCCGTTGGGGTAGATGTTATAGACCCTTGTCTGACTTACCTCATCGGCGGTGGACACACCAGGCAGAATTCATAGGAGGATATAGGTGGCATCGACAGTAATAGCGGGTCCATTTGATCCCCACCCTTGCGGAGAACCACGGTGATTGATTGTTAAAACACTGTAGGATTATATCCTGTTATAATATAGATGTTAAAGATATATTGAATGCGGTCTATAACCTCCGGCACCTGGATTGCCTTGTGCTAGAGGCCAATGGTCTGAATCATGCTGGATATCATCCGCTCGCTCGGTGTACACTAAGCGGTGAAGCAGACTACCAGATATGTATGTTTGATCAATGGTCGAGTGTTGGTCCTTGCGTTCCCAGGTCACCATGCCGTTGAATGGTTCCGCTACGTGGTCGATTATATACGTTATGTAGGTATAGCGTTCATAGCTCAGTTCCTTGATCAGTCTCCTCTACAACTCTCTCCACCCCTCTCCCCCATCTTTCTCTCTCTGTCTGTTGTTTATAAGTGATCTTCCAGATCTAATAGTCCTTAGTAATCATCTTGTGTGTTTATTTATTTAAATCCAGATTTTTAGATATTAAGAGACAGATTTCTGCTTTTTCTTCTTCAAAGTCCGTCTGCTTCGGATACAGCAGCTGGTGCGTGCGGCTCGCCGGCTGATGTGTCGTCTCAGTCTTTCCATTGGCCCAGGGCTCTTGTATGGCAATCACATCTGACTCCAGGACCTTGTGATCTTGGAAAAATATGGTTATGATCTCATCTTTAGGCTTTTGTGTGTTATATTAAACTATGTATAGATTATTCTATATTATAATAAATTATTATTCCTGTCCGAGTCATTCTCCGTACGTTACTAAACATTTTTCTAACATGGATACCGACGACTTGATTGTGACTACCCCTGATGTGACACCAGAGATTGGAGAAGAGGTAAGTTATGAACTATTTATTAAGTACTTAGTAAGTAATTTATTCAGGAGCCATCTGTTTCTATACCATTAACTCAAGCCAAAAACGCACCTGTTACGACTCTTTATATTGAATATAGAAAGTAGTTACTGATCAGTTGCAAAGCAGTTAACAAGCAGTTATTAAATAGTTTAAATAACCTAAAATTTATAAGTGCTTTTCAATCGCTTGCGAAGCACTTCGCCGACCGGGGGTATTGGGAGATAACAAAAAACGTCACCTTTTCGTGGAAAGGGAGTTCCGGTCTACCTGTTTCCACACCTCTTTTGTACAGTTGTACCAGTGTTCCAAATAATAAAATTAGTCTCTAAACTAATAAAGTAATTCTTAATTTATTTATAACTGATATTTTTAGCTAAAGCAGCCATGATTGAAGGAAAAGGGGGGGGGGGGACAGAGTAAATAAAAAGTGGTTTGTAAAAAGGTTGAAAAGATCAATTGCTATTAGATCAGGCGAGTAAGATGGCCAGTATATAATTGAAATCCCTCGCTCTATCATTTCTTTTAGAGTCGCTTGAGCAGCATGGCCAGGCGCGTTGTCCTGCATATAAAAAAGCTCAAAATCAGCGCCAAATTCCTGCTTTAGTTGACGGCTATACCCGCAGAGTAGAGAAACCACACGTTCTCTATAAGAATCGCTGGATATACTACCCCAATCCTTCTCCCAAAATAGATGAGGGCCTTTAGTGACTCCATGAAAAGAACCCCAAAACATCCAGCCACGACGTCTGCGTGGTGAGGCCCGAAGGCAGGTGCCATCTAAAGCCTCACCTTCTTTTCTAGTAACATAGATTTTTTTATGAGCTCCTGAAGTAACCCAGCTTTCATCAGACCAACATATTTGCATCCATTGTTCCCTAGTCCAGTTCACATGTTCTAAAGCCCAAGCTAAACGTAATTGTTTTGTATGTTCAGTTAAAGGAGGTTTTCGGAGTGCTACAGAGCGTGAATAGCCTCGTTTTCGAAGAGATCTAGCTAGAGTCTCAACAGAAACATCTAGTTCTAGCTCTCGAATCACTTTATAGTATAGTAAACGACTTGTACGTTTGCTAGATGATATAAAAGCGATTATATCATCCATTTCAGCTTCGGTAAGCTTAGGAGCTGCACCAGGAGGATTTTTAGGTGTATAACTCCTGAGTTTGGCAGGCGTACTGAACCTGTCGATGGGTTATACCAGGCAGGCGATCGACAATCTGCTGATAGGACCAACCAGCATCTCGATAGGTCAATATGCGAATTCGGTCATCTCGGCTTACGAGCAGAATTTCCAATAAATTCTGATGGTGGTGGTGGCGATGGTGGAGTAGAAACCTCGGTAGTATTGGCCATTGTAGGTAGGTAGGCAGGCAGGTAGGCAGGTAGAAAGGCAGCTCTGAATAGCTTCATCTAGAGCTGAGTTAAATTCTGAATAATTCTGAATATGCCTATATAGGTAAGCGGTGTTGGGCTTCACCGCCAGAATGTTGACCCACCTACTAGGGCCGTACTAACAAGCCCACCGAGATCAACCAGAGTATTGGAGTTCAGGCGCTTCAGGTGAGCTTCAGGTGAAAGGACGGAAATAGGGCATGATGAACAAAAAGAATAAGAAAAACATACAACAGCCGGGATTCACTGGTGGTCACCCACCCAACTACTAACCGGCCGGCGTGTGGCTTCAACGCGGTCAAAAGGTCGGTGGCTGCCACCGTCGCGCGACGCTGCTTTTAGTCGGGCGACTTTAGGTGAGCTTGGGTGAGTCTGGGTGAGTGCAGAATAGACAGGGTGAGTGGTCACCCGCAATCACCCGCGGTCGCCCCAGACTTACCCAATCAAGTTGTTTCTGACCCACACCAGTCCTCCTGTCAGGATTTCATTGGATACATATTGGTTCTTGGCGTAGCACTGCCACGAATGATCATTTTAGGCAGCAATCAATGGGTGCGCAGCTCAGATTCTGTACTGGAGCTCCTATTTTCCTTAAGTCTTGCTATTAAGAAACATAACTATACGATGAGTAGATCAGCCTTCAGGTGCAAGGGGCAAGTGGGACAAGGGCATTCATGGCCGTAGGGCTGCTGCTAGGAAAGAAGCATTCATTTTAGCATGATCTGGAGTCTTTCTTTTGGGGTTTTTTTTTTTTTGGGATAAGCATCCATTATGATGGCCCTGGCAAAAGCATTGGGGCAACGAAATTTTGACTGTTGGAATTTTGAAGATGAACAAAAACTGGCCAATTTAAAACAAAGAATAGTTGCCGATGAGACGGACTCATCCTGAAGGCAATGTCAGCGCTCATGTTACTCTTCAGCTATTTTAGACTTATAATCCCCACCAGTATTTTGAGAATGGGGTTATTCTATAGGCTTAGCATGTTTATTAAGCACCTGTGTTAGGGTGCTTTAGAGCCATATTATCTTATTCTTCATGTCAGCTCTACTACATCTATCTAGTAGAGCTGGTTGACATGCTGCAAGTGCATCCCATGTCTGTTTAGCCTTATCTTGTCACGGGGCCAGCCTGACCTGCCATTCTGCCTGACTTGACCGCCATGTCATGTGATTCTAGCCTGTTTGACTTTTTTGTTTGATCTTGATTCTGTGTAGCTTCTCAAGCTATGTCTCGTCTATCTGCCTGTATATAGCTTGACCAGTAGTAATTCTGTGTATCAACTCTATTAGCCTGCCTGTCTGAGCCTACACCCTGACATTACGTAGCTTCTACTTATAGAGTTGATACACTACTATCATGACCCCTGTCCCCCGACCCCCATTCCTGGCTGACGATCCCGATGGACTCGTAAAGCACGTCGCAAAACATGGCACTAACTGGTTCAATTATTATAAATTAGTAGATGAATATATTATGACTACTAAACCTACTATCACTAAACTCAAGGAACAATCCCGCCAGTCACGTCTTCAAAATAAAACCCTGCAAAAGGAGATATCTTACTTACATCAAGAATTGGTAGTTCAAGATGGAGTGATTAAATATCAAAAAGACCAGCTTCGAGAAAAGAAACAGGAATATCTTAAAATTATAATAGAACAGAAACAAGCTATCTTAGCAGCTACCCCTGCAGTTAACATGCCTGTCTGGACACCTGAACCTGCTGCTGAGATGCCTGCAGTTACTCTGATGGGAGCGCCTGCGTTGATTGATCCCCCATCTGCCGCCTCTGCTGGTCTCTCCGAGCGCCTTCCTGACCCTGACAGGTTTGAAGGTGACCGTAAGAACCTCCACCAATTTGTCTCCCAGATTAAGGGGAAGATGAATATCAATCTTGACTATTTCCTCACACCCCATGTTACGGATCCGATAGCGAATCGGTCTAGGAAGTACATGATATACCCGGCAACTCGTACAGGAGACCCTGTTCTTCGTGCAGCATATTTGGCCGCTGATACATGTTCTTCTGATTGTATGACCTCATCTTTCTTATTCAATCCTTACTGTCCGGAGGCCGAATCCCTAGGTATAACAGGCCCTATGATTCTAGAAGAAAGAAAGTAAGAATCAGTCTCTGTTCATAGGATTCTACTACTGTTCGAATATCAGTTACTTTAATATTTCCTTGCCTACGTATCCTTACCTAGTTGACAGGTCGTCTACCCTGCCTAGTAGATATTCTT